>OY986048.1:20483510-20941804 GCA_963920205.1 Stenodema calcarata
CGAAAAATCACTCTACAAAGCAAACTTCAAGAAAATTTGAAAAAAGAAGGTTTTTAAAACGTTCATTACTCCACTCTAATCTGCATTTGATCAGGTGCCTGTAGCTTAAAAAATGCACCAAAAGGTCAGCTTTCGAATGGTATATCAAAAAAACTTTTTACTATTTTATTTGGTCGAGAAAACCTCGTTTGAATGCAAAAAACAGCGAAGCAAGTCGAGGTTTTTGACGCTTGGTAATGGGTTTAAAATAAGTAGGCATTTTTACGAACAAAATTAATCGGTTCTATCTTCTAAGGTGCAGTTTTAAATTTGTGCAAGCATGTTCTAATACGTAATTACAGTAAATGTTCAAAAAGGCCTCCATTTTGTTGAATGCACAAATGTGGCCTTTTGCACATTGCATCAACAGCACTTCGAAGCTCTCTTCGGTTTGGTTTCATTTGATCACCGCAATCCATTATTCTTTGAATGAGATGATCTCTCGACTCAATCCTGACGTCGTACACTTTTGCTTCGAGATTCCCCTAGAGGTAATCGTCCGTCGGAGTGAGGTCAGGAGTGCGCGGGGGCCACCGGACGGGTCCATACTGACCGATCCACCTATGAGAAATTTGAAAGTTAAATGAATGCTTTAAAAAAATTGTTCGACGTATTTTTCCTTATGTTGAGTGGAGAATTCTTTTTCTTTTAATGTGCATTATGATGAACAGGGGGTTTCAGTTTCTAACCTGGTTTCAATTACTTGTGGGCTGGAATGACCCGAAATCGTATGTTTGGTCCTGTTTTGCTGCCTGGCTGGTTAAACGGCAATTCTTTTCGTGAGTAAAGACTGTTTCCCATACTTTCTCTTTATCATACTCTCTGTCAAATATCATGTTGTGAACCCATCAAGCTAATAAAATCACACTTAATTCTTGAAGTTGCTAGAAAATGAAGTGTTAGAATTCCTCGATGATATGCCTCTGGTGGAGAGAATGAATCTCTGGTTTCAAATGGACGGGTGTCAGGAACTCGAGCAGTAAGGGATTGGATCAACACCAACTTTGAAAACAGGTTAGAAACTGAAACCTCCTGTTCATCATAATGCACATTAAAAGAAAAAGAATTCTCCACTCAACATAAGGAAAAATACGTCGAACAATTTTTTTTAAAGCATTCATTTAACTTTCAAATTTCTCATAGGTGGATCGGTCAGTATGGACACGTCCGGTGGCCCCCGCACACTCCTGACCTCACTCCGACGGACGATTACTTCTGGGGGAATCTCGAAGCAAAAGTGTACGACGTCAGGATTGAGTCGAGAGATCATCTCATTCAAAGAATAATGGATTGCGGAGATCAAATGAAACAAAACCGAAGAGAGCTTCGAAGTGCTGTTGATGCAATGTGCAAAAGGCCACATTTGTGCATTCAACAAAATGGAGGCCTTTTTGAACATTTACTGTAATTACGTATTAGAACATGCTTGCACAAATTTAAAACTGCACCTTAGAAGATAGAACCGATTAATTTTGTTCGTAAAAATGCCTACTTATTTTAAACCCATTACCAAGCGTCAAAAACCTCGACTTGCTTCGCTGTTTTTTGCATTCAAACGAGGTTTTCTCGACCAAATAAAATAGTAAAAAGTTTTTTTGATATACCATTCGAAAGCTGACCTTTTGGTGCATTTTTTAAGCTACAGGCACCTGATCAAATGCAGATTAGAGTGGAGTAATGAACGTTTTAAAAACCTTCTTTTTTCAAATTTTCTTGAAGTTTGCTTTGTAGAGTGATTTTTCGCCAACTCAATGTGAGCAAAAAGAATTAGTTTGGCGCTTGAAAGATAGGAAATGTAACGTACTTTCCAACGGTATCCCCAACTTTTACATTACATAATACTGTAAGTGAGTTATAGCCGTTTCGCTGAGACAAGGTCGAAAACACGAAAAAAATCTTAGAAGTGAAATAACTCAAAAACTAAGCGAAATAAAAAAATTGATACGAGGCACTTTTTGTTGGAAATTGGTTGTAGAATACGTGGGTGAAGTACTGCGCACCTTATCTGATACACCCTGTATATATACATAGTATATATATAATATACATAGTATATAATAATATACATACTATATACATACTAATATAATATACAATGTAATAATATTTATAGATGCTAAATTTCGAAAATGGAACAGTCTTACAAGTGACATCTCATTTTGAAGGCTTTTTCAAGCTGAACACGGTGGTTATGTGAGAATTGCGATACATTCTGTTCTCAAACAGGAGCACTTAGAACATGAAGAACGTGGTTGTTCCTTGAGATGTTCTTCACGGCTCATCTGCTCTAATATGATACCAGAATGAGATATTGCAATTCTGACTTCACCACCGTGTTCAGCGTTGAAAAATCTATAAACTGAGGTATTACTCGGTAAATAAGAAGACAAAATGTGCTATAAAACCTGTAAAATAGAGACGTTTGACATAAAACCAGTCATTTATTCAAAATTCGCTCTTATAGCCATGCTCGTTGGCAAACCTAGCATCCCGAATAGCATTACATTCAGATAACACTACGTATCTTGAAACGTAAACCTGCCAAATGATGTTTTTCGATTCCAGCCAGAATGAAAACAATTGAAAGCACTTCCTCATCCATAAATCTTGAGTACAATATAGGTAGTTAAATAATGATACGTTGGAAAGAAAATCAACGGTCATATCGCTGCAGAGTATCTCAAATCAAATAAACGTGATGAACAAATGACAGGGCACCTAAGAAAAGGGCATAAGACAGGAGTTGAAAGACTTGGTAATTGAATAAGTTGGCAGACATTAAACAAACGACGGTTCTCATCAACGCCACGCTGCTGGACTCCTCCCCTCGAGGGCAGCCGACTAACTTCTCCTCTGGAATTTTTCACTGGAGGGTTGCGGGAAACGGATTCAGTTTTCATCCATCCGTTGAATTCACTTTTGCATTCAAATAATGTAATTTGAATCTTTCGAAGGTCGATTTTTATTTACTCAATTAGGTTTGCCCAAACAAGCTGATGATGAATTTGGTCTAGTGGTGTTGCCATCTTCATTTCATCATAAATTCACCAATGATTTTGCGTCACACTTTCTTGATGTGGCAGCAGCGGAACTCTAGAGGCCACACGAGTACTCCCAGATATAATATTTTTTATGTATTATGAAAGAATCACTAACATCTAGATGATTTCTGATCCAAATTATCTACTTCGAAAATCAGTTCAAAAAGCCCTTTAAAGTTCGCAATAACAATTTTGTACGAAAATCACTCCAAGTCCAACAGCGTGCTGTGCTTTGGTTGGCTTCGATAGCAATGATACATCCATGGGAGGATGACAGTGATCGAGTTCGGGTGGTCACCTGGAAGTGATGAAGGTTCGCCGTGAAAGAGGCTTCAGGACAAATCTTTCCGTTTGACCACATTGCATGGACAAAGGCGGGACACGTGGGTAAATAGTGGGGAGTGTTTTGCGAGAGACAGAAGAGTCGGTTGAATTGATCTTTCCCCGAGGCAACGGCTGAATTTGTGGAAGGAACAACGGGCGGTGGTGCGAGGTCGAGGCTTGGCGAGGCGGGGGTAATAGGGCTGAAGAAATATGGTGAATGAGTAATGAGCTCTCCATATGAACCACCGTGATGTGGGTATATCGAAACTGAGATGGAGTGAGGTTGATGTGAGGGCAGCGAACGGTCGGAGCCGACTTTGGTCGAGTCTCTCCTTCGCTTTCCCACCACTTATGATTACGTTTGGTAAACGAGATCCACATGGGGCTAACATGACTTTTTCATTCATACCACTGCCGTCATCCACCCACGGCCGCCTCATCCTAACGCGTCACATTCAAACAACTCCATCAAACCCGAAGCCGTCTATTAAATCATCAAGTTACTTAAACACACTGATACACAGCTTCAAGGTCCCCACTCCCTGAAAAAAATCGTATGTACCAGCCAGTCGTAAAACACGGGCCTTCAGCGTTTCTCTTGGCCCGCGCCTTTAACCGGCTACTAAGGATCAATGATCATCCTTCATTTGGATGCCTTCTGGGATGTAACAAATGACGTATCAATCACACGCAAACTTCCGGAGTCCTGCTCCAGCTACTCGGTGGAGGCTTACGGAGTTCTGAAGGCTTTGCAATATGCAGCTGACTTGACGCGTCGCACGCCTGGTGTAACCCGAATAGCTACATTCACCGATTCCCTGAGTGCACTCCAATTTTTAAAATTGGGGGGAAAAAGAAGAACCAGACAACCAATTTTTGCAGAGATGCTAACCGCACTAGCTGAGCAATTTGCATGTAGAAGCCAAGTTAATCTGGGTGAAAGGTCACTGCGGGATATATTTTAATGAAGTAGTGGACGGTCTGGCTAAAAGGGCAGCAGAGGCCGGTGTGATCGGAACTGAACAAACCCCAAAAAACGATTTCCGACGCCTGATTGGCCTATATTACAGGAAAAAGTGGGCTGGCATGTATACGCTCTCCGACAACGCATCGTTTTACAAAACGTTCCAGCCAGTTCCTCCACGAAACCCATGGTTCATCAATAATACATCGAATCGCCAAATGATAGCAACGATTTGCCGCATCCGAAGTAACCATGGACTGTGTGAAAGATATAGGAATCGGTTCCTTGGAGAGGAGAGTGCGCAGTGTAAGAACTGTCAGGGGGAAGACGAGGATTTGGAGCACGTCTTCATGACGTGCCCAAGTTTCGCCACAGCTCGTTGTAGACTTTTTGACGCCGTTGCACATACCCTACCCTCGCCATTTCATTACAGAGATCTGATATCAACGCCATCCTGCTTCCACCATCTGTACGAATATCTTATAGATATTAACAAGAAATTTTGAATTTAATTTACTACGTGAATCTAAGAAGCAAATTGTATATTTATTTTGGATAATTATTTTAGAAGATATTTATTTAGAAGCAAATTTTATGTACTGTAGAACTCTAAGATCGTATGGCTGTATATACCATGTATAATGCCAAATAAAATGAATTAAAAAAAAACTTTTCCTTGACTGTTTATTTCAGCTAAATTTGCATTGAACAGTGGAACTCGTACTTTCAATTCAAACCAACGATCTATTGAGTTCGCTCTTGTTGGTCGCATAAGTTTGGGATATTCAGTAAAGTTCTGATGGTCTAGGGTGCCTCATGGAGTGAGCAGGATCTGCACTATTCTACATTGAACCGTGAGCTACCGTACAAGACGGGGACTGTAGTGTTAGCAACTACAGAAACTAGCACGATTTCCGGTATCAAAGTCTTTATGCATTACACACATCTTGGTATTTACAAAACTACGGACTGACACACAGGATAACTACCTTATTTTTCATGAAATGCGGTAATGCTGAAGCATAAATGGAGAAAAACTGCTAGCCTCACTGGGCGTAGACTCCTGGACCCCCTTTGGCGCTGGAGCTTGGCGGCTAAACATCGAGAAACGTGGAACACGCTTTTACCTCTGCGTATTAGAATGCCTAACCGACTTGGAAAATCAAGATTCAAATCAAATTCATTCGCTTTTAATACGCAGCCAAGCCGAACCACACTCCAGTGTTTTTGGCAACGTACTAGTGAGTATGAGGAGTGTATGGAGTATGAAATTAGTAGCTTGGGTTGAGTACATTCCAACGAGTGGTGATCAATTTTTGTACAATAAAAAATTACGAAGATATTACAATGAATGATCGGAAATCATTATAAAAATGTCGTAACGATTTCAGTGTTCGGTTTTTGCCTTGTAGGTCCCAGCAAAAACGTGTTCTACGCTAATAGGAGATCAATGTTGCAGTGAAATTCATAGAATGTAAAATGGCCCGACGTACGTTTCTTGTATTACTTTTGAGCGAGTTGTCGGAATTGACACTGCTGTAGAAACTATTTCGGAAATTATAAGGTCAGAGGAAGGAGGCAAAGGAGCTCCACAGAACCTCGTTGTATGTATTGAACAGTGGCGGCTCGTCCATAAGGCCACCTTGGCCCTCGCCCCACCCAAAAATTTGCAAAGGAAAACAGAAAAAACATAGAACAAGGAGAAAAAAATCTTACCTACTACTACCCACCATGGAAGAAGGGAGATCTCCCTTCTTCCATGACTACCCACTTCCACTGAGCTCTTGCAGGCGGGCGGCTATTTCGTCTGACTTCGATAGCAGTACACTGTGTCACAGTGACTTTGATAAAAGTCGTGTCCTCAACGCATTTTGTTTCGATTTATCGATTGAAAAAGTCGATCATCGGATCGACCAGAAGTGCCCCAGTCTCAATTTTGAAGGTATAGGCGCTTCCTTGGGTGGGGGAAGGCACCCTGTGTTCCGAGATAGGAGCCATTCCGGGCGGTGGCCAAAATATCGAATCAACTTGAACGCCGAAAACAATCGATCGTTGAATTGTTCCTTGTCAAGGAAGAAGGGAGTTTCATTCTTCCATGTTCGATAAGAATGATATCAAAACGTTGCCTGACGTTATAATATATTATTTTGAATGCATTGACTGGTGGTTTTTAGCTTCGTATTTACTCATCATAGTAAAAGTGAATTATTGTCTCCATAATATTAATCAACTAAACATTGAAATTTAATATCTCACGTGCAACGCGTGAACGCTTTGCTAGTCGTCAGGACTGAAGTGGATCACTATTCGCCCAAGGGAATCTCATTTGTTGATTTCTACATTCTGTAAGTTAATAACAGTTAATAACCGTTAATAACAGTAATATACATAATATTATTATGTAGCTCAGCCAACCGTTGAGAACTGTTTTATTTGTTATCCCTGAAACTGATGGTGAATTCGTTGACTCGAGCTTTGTTTGAGCTAACCAACGAACTCTAAAAGCTAGTTGAAATCAATCTTGCTGTTCTGTGATCGTTCAAAATGTTTTGATACGATTGGATAAGAAAACGTATGTGCAATCTGGGCATAAGAGGACATTTTTAGAGGGGGTTTTCAAGGTACCACTCGGCTAGGAAGCAGATGGTCGCGATTGCTAATTTTTAAAAACCC
The DNA here is from genome assembly GCA_963920205.1 of Stenodema calcarata. Taxonomy (NCBI): domain Eukaryota; kingdom Metazoa; phylum Arthropoda; class Insecta; order Hemiptera; family Miridae; genus Stenodema; species Stenodema calcarata. The sequence continues at coordinate 20,490,552 of OY986048.1, forward strand.
CAGTAATAGAAACTCCAATAATATAATTTTTGACTACCTTTATAATGTACTCTTTGAATAGTACTCGTACAGTCACAATTTCTCTTTTATTCTTCCTATCATTTTGAAGATAATTATTTGGGTGGGTAGGTGGGATTGCCTTGCAGCCACCTTCTCGTCGGTAATCCTGGATACTGGTCAGTAACCTTCCCTCTCCTCAAGAGAACTCTTTGGAGAACGATGTTTCCTGACTTGCTAAGAGCTGCATACCACTAATTATGAAGCAGTTTAGCTGTAAGGGTAGTTTGAGTTTAGTACCTATAGTGAGTACCTAATAGGTAGGTATGCACCTAAATATTGCCCTGGTGCCCCACCAGTTTCTGAGCCCACGGGCCGCCCCTGGTATTGAATGGTAAGATACAAACAAACGAATTACAAACACCACACATTGAGGATTCAAACAACCACACTACAAATTATATGGTTAGATATAGCTATAAAATGTATACGTTGAATGGCTATATCTTGTATTGGGTACAACACACTTAAATCGAAGATATATCTACGTTATCAAGGTCTGTATAGGGCAGAGCTGCAATGGATCAGAGAATTTGGCATTAATTACCACTGCTGATTGAATAGATTCCTGTACGGATACCTACCGGTCTCGGAGATGATTCCATCGTCAGTGCCAAACGAAGAAATAAGAATTGATGGTACAACAATGTGATGTTAGAAATAAGAATACCTATAATTTATTGGAAAGGATCTTGAATACTCGAGATTTTCTTGACCGTAGTCTTGAATATTTAAGATTAGATGCTGATGATGTTTGAATATTCAAGATTCCTTATGTGTACATTTGGTGTAAATAGGCACCTTATGTTATATATGTATTCAAAATAAGTTAAAATGGACATTTTTATAGTAGCAAATAACGCATTGACCGTCCACAGTATGTGATGTACCTACTTGAATCCCTTATTAACTTCTTTCCCACTCAATTTCTTTCTTGACCTCGCCTCCTTCTTTTCCCAATTGGATTCATAACTCCGATCAATCTCTTCTATTCAGCGCTTTGCAAAACCGCCTATTATCCTTTTTCTCATTTTTTCTGCCTTCCGGCGTTTTGGTTCTTCATCCTTATTTCGCACGTGAGCACTGATTTATTTATATTTCCTTATTCCTATTTAAATCCTTGCTTTGAATCAGTGTGTTTTATTTTTAATGTTTACTGTTTTATGTTTTATTTTGGAATATCAGGTTAGTTTTTCTTCTCATCTCTTTATTACAACCTTTTGTTCCATTTTGTTATAGATTTTCTTTGTTATTCCTGTATTTCCATTTTATTCGCATTTATTTGGGTTTCTTCAGCGGTTTTCCGGCACAATTGCAATTTTGGGTATAGGCCAGGCCTCTCTAGAGCTCAAAAGTAAATGAAGTTCTTTTTTTTTCTCCAAAGCCACAAATGGAACTAATCAGAGATAATCAGAAGATTGAATTGTAGCAGTTGTGCAGCTAATGATGTGTGAAGTTGTGAGGCTGTGGTAGATTAACGTCGAAGTCAGAACAGCAAAAAGGCTTCTTTATTTGCTTCCTCTCCATCCAACACACTTAACAAATTATATTAAATGTCTTATGGTAGATACATGTTTTATATCATCACAATTTGGATCCTCTCGTCATAACTCACGAATTTCTGATGCATCTGAAGAGACAAGTTTATTTATTCCACCTATTCAATTGAAAAACACCTTCCTAATGCCAATAATACTAATACTTATACCGAATCTTGTCTAATACCTTAGAACAATAAAATTAGTTTCCATTTGGCTTGATAATGCAATGTTATATTCTATAAATCCTCTAGGTGCGAATTCTCTTTCTTTTTATTGTCAATATTTCGTCTGTTTCATTTTGAATATCATTGTCTCAAATCATCAGCATTCTTGAATAATCAAGTCATATTATTATACTATTACTCCTGTTAATAGTTGGATTACTGGGTCATTATTTCATCAAATGAACCATTGTGATCGGCCCAGATTTTATAAACCCTCAAAACTGGCGAATCTACGCTCCAAGATTAGAATACAAAGATTGAATTTAAAAATAACAGTATGTCCGCCATACTTAACTCTTCATGAGCATGGCACAAAAGGGAGGGGTACAAAATGGGGTATGACATTATATTGTTCGTAGGTAGTTTTCATGAAAATTTCATTAGGAGTTGATTTTCATTAGAATATTAATCAGGATGTGACTCACACACTAGTTTCTCAGCTGCATTGGAATAACTTGGTTGGAGTCTTCCTCTGAGTAATTATTACGCGGAGGTCTTTGCTATTCCACCGGCATCTACCCTACAGGAACGTAGGGTTCGACAAAATACATTGTATTGACAAGACGTTCTGATACACATGCATAAAATAGTTTAGAGATGAAATCAGGAAGTAGGAATATATTAATTAGACAATTAAAGTAAGGCGCGATGATCAGCCTAATTTTGTATGAAAACTGTTTGCTTTTTACATTTATAAATCGCATCCTCTTCACTTGACCCGTTTAGTGCAATACATTACATATTACATATATTTGCGTGGTTTTTACTAACAAGATAGAATGACCACTCGTAGAATTTTGAATTTTCAAAAGAATGACTTACACTCATTCGTCTTTCGCTGTTTCTGCTCATGTGAATAGCGATGAATTGGACGAAAAATAGATAAAATATAGTGACACTGTAGAGACATCGCTGCCATTATGAAATTCGCTTGCTGAACATTTTAATTTCGGCCTATGAGAAGAATCGCAGCAACAAAGCCTGGGTGATAGCCGCAGCATTGTTTCGTCTCCCTCATTGTGACGTTGCTCCTAAAAATGCGAATTACGGTCTCAAAAAATATTCACCAAAAGTTGGGAATTGAGCGGAAAATGGTTGCATATTCCGACTCTCTCGAATCTGTTGGAATCAGATACATGTGAAACCCCGACCTACGCCACTATGGCTATGTCCCGGGCCTACGCTATCTTGCTCTCCAAGGCGACTCCCCCTGCACTTTGTCACGGTTCGGAACGCCTAGAGAGGGGGTCCCAAAATAAACCTGTTCCCGTCCCTTTGTTGCTCGCCTGCACCAATTCGGGCACCCGTTGGTTTTCTAATTTTGACAACTTCCCTCCTGTTCGAGGGAACCCGTCAGGAGTTTGGATGCCATTAACGAAAGCCGCATCCGCCGGAGTGAATATGTGTGTGAGGAGTTGTCACGTGTCCTGAAGTCCGGATCAGGGTATGACCCTCGAGCCCCAACTTCAAAGTCTCTTCAGGAAATGAAACTTCCTCTATAAACCGTTAGTAGTGAGCAGTATTGAAGGTTCATTTAGGTTTCGTGTCTAACGGAACCGTATTCGGCTGCATAAACGACCGTCCGTTCGTCCACTGGTGCCAATTTTCGTCAGTTTATATTTTTCAGGTTTCCAGTTGTGCTTTTGGTTCAATATTTTCAGTAAAAATCATTCGGAATTCACCACGGAGAACAAATCTTATCTCCCTTCGCCGTCCAACTCACTTCGCTCACACTCAATTGTCTTACAAATTTTTAAATTCGGGATTTCGGCTTGGACCCGTGCGACGATGAACCTTGAAACTTATTATAACCCTAGGTCGATTGGAAAGCGTTCGAAATGAATTTTGAAGTCTCCAAAACGTCATATCTCGAACATTTCTAACAGAGCGGTATAGTTATTTGTACCAATTTGAATAGAACTCAATTCAGACCGTTTTGAAAACCTCCCAAAGCGTTATACGACTAGCGGTATCGTTCTCCAAGTGTCCAAAGGTAAAACCAAGAAGAAATCATCATCGTGAGAATTTCACTCCAATTTGCATACTGACGAACAGCTGGTTAAACCACACAAGGTTTTGAGATATCGAATTTCTTGTTCCGAGATACTTTTCGTGTTCAAATATTTGCTGGTAGTTACCAAGTAAAAAATAACCCCTAATATTCCAAAAAGTAACCCCTAATATTCCAAAAAGAGATACTTTTCGTGTTCAAATATTTGCTGGTAGTTACCAAGTAAAAAATAACCCCTAATATTCCAAAAAGTTTATCATATATTTAAATGTCAACGTTATATGTAAATTGACATTCATAATATGATGATTTTGCTACTTTCATATTATGAGCAAAGATTATCTTTGTTTGAGAGCGAGGAACTTGGACCGAATTTGCCCAAAAATCCAATTCAATCGTGGACGGCCAAACAAAACTGGCGCAAAAAGAACCCTCCTCTCAATATCTCCTTACGGGATCATTCAGTCCATAAGTGACATAAACTTTTCTCATTGGAAATGCCGAAAATGATCAGAAAACATTTTGTATATTGCCCCTCAATGAAACTGCTGTTGCCATGAAACAATTACGTGCACCTTTTAACGAAGAACATCAAGGAGTATTGGGTAAATAATTTTCTTTTATGAATGATAAGAGAAAATCACTGAATCCCCGAGCGCAAACATTCGCATTTTGTTTTTTATTGATGGAGATTTATAAATAGGCTTCCTTCAACTCTAAAAATACATGAATCGGACTCTATTCACAAATAGAATTGTACATGAATAAATTATTTACTTCATGTAAATTCAAATTTCTACCAAGATTAATCCATTTTAGTATGACTAAATGGACTGCTGTCCAACTAACTAAGAAACTTTGACGAAATCAGACGAGGTATTTACGAGAAGTTGGTGTTTGAGCAGGATTGGAAGTTTACTCAAGGCGCTACCACTGCTTCAATCCCAATGAAATTCAAGCAAAACCAGCCAACCAAACAACAAGATGAATAACTTCTCTGATTATTTCCTCTAAACGAGTTGAATACTCGTAGAACTAGATACACAAGCCTGATTTCGAACACACTGGCGTTAGCAATGCCAATGAAATACATAGGACTCTACGTGCAATATTTGCTCTTTGCTCCTATATGGGGGAACTGTAATTCAAAACCAGTAAGTGCATAATTTTTGAAATAAATGTTCCGATTCGAATCTTTTTTTGGGCCCTTCTGAACCCGTCTATTTTTGTATTTTTACCTAAGAGTTATGAATAGAAGAAAGAATTTAATATAAGTTTTTAGTTTTTTATCATTTTTCTTGTATGCCTGAGGTACAGAGTGTTTTTGTGTAAAACCCCAAAAGTTCATTCTGGGTTTTACGTAAAACTCCGTAAGTTGGGAAAAGTGTCGTAAGTACACGAATTTGGTAAAATATAAACTAAAAATGGTTTGTCATGACCCATTATGCTCATCACCATGCAACCAAACCTCCGCAAGCTTCATTAAAATGACATGGGAAGTTTTTTTCGTCTCCTGTAAAATTTTGATTTTTCAAGTTACGGACATTTACACTGTTACTATCGATATGATATATTATATCATTTTCCGGACATACCTTTATCACTGTCTAGATCGCAGGAATTCAGACTTGAATCTTTTAAGGGTAACTAGGTAGGTAGCTACTTTGTAACTAGGAAAAATTATCCTGTCATAGCGTGAGTCGACCTAAAAAGTACAAAAGTTATTAAAATGTGCCAGTGTGGGTAAAATCGTTCATAAAAAATTATGACTTTCAAAAAATCTTAAATCTTTTTTTTTATTTATTTTTTATTTTTTTCAAGATAAAATCCGTAAGTTTGTGCGAGAGCATTGCCGGTTCGAGGTTCCTCCAAAAAAGTTAGTGAGTAAATACCGTTATTTGTCAGCTCAATTGAATAAAACTTTTGTCCCTTAAAAATAATAGTTATTCTTGATATTTATTCTCATAAATTGCAGTTGGCTATTGAAAAATCCTGACTCAGACGAAGGAACAGTCGAAATACCTGCGACAGCATGGACTCAGAGAAAATACGAAGCAAAAGTGGTTGCTCTACAAGATTTTCTTGAACACCTGGTGAAAATGGAGTCCCATTAAGTACTGTAGACAAAACTGGAGCAAATTGTACCATAAGGCAATGTTCCAGAGTGAAAAGGAAGTTTACGATTTGTACAGAAATTAAATTGATAAACCAGGCCACAGAGAAGAAATCAGAAATTAGGCTTTGGTTTCAATGTCACAACCCATGCGCAAGGGCTCACTTTACCAGAAAAGCTCAAAACCTTATTTTCGAAAAAATGATACTTACAGAATTATATACTATAATGTATGTCGTGGATCGTATGAAACTAGCCTCTAGTCGGATGTTGGCGATTCTTCCCCAGGGTTTCTTTCTTTCCTTCAATAGCCATACCTGCGTCGAGTTAATAAGACGTTACAATGGTTAATCATAGGAGAATATGAGCTCAATGGCGCCTATGCCCCCATGTTGAAGGCATATACATCAGGAATACATAAGATCGTGTTTTTTCTTTCTACGGCACCTTAACCATTGGGAACAGGGAAGCTTACACTGCGTCCTAAACTGCGTACATATACATATTACGCCAGACAACAAATACGTGTTCGGTATAGTTTTTATTGTTTTTGTGTGTTATTTTTAGTATCTCTGGTAATGACGTCCAAGTCAAAATTTAAGTAGGTATGTGCTGAAATGGCACGAGTGTTTATTTCTCACATCATTTTGAGTCGCTATTGATATTCTTATATGTCAATGAGATTTATTAAATCGTTCAAATGGGCCTTGGTAGGCCCTCGAATTACGAGTTAGTACGGTTCGTTGCCTCATGAACATGATCAAAACAGACTGAATTGTAGTTGCCTCAAAATCAAGTTTCTCCTTGCCAGTCCCGACTATACTTGTTATCAGCTTTCATATTTGGTCGATACCGCGTTCATTACGCAGAGTAACGTTCTCAGCAGGCACTGCTTCCAACATTTACTCAACTTCCATCATAAGTGTAGGACAATACGAGGATCCTGTACATGCTTTCGAACGTCTCAACATCACGAGAAGGGGAGTTGTTATCTGTTTGGGAAGATCAGACTTGAGCAGGCCCGATGCTCGCGGCTACAACAGAATGGTGTTCATAACGATCATAATAAACTTCCTGTAGCATTGCGTGCTGGGAGGGATTTCCACTTCTCTAACGTAATAACGCCCTGAGAATCACGATTCGTTACTCTATTCAGGCCCGGATTATCATCATGACACTGATGTAAACCAGTGCCCTTGGTTATTCTATATGAGTCTTTAGATTACACAACATATTCTCTAGGCCCAAGTCCCAGAGACCATGGCATACAATGGCACTCACTCTCTCTCACGGATTTTTACCATCACTTCGCCTAACTATTTTATGCATCTGAATTCGCTCTAATCAATGTTTCGATTGAGTTTAGAGCCGACATTTTCAAGACGATCCGGAGATTTATACGACCAGCCGTTCGTTCAAAATGAGGGCTTAAACGTAGAGCCAACAAAAATCCTTAACATGAGAGTGAATCAAACGGTGGCAAGTCGTCCCGATTTCCATACTGAGGAACAGCTGACTCAAACAACACATATTGCGGTGTTATTGCGATGAGGTTATTGCGATGTCGAGTTTCTTGTTAAGAGATAGGTACATATTGTGTCTGCAGGAAGAAGGTGATTAATTTCTAATATAATATGTATAATTTATGAAAAAAAGTACCTACCAACATATTATGTTGGTAGGTACTTTTTTTTCATAAATTTTATTCGGTAGAACTATACTGCCGTACTAAGATAAAGTCCCCTATCGACCATTTTGGTGTTTTTGGAGTTGGGCACATGGCTGCGTAGATCTCGACGTGGCGCGTCTTTTCTGCCGAGGTAGAACTTCCTATCTCCATTGGAAAGGTTCGAAAAAAGACTTTATCTTATCTCCAGTTTGATGATCTGGGCCCCCTTCCTCACTTAACTGCATTTTTCTCGACATGGAAAAAATGGAGATAGGTGGTTTTAACTTACGGCGGCAGTATATTAGTACAAATTAAGCTGTACGAGTGTAGAGACTTCATTTATCATTTATGTAAATAAATTATATAGCATCACTCACCCCTTCCCCCTCCTCATCGTTCATTTTTGAATAACCATGGTAATGAAGTAAATGTAACATGATACAACCTAGTTCATCCATATTTTCGCTCATCTCGCCAGTTTTCCGTATAGTAGAGAACAAAGAAGGGCATTGTATACAACACCATACAGAAGGACGATCTGTACAAAAGACAGTATCCCTTTGTTTTAGAGTTTTTTCGATGTTTTCAAGTCGAACATTGTTCATGTCAAAGGTCTATTGCATCCCAAATGAATACCTCGATTGCATCAGAAATAAACGTGTTCGTGTTTTCCAAACGTTTTAGTGTTGAATTCCGTGATGGAGGCATATAAGTTACGAACCTTGGTACATCTTTTTCCCCCACCATCGTAGGAACTAGATGATTTGAAACGCGCTTAGCAGTTTTTGCAGTTATCTCCGTCTTACATATAGGACAAAACACGTTACCAGTTGAATTCTAATGAACAGCACAATTGGACGAAATCAGTTTTGGGATACTCGTTGTATTGAGACAGTTCAGATTGTTTAGCAAAGTTACGAACATACCACGTCTTCGAAGTGATTCAATCAGCGACTTCCGGAAGTAACGAATCTGTTCAGTTTACTCTTCAACTTTCTTCATCATCCAATATTTTGCACAAACTCCAGCGATAACAATTCTAATTTAACTGTTATGACCACTTTACTCAACTAGGAGGAAACGGATCTACGTTTGAGTGGGACCGAAATTAGGTCTGGAATATTGGAATCCTGATTTCCCAGAGCCTACTTTAAGTTGGTAAGTTGTCAACAACAAACATTGAGGTTTATTCCACTAGAGGTGGACGAAAACGCTGGAAAAGGTATTCAACACTTGTTGGTTTGAGTGAATGACAATATTCGTCTGGAAATTCATTGATCATTGTGTAACATGTAAAGTGACCAAACCATATTCTGGGAAGGTACAGGCGTCTATTCATCTCATCCCTATGGAGAGTGTTCCATGTCCAACCATCCATATGGATGCTTCAAGGGAGTTAAGTGGTCAGGGTGGTTGAAAGGAGCATGTGTTCGTGTTGATTGACGCTTCTGCTTTGTCCTTCTGCATCGTACTGCGCATATTGATTTTGAAAATGGTATCCGTACTCTAAAATCGTACATCTCTCACTTTCGCTCTCCAATTCGAATTATTTCCAGGATGCATGATTAGGATCTTGTTCCAAGATTGAAATGTTGCAATAAACCGAATGGTAACAACGACTAGTGTTGGTCATCCTCATCCGCAAACTACTCTGTTTCCTAGTCAAAAAAACCTCCACTATATATAAATGTATATATTAAAATATTCTTGGGGTGTGTTCGCACCCCAGTGTGTTATAAACACGTCTTTTGGCACAATATGTGCCTCGAGCATAATATATGACATATTATGTGCCTCGAGCAATAATCAAATGTAGATGTACTGGATGAGAATCGAGTGAATCTCTTTAATCCTCACGCGGAAAACAACATCCATGGTGATCACTAATTCGAATTGGAGAGCAAAAGTGAGAGATGTACGATTTTAGAGTACGGATACCATTTTCAGAATCAATATGCGCAGTACGATGCAGAAGGACAAAGCAGCATTTTAAATTGACTTGAAACAATACAACGACCGATAGGAATCGCTCTAACCGGAACGAGACTTAGTTATCTGGATATTTTTTCTTTGACGTACCTGTTCAAAAATGAATATCGGAGAATGAAAAATTGTAGTTTACAATAATAATGGATGATAGTTATTGTCCACCTTAATCGATCCGGACGTTTGGGTCATGATTCTTTCAGTCAATGACGACTATATTTCAAGTAGGTAACGAAGTCAACGGTTTCGAGACATCTTCGACTCAATTTTCATATACTCGTAGATATACAATTACCTAAATTGATAATTATCTAAATTACCTGAATAAATTGATATCGAAATATTTCGAAAACACATCCTCCAAAAATACGTATTGAAACCATTGCAACGAGATTGATTAACAAAGAATTTGCTAGTCAAGTAGCATAATTTTCTGAGTGACTTTCTGCAAAAATAACTCTATTTCGCGATAATTATATTTTGTTATAAAACAACTCTTGTTTTCATTTTGTATGGTATGGTGGAAGAAAATTGGTCGAAAATGAATTTTCAGAATGTTTTAGGCTATATTTTCGACCAATTTTCGACCAATTTTCTTCCACCATACCATACAAAATGAAAACAAGAGTTGTTTTATAACAAAATATAAATTGGTCGAAAATGAATTTTCAGAATGTTTTAGGCTATATTATAGCCTAAAACATTCTGAAAATTCATTTTCGACCAATTTTCTTCCACCATACCATACAAAATGAAAACAAGAGTTGTTTTATAACAAAATATAATTTGGGGTGGAGAGAGGAGAATCAAAAATGTTTTGCATACTAGAAGAGTATTGGATACATAACCAATTTTGTCTCTATTTTTTACTGGGATACCTCAGTTTATAGATTTTTCAACGCTTAACATGATGGTCAAGTCAGAATTGCTATATTCAGTTATCAGATAAGAGCAGATGAACCGTGAAGAAAATCTCAAGTAACAACCATGTTTCTTCATGTTCAAAGTGCTCTAGTTTGAAAACGGAATAAGGTATCGTAATTCTGACTTCATCATAGTGTTCAGCGTAAATATACCTGCAAAACTTGTAAAATTTGATGTCATTGGTCAGACTGTTTCATTCTGGAAATTTATGTGTAATTTTCCCCCTGAAACTCGGGACAGATTTTTAGAGCAATTTTGAATTTTTATAGAGAGATCTCTATATCTATATCGAGAGATATCCATTGAAAGATATCTATATCGTATGGAATATATTATAAAGAATATTATATATATTCATATTCTTGTGCAAATTTGAAATTGTCTCGATTCTATCGAGAGTTATCGTCGGGGTTGACATATGATTTTTAGTGCCTTTTGCCAGTGAATTCAGGATGGTCTGGTTAGGACAACGAATGTATAATTTTTTCGGAAAATTTGGTGAAAGGTAAGAATTTCTGTTTGGAATTTCGTTCGAGCGTGCCTTCGAAGTATTCCTGTAACTGGGAGGTGAGAGGACCTGGCGTCGCCTTGGGGTCAGAACCCCCTAAAAAGTTGTGAACTCGAATGTGTTGATGATAGATCAGTTGAACACGTTTCGCCAGCGGAAACTTGGATGACAATTTCAAAACCTTCCGAGAATCCCAACAACCACGTTTGAAAAGGGTCATTCTTGTGCCCCGCAATTCATACTGCTCAACAGCTCCACGACAATATGTTTCCTAGGACCAAGGATTCCAACTCAATGACTTCCCGTTTATTTGCCACGTCGAACGAGCAACTTTTTACAGACTTCTCCAGCCCATTCAACCGGGAGAAGGCATTCCCTTCAGATCCTTTCTATGGAACGGACAACACGCAGCCGTAGATTATGTGGTGAGTCTTTATTTATTTGTTTTGTCCGTCGTGTTGACGAAAAGTCATGAAGCTTTTCTTGGGATTACAGCCGCAGTGGGCGCTCTTGTTGTGTAAGGAGTTGCTGACAGCTTATCATTCTATTCCGGAAATGGTTGTGTTGTACTTCTAGTAGATTATTTATCAATGGGTGTACCACTATACCATGCCCGATTCCAGTGGTAGATATTGATAAACAGATGTAAATCCCTCTTCATCACACTATGGTCTGACCATGAGGGAAATTTGAGTCAAAAATATGTTTACCACTACGTGTTTCCCACCCTTTTCTGGATCAGTTGATCAAAGACAAGTCTGAACAGCGGAGGGGGTACACGCTACAGGTGAGAAGCTCATTTAGCCGGTCAGTAATATCAAGGTGTGGCAGCCAATTTTTCAGTTAATTGTCAGGGTGATGATGTTTTCCCGCGTTTGAAATACCCAACTCAAATTTACTTCTCGACGGTTACTCTTACGGAAGGATCGATACCGCAACACTGCCCACACCCTTGGCGCACCTCAAGACCACAGAAAGGGTTTTGGTAACCGCCTCTTCGCGTCTGCCCTAGAGATCTTCACCGGATGGTAAATCACGTTGTGTTTCTATTTCGGTTCGAGAAAGGGGGCAGTTAGTATTTCAGGTCTCCTGGGAGGCTCAGCCTTAAGTAGCGCTGCGGAGTGGCAACACAAGACAACCAACGAGGGAATAATCTATATTTGGGGCGGTCCCTAAAAGCTTTTGAATTAATGTAAATTCCCTCGCTGTTCCCACCTATCATCCCCTTTCACTTATACTAAGACTTTCCAACTATTTACTTTCGACCGTCGCAAAGGAAACTATCGATTCCTCCAACAAGCTCAGTCAGTAAAGCGCGGGGTATCAATCGTACAACTATATTCGATTGTGATGAAACCTCTTCTAATTGAGATTTGATTCCACGAGAAAATGCCTGCATGGCACAAATATAATGACTTGATCCATTAAAGGTAAAAACCTAAGCAAAGGACTTGTTAACACTTGAAAAACAACATTTTTCAGACAGAACTTGCAGCCATCATCACAATGAATAAATGAATGACTGAACTTATATTTTATTACAATATACATTATTGAGACATTTCACCTGAGTTCTTAAAAAACAAATTGCAATTACCATTACTTTTTCCAATTACCTTGAGAAGGTTACTTATTCCCATTACATGTAATGATAATGGTTTTCTCAAGTACGTAATACACATACAAAATTTCATAAAATTCCTTCAAGTAATGGGTAATTGGAAGGATCCATTACTTTTCCAATGACAAGTAATGGTAATTGAGAAAATCACTACATATAATTGTAATAAGTAATTGCTTCACACCATCCTCATTACAGGAATGGTAATGGTAATTGCAATTACATTGGAAGTAATTGCCAGCTTAGAAACGAGTCTGGGCTTGTAGGAATACCTAATCATACTCACTTTACTCATTTCATTGCATTTAAGAAACGTATCTGAAAAAGTGATCATTACTTGAAGTAATCATCACGTAACAACTCTGTATTTCACGTTATGATAACAGAGTATAATGATAAATAATAGAACCTCGTTATTTGCAGTTAAAGAAACACCGTTTACTAAAAAATTGACAGAATAAAAAAAACTTATGATAAAAAAAAAACGACAGAAAACCACTCCTTGAGCTACCTACTACATTATGTTCATATGGAGATGTCAGAGAACTCCTTGGAAGGAGATATGGAGATATGAATCTGATAATGGAATATTTCCTTTTGTTCAATGGATTACTCCTAGTGATTGAGGACGCCCGATCAATTATATAATGGATTGATATATACCGATCATTTGCTTGATATGAAAAAAAGTTACGATAATATAGAACTACATAAGTCAGTGCGTCTACGTGCAGACAGAAGAACTATCTCAACTTGCGTTTAGGCATTATTCACCCACTAGTCTCGTTATGCATCTAACATAGTACACCGTAAGCGAAGTGAAAGATGCTTAAAGTTGGAAGAGGAGGCGGGATAGACTCGACCTTAGAAAACAATGTCTAACTTACCGATTTTGATTAGTCGGGCCGAGAAGTGTCTCAGATAACTAATATGAGCTAAATTGAGATGGAATTTATAGACTACTACAAAAATAACGTTATATTTTCTGGTATGAATCCCGTTTCGTTGAAGAATAATGCAGAATTTCTTGATGCAGACATACTCGGGTTTTACTCAGTAAATTCTTCATACAATACATATTTTCTAAACTAAATGGTTTCTCAAGTGAGATTTCAACTAGGCCATTTGGAGAGTTTTCGAAAGTTTTCGGTACGATCTATTTGTTTCACTCCTTACTAATATACCATAAATGTCTAGCGACGGGTGAGTCAAACTATAATACTGTAGAGAATATGCAACTACGCTATTCTCAATGATCATGTGTTGATTGCTATGCGAAAAAGTAGACGCCTGAATTAGAAAAGAAGTGTTGTTGATGGTGTTCTGGTTGGATTGCGATTGAGAAAACTCGTTCAATAATAAATATTTCCATTTAAACCGCTCTGAACGTTTTGCCATCTTAACATTTGGTGTCAGAAGTGGAATAGATGGATACGAACCAGTCAGTGGCTGATCGGGTGCTCCAGCGCCGCCGGGGTGTACTCAACGAAGGAGCCGAGAGTGAGTTATTCATAGCTTCGGAACTTCAAGACACCGAGCAGGTAAATGAGAATGAACATTCACCGGAGGAAACGATTAACTTGGCCCAACAAATTGCTGACTTGGCTAGGGAGTTTCGATCATTCAGGGTCAGGGGACAACAACAACAACAGCCCCAGAACCCAGCAAGTGACGTACCTCAGGAAAGAATTGACGTCATTCGACCCTCAATTTACGATGGTTCTATCCCATGGGACGACTATTGGTCTCAATTTCGAGCAATCGTTGAGGCAAACGGCTGGAGACCGTCTACGGCAAGGGTGCGCCTCATGGCTGCCTTGCAAGGTCCTGCCTTAGCTGCAGTGTGCAACATCCCAGAGGATCGTCGGAATCTCGCCACTATGGAAGAGTCCTTGTCAAGACGATTTGGGTCCCAAGGTCAGGCACGCCTATTTCTGGCAAGGCTGCGGCAACGGGTGCAAGGAGTTTCAGAAGAAGTAGCAGCCTTTGCAGCTGATGTGGAGAGTCTGGCTCGTCCGGCTATGCCCAGTGAAGAGGCGCGGGAGGCTATTGCTGTTGAGCAGTTCCTCAATGGTTTGAATAACCAACGGGTAAGGGAACTTGTGATTAGCGCTGACCCACATACATTGAGAGATGCTGTTACTCGGGCTGCTACAATTGAGGCAGGCTTGCGTTCAATTCGCCTACGGGATGTAAGGTCAGCCAACTGGCAGGACAGTTCAGATCCGTCTGGAAATGACGATGAGATGGTTGTGAGGCGTCTTGTGACTGAGCAGCTTCTTCTCCTCAACAGTGATGGAGAAGAAGGTAATGGTGCATCTCCATCACCAGATGATGACATGTTGTGTCGATTGGTCTGTGATGAACTTCGTAGAAAACGGGCTGGCCTCAAATGCTTCAAGTGTGGAAAAAAAGGCCATTTCTGTTGGGAGTGCCAGGGCAAAGAGGCGGAAAACTAAAAGCGACCAACTTTGAAGGCCGGAAGTTGGTTGAGTCTCAAAGGCCAAAACAAAATATGAGGACTGAACGGGAGGCCCCTGTCCATAAGAAAGTGAGCCATCCATTGTATCAGCTGAACCAAGCCTCAATTGTGCTGGATGGGTCCATTGGAGGAAAGCCAAGCCGGATGATTGTGGATACTGGTGCCACAGTGACAATTGTGAACCCTGAGTTGTGTAGCATCGTGGCAGTTGATCCAGTGCCATCCACTGGTTGCCTCAGGATGCTTTCAGGTTCAACAATTCCAGTTCAAGGGAAAT
Source organism: Stenodema calcarata (assembly GCA_963920205.1). NCBI lineage: Eukaryota > Metazoa > Arthropoda > Insecta > Hemiptera > Miridae > Stenodema > Stenodema calcarata. Next base: position 20,505,965 of record OY986048.1, read on the forward strand.
CCAGTTTCCATCTGAAGCTGGGAGATGGTCAAGCAGTAGCTCACGATTGTGTGGTGGCTAACATTGGGGAGCCATGTATAATAGGCATGGATTTTATGGAAGCCCATAGTTGTGTCATTGACATTGGTCGAGGAACCATCAAGTTTGGGACGGATTGGATTAGGTACCGTGGTCGATCACCCCAACAGATAGAGGCAAACCCCACCTATATTGCAGCTAGTAGTCCGGGACTGGGAAACTGGGAACCCTTGGAAGCCATATGTGAAGGGGTATCCCCGCGGCTCTCTCCTTCCCAACTACAACAGTTCCAGAGCTTCATCAAGAGTCATGCAGATGCTTTTGTGCAAGACCCGCTACAGCTAGGATGTTGCACAGTAGGAGAACATTGTATAGATGTCAACCAATATCCCCCCATGAAGCAAAACCCTCGTAGGGCCTCTCCAGCACAACAACAGATTATCAGTGATATGATCAATGAGATGTTGGCATCAGGTGTTATAGAGGAGTCGTCCAGTCCCTGGGCTAGCCCTGTAGTAATGGTCAGAAAGAAAACGGGAGACTGGCGCTTCTGTATAGACTACAGAAGACTGAATGCAGTTACAGTGAAAGATTCTCATCCCTTACCACAGATTGACGAGACACTTCAGAGGCTTAACAGGAGCCGATGGTTTACCACTTTGGATCTTCAGAGTGGTTACTGGCAAATACCCCTTCACCCCAGTGCACGCTCCAAGACTGCATTCTGCACAAACCAGGGCCTGTGGCAGTTTACTGTCATGCCCTTTGGCCTCACAAATGCCCCAGCTACATTTCAACGGATTATGCGGCAACTCTTGAAACCATTGATGGACATAGGGGTTGTAGAAGTGTACCTGGACGATATCCTCCTTCACACAACGACATTCGAGACACATTTGCAGTATCTAGCCCAACTATTTTCCCTGTTGCAAGATGCTGGTCTCAAGCTGAACATAAAAAAGTGTGAATTCCTTAGAGAAACTGCCATGTATCTAGGACACGTCGTCACTAAAGAGGGTATTAAGACGGATCCAAAAAAGGTTGAAGCAGTGACGAGGTGGCCACTACCACGGTCTGTCAAGGAACTAAGAGCCTTCACAGGCTTCTGTTCCTATTACCGCTCCTTCATTCCCCAATTTGCAAGAATTATGAAACCTTTGTAACAGGTACAGAATCAGCCTGACCCTCTACAGTGGAATTCGGTATGCACTAAAGCATTTGAAGAGGCAAAGAAGAAAATGCTGGAAGCCCCAGTCCTGGCCTATGCCCGCCCAGACCTTCCATTCATCATTGATGCAGACGCCAGCGATGTAGCATTAGGGGCTGTGTTATCACAGGTACAGGAAGGGAAGGAGAGGGTCATTGCGTACTTCAGCCGCTGTCTATCCCGAGCTGAGCGCAACTATTGTGTTACAAGAAAAGAGTTGCTTGGGGTAGTAGAAGCAATCAAGGCATTTGATCACTATGGGCTTGATAGTGGACACAAGTTGTGCATTCGTACTGATCATTCTTCCCTCCGCTGGCTTATGAATTTCAAAATGCTTGATGGTCAGCTAGCCAGATGGATGGAAAGGATTGGCAGATACCTGCTTGACATTCAGTATAGAAGGGGCCCGACTCATGGCAATGCAGATGGCCTCTCCAGACGACCTTGTGAACCAGGTGGGTGCAGATATTGTCAACGACGGGATGATCAGCAAAACGAAACTATGACACACAGTATGCAACAGCAAAAGCAACCTGAATTGGTCGAAGAGGCTTGCAAGACTGTCTCCATAGTGACCACACCACTTCGTGAGCATCAGCTAGCTGATTTGCACCTAAAACCTGTCATTCAGTGGTTGGAAGCAGGCAAGCGCCCTGAGGAGGTAGGTACAGGATGGAGTGCTGCGACTAGGGCATATTCGGCTATGTTCGACTCCCTTTTCCTCCAGGATGGAGTTCTTCACAGATACTGGGAGAGCCCTGATGGAAAAAAAGGCGAGCTCAGCTAATAGTTCCCCGAGATATGCAGAGGGATGTATTTCTGAAGGCACATCAGCCAGCACATTTAGGTGAGAAACGAACATTAGCTCTACTCCGAGGCCAATTCTACTGGTTAGGCATCCATCAAGATGTTCGCAATTGGTGCCGTGGATGTGACCAGTGTGGCAGGCGTCGTGGTGGTCAAGAGTCAGCAAGAGCCCCTCTCAGGCCATCTGCCAGCGGTTACCCATTCCAGCGTATTGCCCTTGATGTATTTGGTCCGTTACCCCTCACAGACCAGGGCAACCGCTATGTGTTGACTGTGGTTGACTTTTTCACCAAATGGCCAGAGGCAATTCCTGTAGCAGACCAGCAAGCTGAAACAGTTGCACGAGCCCTAATAGACCATGTTATTTCAAGGTTTGGCGTGCCAGAAGAACTCCACTCTGATCAGGGTAGAAACTTTGAATCTGCACTTTTCCAGGATGTTCTGAAGCAGTTGGGAATTCATAAAACACGCACCACTGCCTTGCATCCACAGAGTGATGGAATGGTTGAGAGGCTACATCGGACCCTGTATGATTGGCTCTCCAAAATGGTCCAAGACCATCAGCGGGACTGGGATCTGCAGTTACCAGTAGCATTACTGGCATACCGAGCCTCAGAACATTCGGTCACAGGTTACACGCCAGCGTACCTGATGTTTGGCCGCGAGCTGACTTTGCCTTTGGAGTTATTGTTTGGAAGGCGCCCCGAGGGGAAGGAGGTTCATGAGTATGCAAGTAACTTGAGAGACCGACTCAACGAAGCACACATTGCAGCAAGGGAAACGCTGAGAATACGGGCTGAAGACATGAAGCGCCGATATGATTCCAGGGCTGCCACGCCTCGTTTCCAGGAGGGGGACAAAGTTTGGCTGCACAATCCAAGAAGGCGGAAAGGACGCAATCCAAAACTCCAGTGTTCTTGGGAGGGCCCCTACACAGTGGTGAAAAGGCTGAATGATGTCTTATTTCGGATTCGTAATTTGCGCGGTGCTTTACGAGTAGTCCATGCGGACCGACTTACCAGGTACTGTGGTGGAGAGCATAAGGAAGAGGAGGGAGAAGTGTAGAGAATATGCAACTACGCTATTCTCAATGATCATGTGTTGATTGCTATGCGAAAAACTAGACGCCTGAATTAGAAAAGAAGTGTTGTTGATGGTGTTCTGGTTGGATTGCGATTGAGAAAACTCGTTCAATAATAAATATTTCCATTTAAACCGCTCTGAACGTTTTGCCATCTTAACAATACAAAATACGAAGTAAAACTTTCGGAAGGAAGTCTTCAAGAGCGCAAACACAAACATCCAGAAACATCAACACCAACACAGCTGTACTGATGTAGAGTGATAACACCATCGAACTTCATTTTAGCGGAAATAGCGGAATGTGTGCATTACGTTTTTTGTCGGGTTTTCCAGGTTAATTATTCTAAAAACACAGCTAAAACAATCGATTCCACTAATTGCAACTTCTTATAGTAGTTGATTACTGGTATTAGATTATTTTCCATTGGTTTCCTAATGCTACTCTACACATTTCAACTAATTTAAATTGAGATTCAATCTACGATCAAGTAATACGAAGTTGAATTCTAATGAAATTGTTGATTCCCTTTCAAGGGCCAAAGGCATCCGGTTCCGTTTCTCGGTGATCTCGTCCACCTACTCTGGGTTGGCAATTCCATAACGTAGAGTATATATTCAAGTACCAATTTCATTAAGTTTATATCTAGATGGTTTATTTGTAGAGGTCAAGGGCTTGATGCTTACATAATTAAATTCTAGAGAATCATATAAACTGGAAGTTTATAATGGAGAATTCGTCAGAAAAACACTACCTACGTTATTGAAAATGACGTTGAACAGGAAGATGTGCTACTTGAAGAAAATAAAATTGTCGTTGGGGGTGTCTAGCCACCGGTTGGTTTTTTTCATGATGGTACATTTATTATAGAATGAAATCTACATGATTACACACAGGATTATTACGGTTTAGATCAAGGATCAACGCAAGGAAACATGGAACATGTTTTCGAATAAGTAAATAATAACAGACGAAACATAGTAGAACAATTGACACCCACAAAGACTTAACAGTCACGAGTGAACAACCCCTGTCGGAGAAGGTGGTATCTAGCTATACATATTATGTATAACCAACTGTATCGTGTTAATAGCTAGATACCGCCTGTGTCAAATCTATACTATACATGCATATACAATACCTGTGGCAATGTTCAAAGGAAGTATGATCGGAGGTGCAAATATATTTTTCACTAATTGTGAAAAAAAAAAAAAAAAATCCAGTCATGCAGTACTGCTATAATAGCGATTTTTTTCAAAGAAATGACTTGTTTTATCTGAAATGTCTCCATTTTACTGGTATTGTCACAAATTTTTGCGTTTGACAAAGTTTGGCAGGATGGCGTAAAGTATAAACCAAGAGTCATACCTTTCAGACCGCTACTTTCGCATTAAACTTGATGAAGTCTATACTGGCTTTAGGACTTGGTTGTACAGGAATAATTTATTTTGCACAGATAGTTTTGATCGCAACCCAGCGCAACTGTGGAGCTGTACAGCTCAGAGCAATCGGAAAGTGATTCAGCTCTTTAAAAAAAAGTGAGCTCAGGAGCATACCCTGGTACATCCAGAACGATGGATTTCATCATCTCACCGAGTTATAGACGGCGTATGCCTTTGCATGATCCTGTCCCAGGCGCGGATATTGGGGGTGTTGTGGGGGTAGAGGCAAAGGGTAGCTAGAAACATTTTTCGGAAATACGAGATTTACCAATTTTGGACCGACAACAAGAGCTACGTTTTCTTCGGAAATTCGATAGCAAAGACATCCTGGAAAAACTGGGGATTTCCTGCGAAATGATCGCACTAGTTTTAGATGTTGGCCAAAAAAGTAGTTACGCGGCCTCTTAGCGTAAAAAGTCATACCTACGTTCCATTTTTAAAGTAGACATTGGAATTCCCTACGATTTCAGTGGTAGTAAAACTTCGTATACCTGGTGAAACCCAAGATAGAACTCTGCAAAACAGCCCATTTTTTCCCAAAAGTGCAAATTTAAAGTTACGGTGATCTTTCGGATAATAACTTTTAGCGACCTGGCATGGGTATTTTAAGGGGTTTGTGTAGATTTCATATACGAGGTCTGAATGTAAAATTTACTAGCTTTTAGAAGAAAAGAAAAAGAAATGTTGGATCGGACGAATAGTTTTGGAGCTGTAGCCAAAAGAGACCGACAGTTAGTTTGTTTGACTACTAGAGCGTTCAGACAATTACTGTAGAATCGTGATCAAATTCATCATTTTCCCTCATAAATCAGTTAATGTAAATAAGATTAACCAAAGATAATTGGATAAATCTAGGTACATGCTTCAGATGAGTTCAAGGTTACCCACAAGGAGCGATAGATTGTACTCAGAGAACTGATCCGGGGGCTTCCCGGTGTTTGTTAAGGAAATAGAAGGCTTATCCGGTTCACGATGCCCCCTGTTAAGGAACCCTGGACATTTCTCACCAACTCCTGGTACGTTGGCTCAACCTCATCCCTATGAATTCTCTAAATTACGGACAGAAACCACGACTATAATCGTAGAATAGAAACCACGACTATAATCACTGCATAACAGAATAGTTTAGTCACAATATATTACAAGAACAATTATACACAGGGATGAAAACTACAATCGTGACATTTCAGATGTGTACAATAATTGTCGTTAGATATCAACCAATTAACGTTTTTTTGAGAAATAGGTAGAGCTCTGAGTAGAGAGGTTATTTTTTTAAAGTCGAATTCATGCAGCATGAATAGATGCGCGAATCTTCGAAGAAATTTACTATCTTAATTGACTCTTCAACTACCATAATAAGTATTTTACATTTCAATGCTGAACCGATCTTCCAACTCCATATAATATGCCGAATAAAATGCCTCAGCGAAAAATGCGTAACAAATTTTGTCTCCATTTTTTGCCGAGTAACACCTAAGTTTATAGACATTTCAATGCTGAACACGATGTTAAAGTCAGAATTGCGATAACTCATCCCATTAACAGATTAGAGCAGGTGAAACAATCACGTTTCTTCATATTCAAATAGCTCCACTTTAGGAACAGAATAAGATATTGCAATTGTGACTTCACCATCGTGTTCAGCGTAAAAATACCTTTAAAATGGGGTCTCACTTGTCAGTCTGTTTCATTTTGACAATTTATGCGTATATTTTCCCCAAAACCCCCTTTTAGAGTGGCACGATTCGGTCCATATTCGAACTTAGCCTTTTGATTGCCAAGAAAGATTTTGTGTGCCTATTTGAACTTTTTATTTGGAGAGTTACCTTCTGGAATGACACATACATAATATATAAATATAATTTATGGTCCAGAACGGATTTTGCTATACGAGTGTTTTTTCGACTTCGAGTTGGATAAATTTTGGTGCCCTAACTTTTTACCGCCAGTACATTATTTGTCAACTTTTGTACGCCATTCGTCCGGCTGGAATCACTCGAGGATTCGGATGGAGAGGGGTTTACAATGTATATCCCTATCAGTGTTTAATTGACTTCTTCTGGTACAGGAAACACCGTCCTTCTATGCGATTTAATTTATTACATTTCATTTTGAAATGTCCGAATAACATTGAACTACATTATTGTCCTGTTAAGGTTGTAGGAAACCTTATCTTCGTGATACGCTCCAAATCTCATGGAAAATTATTATCTTAAAATAAGACAGTTCCGAATTTTGCCAAATGTGTTTCTTATACACGGCATTACAAGTAAATTATATACCCAATTAAATATTTTACTGGAAATCCTTTACTGAATCTTTGGATGAAAACACAATTTATAACTTGATTGGAATGAGCGATTTTTCAAATTTACCTACAATACCATTGGCGTCATTTCGCCGTTCCCTGAGGATCTTATAAATGGCAAGTCGCATGATCCACCCGTTGTGCCGTGTCTTGATGAATCACCAAACGAATATACGGTTCTCCACACAAAATTCAAATTTGACCCATTTTATTGATTCCAAAACCGCGCGCTGTCGGATATACCAACATTTTTGCTAACTTTGAGAATTTCAGCAATACTACGGGTAACATTCCCTAAGTTAATATTGCCTGGAGTGGTGTTGTGTAGTTAGTTATCCCCCCAAAAAACACTCCGTGTAAAAATCACCCCGCCTCGCAAATATCATTCTTCAGAGGCCGGAAAAAGTTATGATATCCACTTTCCCCGCCCGCCCTTTTCCTCATTAAGGAGCTAAGTATAATGAAAAGCTTAACCACTTCACAAGCACCGTACCCCTTTCGAAATCTCCCCTTGGCGCTATTGCGAGACGTTTTTATTACTTCCACAAGCAACTAATACTTGTATAAAACGTTAACCACCATCAAGTATTAGTTGCTTGTGGAAGTAATAAAAACGTCTCGCAATAGCGCCAAGGGGAGATTTCGAAAGGGGTACGGTGCTTGTGAAGTGGTTAAGCTTTTCATTATACTTAGCTCCTTAATGAGGAAAAGGGCGGGCGGGGAAAGTGGATATCATAACTTTTTCCGGCCTCTGAAGAATGATTTTTACACGGAGTGTTTTTTGGGGGGATATCACATCTTTTTGTTGTTGAAGTGGGTCATTTTATAAAGAAGGTCTATGCAAAATTTCAAGTCGATTGGTCCGGTTACCCAGGCTGTTGACTCGTCAAAGTTGCCAAAATTAGCCTAAATTTCAGTTTTTTGTTTCTAAAAGTTTTTGGGTTGAGATAATGGGTTAAACCTTTCAAAAGGCACTGTCTGATGTTGAAACGAAGCTCTGTGCAAAATTTCAAGTCGATCCGTGAAGGTGGAAATGCCTAACTGATTAAGGAGAAGAAGAACAGGTAAGGGTGAAAAACCGGGTTTTTGAAGTTATATAACTCGGCTCCCTTTAAAGATATCGACTTGAATCTTTCAAAAGGCACTTGCTACACTTGAAACGAAGCTCCGTGCAAAATTTCAAGTCAATCGGCGAAGGTGGAGAGGCTGTAGCCTTGACCGACTGAAAAAAGTAGAAAAACATGGTAATTGGTTTTTGAAGTTATATAACTCGGCTCCCTTTAGACCTAGCGACTTGAAACTTTCAGGGCTTTCTATTATCCACAACAAAAAGATCCATACCAAATTTCAAGTTGATCGGTCAACTAGGAGCCGAGATATGGCCATAATTAGCCTTAATTACCCTAAATTTCAGTTTTTTTGTCCCTAATTTTTTTTTTTGGGTTGAGATAATTGCTTATTTCGTTCAAATGGCACTGAGCCATGCTATAAAGAAGATATGTAAAAAAATGCAAGTCGATTGGTCCTTTTACCCAGGCTGTAGACTCGTCAAAGTGGACAGAATTTTCCTAAGGTTTCTGTTCTTTTGTTTCTAAAACTTTTTTGGGTTGAGATAATGGGTTATATCTTATATAAGGCTCTGTCTCAAGGTTAAATGAAGCTCTGTGCAAAATTTCAAGTCAATCGGTTAACGTGGAGAGGCTCCAGCATTGCCTGTCTGAACAAGGAGAAGAAGGAGAAGAAGGAGAAGAACAATCTAAGGCCGAAAAACCGGGTTTTTGAAGGTATGTAGCTCGGCTCCCTTTAGACCTATCGATTTGAAACTTTCAGGGCTTTCTAATATCCACTCCAAGAAGACCCATACTAATTTTCAAGTTGATCGGTCAAATAGGAGCCGAGATATGGATACCTCGAAAACGCGTTTCGTGACGTCCGGTAAACATACACTCGACAGCGTTCGTTTTCTCAACTTCTTTGCTTGGCGGGGCGGAACGCTACCGCGTTCCTAGATACACATGAGTCGAACTCCAGGGATCATTCAGAATGCCGGCAAACGCAAAATCACGTCTTAACTGACTTCCAATATTCGCAAATACGCATGAAGTTATACGTATAAGGCACGTCAAATACTTTCTGTTCATAATTGGAGCAAATCAAGTAAATAACCGTGAAGGATAACCACTCCACTGGGATTTCCACTTTTCCCACGGATAATTGATGGGGTACAAATTTAATCGGATTGATTTCGAGCTAACGCTTCCGAGTAAAGTTTCATCAAAGTTTCACGGTAGAGACTGCTCCTACCACCGCTGTCTCCTTCTCACAGGTCATTCATGATTCAACTAGCCATAGTAATCCGGACATAAATTATTATCGAGTTAACGTTCCGTTGCAGATTCGGATTCAACATCGATGATTGCAAGAGTTTGCTCCTGGAACCTATGAATGCATCAAAAATTCATAACTCGAGGCTTCCATGAGCCAGAGTCATGGGTTTGACTGAACCCTGCACGTAAAGTTCTCAATAATGAGGTGGTTCATGAACCGTAATACAGTTGGCAATAACGCAGGCTTACAAAAAAAGGCTTACATATTAACATATTTTACTAATATATACAGTATATTACTAGTATATACAGAAGACCTGTGTCGGAGGTGGCTTAGGGGGTTGACTTGCATAAGATGACTCAGATCCGCCTCCGTGTGTTTTGTCCCCATCGGGGTTTGTGAGTTATGTTTATGTGGTGGAGGAGGGTGGTCGGGTGTGTTCTTAGTTTGTCCGTGAATTTGTTTTTCTGTTTTGTGATGAAGGTGTCAAGTGTTTCGATTCCAAATTTCTTGTGTAATGTTTCAATGTTTGTGCGGCGTGACGTGTGGGCGGCAAGGCGAACGCATTTTTTCTGTGTAATTTGCAATTTGTGTAATGAGGTGGGTGCTGCAGTGTGCCATAGTTGGGAAGCGTACGTGATGGATGAGCGGATAAGTGATTCATACATGAGCAGCTTGGCGTCTGTGGAGAGTGAGTTGGATTTAAAAAGGTGAAAGTAACGACAGAGTTTCCTGCGGGCGGTTTTGTTGATTTCTTTGATGTGTTGTTGCCAGATAAGTCTTTTGTCAAGGTGTAGTCTTGGAAGGGAGGTTTCGCTTGTAGCTGAAGCTGATACCTTCTGTCTTGGCGGCATTTACCTACTTCAGCTGTTTCTCTCAACATCTCCGGGTCGCTTGTTGATTCATCTGCTGTGGAACTTTGACCAATATTTTGGAAGAAACCGAATAATTCCAGGATACACTATCAATATCAATAAAAATATCATTGTCAATAACAGGGAACGATGTACTTAGGTGACTCGGTCGCTAGCACCTCAATGTACCGCCAAATCACGTCACAATATGTACACGACAACACAATAGCCACAAATACTACTAGCTCAGACCCAAATAATAAGTCCTACCCCACACCTCTTGCCAAACATGAAGCTATCCATAACCCTACAGTCAATGAATGGATTGGTAAGTTTGTTGCTTTGAGCATAGTATAAGAATATGTATCAAGAAAGAATATAATTATTATATCAAAGAGGTTTCTCTGTGAAATAGTATTAATCCATGATATTAAATGTCTTAGTTTGCAGAAAACTACTCGAATAATCAAGTATCAGAAACTCTAGAGGGTCCATTCTAACCCCCCTTCAATTTTCCTTCTTATTTAAAATTTTCCATGTCAGAACATCTAGAGTCAGTTACACTCCCAGGCTGTCACACCCAATCTTTTTCTCAGCGTCTCAATTTCACTCCAATTATGTCATCATCAATCCACAGCTCAACTATTTAAGTAAGAATAGCTACAAAGTAGGGATGCAAATAAATAATCGAATAATCGGATAATCTATTATTTAACCCTGATTGATCGATCAATCTTAATCGATGTTTAGCTGCCAATTATTTTTATTAATCGATTATTATTACTGATTGATCGGGTTTCGAACAAATTTGATGCATTCTAATATGCTTAAAAAATGCTTTCGAAATCCAGATGTATTCGAAAACCAATCAATCAGTAATAATAATCGATTAATAAAAATTAAGACAACCCGGCGTTGTTATTGTTACTACCTCTATGAACGAAAGATACCTCTTTCGTCCATGCTTATTAATTAAGACAAATCTACATATCTTGAAACGTAAGCCATCAAATTTTGAGGGGGGGTTAAACAAAATTTTTTTTCGACTATTAGCTTACGATTAATCATCTGATGTTATAATCGATTATTTTTTTCCGATGTTGCATCCCTACTACAGAGTTCAACATAAGTATTGTTCTTTGTCTTAGCTTGCACGACCTAGGTTGAAATGTTTTTGATGCTTAGTGTTAGTTAGGTTAGTGTGCCGAAGCGTTGTGATTTAAACGCCTTCTAACACGATTAGACTCGGTCATTTCAAACTCTCAAGTCCCTCGCTATATCGTGTTTTGTTTGACGGCATTTTAATTACCGAGGAAAATTGGACGATTCCCAATTCATGTTGCCTCATGATAATCTGGAACTCCCCATGGGCTGAATTGATTGTATTCTCAACACTCACAAATACCTGACCGTTTCAGGGATGGTCTCTACGTGCCTGGAGATTTATCTCTAGGACATGCAGGCCTCTCCGAGCGCAGGGTGGTACGTCATCGAGGGAATACTACAGTCCAGTTTCATATTATAAAATCAAGTCAGTTCCTCCATGCGAGGTTTGTATTTTTATCCAAATTCCACGATGAAACATGATGAAACTACATAAATAAAATGGGCAGGTAGGAAATGAAGGTATTGATGGTCGTATTATACGTCTTCTCAATAGTCCGGGAGCAAGCACTTTGTTTTACTACATTATATGCAGCGGCAGATTTAGATATCAGATTTATAAGATGTCTCTATTTAGGTCCAAGACATAATTGAAAGTATCCATTTAGGCATTTTCGTTATACATGACTACCGCGAAGTTTTCAACTCCAATCAGACTGATGGGCGGGGATGGTTGATTTTTCCTTCCTATCTGAATTTTCCTACCCGCTTCCAATCTTGGGAGATTCGCCTTCCTATTCTTATTTGATTAAGAGTTCTTTTTCAAACCCCAATTAGTCACTGTTTCCAGCTCATCTTTGTCCGTGAAGTATTTTCGTAGCCGGCTGTTATCTCGAACATTAGGAGTTGAGGTCTGACTCTGCTCAAGGTTGCCCCTGAGGGAATCATTTATCAGCGTTACCTCATTCATTTCCTGAGTAACCACTTCAATTTTTCAGAACGCTTGGATTAGATATTCACACACGGAAATAATGATATCATTCAGCTGCCCTAGTACAGAGTTGACAAGGGCGCGAATCCGAAACGGAAATTAAATCAGATACCAACGTAAGGATTGACAAGATGAAAGTAACCGAATAAATGATGACATTGAATGTGAATAAAGGCGATGTATAAGTGATGTAGCCTGTGGAAAGAAAGACTACAGTGATAATTTCTCAACACACCCCCAGGGCTTGAAGCGATTATGCTTGCAAATTCTGGAGGATGAAAGTATTGCAGGACATGGTTTCAAGCATCATCAAGCACAATTTCTCATTATGAGCAGAATCTTTTTAGGTTGCATCCAGAACCATCACGATATCCAAACCATAAATAATAATTGGTTAAAACACACAGCGATTCCCTAGAAATTGATTCAGTAACCCCCTCAAGGTATCTCGGAGGGAACAACTCCTAACTGATACTATAAACTTTCAGCACTTCAACAGCTAAACAAGAAAAATATATCGGGCAACGCGTAGGCCCTCAGTCGAATTTGTCCACCCCCGATTTGTGGTGAACCGATCCCATTCTGGAGCAGGATGTTTCACACCCGACATTCGAATGTCACTTTCAGGTCCCACCAGTTAAAGTACAATTTTAAACGAGGAGATCAAATCGCCATGAACAGTTTTCAATCCAGTGTTTACTGTTTTTCCATGTTATCCTCTACCTCCAACATGCTTCACACATTTTTAGTTTGATCTTGTATTGGTCCCACAACCTAAACCTTTCTTGTATTCCCATCCCAAATGGTTTGTGCAAGTGTACCCTTAGGGTAATTAACATTTTCCACCCTTCGGCCAATTAACTTTTTTTTAAAGAATAAACGACCGAGAACCCGAGAATAATAAAATTAATTGCTCAGAACTTATTACAAAATAAAAATAGAAACGTGCTTCAGTAAAAGGGTCACCCCAACCAAAAATGAGAGAAAGAATTGAATTATAGTTGTAGTACTCGCACAAACAAATAAAAACGTCGTGTTTTGTACTCTTGCGGCGACTTCTTCTACAATGTGCAACAAGTGCAACATGGAGCAATGCATTGACTGACTGTATTGATCATTTCTACTGTGAAATTATTTATACTAATTTATTTATTCATTTTTTGTAAATTTTCTGTGTCTTCAACTGTTTTATTGAATCTCATGGTGGTTTGCAAAGACCTTGAAAATTGTTAATTTGGGCACATCCCTTTTTACCCCTGTTGAAATTATTTGTCTGGTGCTAGAGATGAAATATAGATTTGTTAATCATCGAAAAAAAATTAATAAAAATGGTCACTGATGGATTACTGGTTATTATTGTTAATGAACGACATATCAAAATGTCGAGAGCAGGAATCGATGAAGCGATGCAAACGGGAGGAGACAGAAACGGGAAGCCAGATGACACCCACTAACTAGGAAGTTTCAAACTCCATTTTGGAACTGCAAATTACAAACAAGCTCCAAGAATATGTTTAGGAGCAGAGCATAGTCTCCCAATGCATACTCACCGGTACGGCAGACGGTAGGGGAATCGGGTGAATCCTGAGTTGTTAGATACTTCAAGTCCAAATCTGATGGCTGCTGCCGACCAAGCGGACGGTGATCCGGGATGAAATGAAGACTCTGGAAAGTCCAATTAATCAACGGAATCCAGAAAATCATCAGTACGGAGTAGAGCAGCCGACGATATATAGATACGCAATTAGAAACGAAGAATCTCTCGGGTCAGAGAGAGAATTCCAAGAATGGCGCGGATGATGAGGGTTGCAGGCACCGAGAAGGTTCGAAACAGAAATGAGTTGGGAGGGACAAGTCCAGGAATATCCCGGAAAACGATGAGTTGACAGGAGAAGTAACGGGTAGCCGGTTAAGTGGCTGATATGATCGAAACTGGACGTAATGATTGAAGCTCAGTGGATCTCCTTCCGAAACCGAGCCTCTAATAAACTCGCTGCACAATCCACGGCACGGGGTATGATAAAACGATGAAACACTCGTGTTGTTAATGATGTTGGTACTTACTGTATATCATCCAAGATTTTTTGAGCTGTAGAGAGTGTAGGATATTATTGTTGTTCCAACGACTTTATGATGAATAATACATCGTAAGTATACCTACCAGTACCTTCCAATTATGTTTTCAAACTGGTACTTTGAAACCAATTAAATTACTTCAGGAAATCCACTCGCCTTTCTAATCGAATGTTTTTGAATGGGGGCCCAAATGAGCTTACTGAAAGAGCCTAGCTGTTAGAGAACTTCTTTTCTTCTCTTTTCAACACACCCCTTCATTCTTCACTTTCAGAGCACGGATAGGGATTTCGTAACTACTCGTTTAATACAACATGTTTAATATGCAGGTACATCCATATTTTGTAAATAGAAGTTTAACATTGGCAAGTTTTAGGAATTTCATCGTTTCATTTTGGTCCTTTATGACGTACCTACCATCATCTCAGAACCATGTGTCCCAATTTTTCTCTGAGACGCCCCTGTGTATGTCAGTACGGACTCAGAAAGAGATCTGATTAGTGAGATTTCTTTATTTTTGCAGGAATTTCCCTTAGAAACCAAACGGTTCAGGTATTCTCAGACGTTGGATTGCTGGAGGTTGTATTAAAAATCTCGTTAAATTCCTTGTATGTGCAATCGAATAGGTGACTAGTACAGAATGCACTGAGTTCGGCGGAGGGGGGGGGGGGGGGGGTCACCCATAAATTCCAAAAATGAAACGTTCTGTCAAGTGAGATGTTCTTCATGGACATCGTGTTCTTTAATGGAGACATTTTACATTATTTCTTCAAAAATTCGCTCTTATAGCCATGCTGCATGACTGTGGATTTTATTCTTGAACCTAACTGTCCTACAAGGAAAAACGAGAATGCGATCCATTTCAATTTTGTGTGACAAATCTATCGAAAATACATAACCTAACTTGTAGGACAGTTAGGTTCAAGAATAACGAAGGTCCCTCAACCAATAACGCGTAAGTGATCCCTTGTTGTCTCCTTGACTGAACCAGGCTCAGGCAACGTCGTGATGAGCAAATTCGTTCTTAACGAAAGGTACAGCAAGGCCACTTCAGCAAGACCAACTAATATGACTGTCTTATTAGATTTCTGAAAACTAGTGGGAGTCAGAGTCGTTTGTGGGCAGGAAGTAGGTAGGGTTGATGTCTTTGAAAGTTTACTCGTTGACCACCAGAACTGCAGCTAACTTTTGGTCAGACAACTTGAAAACTTGAAAACCCGCAAACTGATTCGATGGTGAATCGCGAGGCCGCCGAACGGTTCAATATTCATACTGGCCCAGCTGACTCGAACACCACATGGTTTCAGACGTCGATCAATTTATTAAAATTATTAATCATCATAATAATTAATAATTTTAATAAATTGATTATTAATAAGTATGAATTAATAATTCATAAATAATTTTCACTACTAGATAAAATTATTAATAGTTAATGATACCTAATTCGTAATAATAATTTATGGATCATTTAGTGATCTAGACAGAAGGGTGATCTGCATAAAGAAGATAATAAAGCGTCGTGTCGAGAATTTGCAGAGTTTCTTCACATGTAGATAGCTAGACTCCTGTAAACCACCGTCTTATTTTAGAGAGCTCGGAAATTTCCATCGAAACTCTTGGGTAGATGACACTGGATGCCCAGAAGATCCGTTGACCTGTTTACTAAAAAGTGACAGAGATGGGTCGAATAAAATGGTGAGTTACAACTGGCTGACAAGGCCGAAAGAAATATTTATGAGTATTGGGGGCAGAGGATATGATGGAGGATATTCTGCCCGAACTCCTTGACAGAAAATGTCGAGTGAAAAAAATTGAAAACAAGGGTTCGGACGTCCGGAATGTAAATGACTGACGAACTATGATGTCTTCTATACGACTATACTACCAGGCGCACTATTTAGTATCTATCCATCTATTTACTGGGATGTATGAAGACTTCATACATCCCTGTAAATAAATGGGTAGAAATCAGCTTAACTAAGCTTAACTTAGTTAAGCTCGGCGTCGGTCTCTACTTCACTCGAGAGGGCGAAACGTCGCTTCAGGAATTCCCATCAGCCTGTCTATTGGGGCTACTTGGGATATCCAATAGAATCCATGAAATATTTGATATCAAATTATCGTTTGAAGGCTGAAGACGATTGGGGTGAAATAGATGAAGAGAACAGAACGGTCACGAATAACAACTTATCGGTTCGCGACTGCAACGTGATGTTGTTAACTGCACCAACCTGAATATTGCGATATAGCGTAACGATAGGTAATCAATTTCATGTCAACGAATTTCATTTTCTTACCTTGTCAGGGACTACCGTGGTTCCCGTGGTCTATTTGTGCGGCATGCAGGCCGGGATGATACCACTGGTCTACGGAACCTACGGTGTTGCCACGGCCTGGGTAAACCTCCCGGTTTCAGCTCCTGGGTCTGCTCCTTCAATTCACGCTTGAATGAATCAACCAATAGTTAGGAAATCAACAGAAACTCACTAATCTAGGGACGCTACCACGTCATGCCCGCCAAGAAAACCGAAGCGACTGAGACACTGATTACGCGACGGAACAAGTTGGGTTTTTCACCCTCCTGGTGCCCGGCCCCCTGGGTGTCTTGGGAGTTGATTTTTCGTCCAGGGTTAAGACTGTAACAACACTTCGTAACCTTCACTCCGTTGGTTGAAAATATTTATCAAAATTGAAAGACGGAACAACATTTTACAACCGCTTGCATAAGCACGAAGTGAATGAGTTGAAACTCAATTAGGAACAAGTTCATTTTCCGGTTTAATGTAGTTCCACATATTCAGCGACGTTTAAAATTGAACTACTCAACGAGAAACAAACGCATATTTACAATAATAATTATTAACCATTATACCATCAATGAATGGATTGTTTCAATATTCAATAATGGCCCAATATTACCTCTGCCTTGCACGGACATTCAAGAGGTACCTAATACATTGAGAGTTTTCTTACTTACATCATTCTTATTGCGTACTTTCAAAAACTTGAATGTATTCTTTTTGTTATTTCAACATGTTTCCATGCTTCAAACATTAAAAAAGATTATCCAAAGAACAAATTAATTTACTAGCGAGGCACATAAGGGTATAATAATTTATTTGCTCGTCAATTCAAATTGAATTTATTGAACACACCAAACATTTTGGAGCTCAGAAACCACGGATCTAAGGAGAATAACGATTAATTTTTTTTTTAATGTCTGAAGTATTTTCAAACGAAATCAATAGTTTTACGCTCTTGAACTCCAATCTACACAAGGATACTGCAGTATCATGATATTTTAATGGTAAAAGAGGTTCTGAGTTGCTCGTATACCCGCTTCCATCACAGGTTGACGGAACACTTCAATCCACTTGCCGTCAGCATTGTCAATTCAATACCTCCCGTACTTCGTCCCCGAAGATTGAAAGGGAAACGGTACACCGACCTGCTAACATATGGGAGCTGGGGGTGACCACTATAATGTTATATAGGTATATAAGAGGAGGTGGTTACTGGACAATTTCGCCCCCTCACGTCACAAGTTATTTATTGTATTTAGTATCAGCGAAACTAAAATGTATTTATTTGTACAATAAAGTTACAGGTATTAACAAAAACGCTCAAAACATTCCATAAATCTGACTGAGCAAAGTTAAGGAAATTTTTTAGATGGAACCTGATGATTACTTTTTCATCAGGTCTTTTTTTTTAAACAATATATAACTTTATTATTTTAAACAATACTACAGTTGTGTTAATATAAATTACAGTGAGATAACTCAATTCACGTGAAACGTTTGCGAAGGTACAACCCAATGGTTGCCCTTAACCAGAAATACATAATATATTATATTTTATAGCATGTCGTGTGGGAGTCTTCAGTCTGCGGAGGTGCGGTTTCGGGAGCGGATTCACCATGATTTCAGCGACTAGGGGGTTACTATGGTTCACCATAGTTTTATTCATTGTATTCGTTGTAGTTGTATTCATACCGTTCTCTGATTACGGTTTCCACCATCGGGATGTCCAAATTGTTGTGGAGTGTGGTATTCCTGACGAACCACTGAGCTCCCGTTAAGAGGCGCAGCACTCTGCTCTGGGTTACCTGGCCTGGTCGGGTTATCAGTTCTGGGTTATCAGGTCGAAACTCGATGATGTGAAACAGACCTTAGACTTCATTACGATTATATCGTTCAAAATAACTTACTCTGCATTCATGATCGAAAAATGTATGCGACTCTCATTAGGGGCTTACCGCGAAGATCACATCTGTATGAAGCTCTAAAACTATCCTTGAATAACTATTGTGCTCATATTAATCCTCCAGGAAGGCCTGAATGCTGAGGCGTGGGCAGACAGCGGTCACTTTCCTTGCTAGCGCTGCACAGTGTTTCGATTGTACAAGCTAGGTGGACAAAAGTCATGTTCAGAATTCGAAAATTTGGTATTGGAATGATGTAAACAATGCTCCAAAAATTGCACTATAGCCTTTGTTTACGTCTGAAACAGGGCAGTAACGACTAGTACCCGAACTAATTTTTCTATATACTTAACAGCTGCACCATTTCCATTGAAAATAAGGCGGGTTATTGCCAGCACACTCGCGTACAACATTTTATTTTTCGAGGATGGACTTATTTGAATATAATTTATTCATTCTCAGAAATTTTATTCAGAAAATCCTGTAATTCACTATCGTGTTTGACATCAAAAATTAACATGTCTGCACATTTTTGATTTAACAGCATTAACAGTCTTAACTAAATCAAAAATTTACAGTTATGTTAATTTTTTTCCTGCTGGATTAATGTGTAACACGATAGTGAATATACGAGATTTTCTGAATAAAATCTATACATATAAATGAATAAATTTTATTCAGAAACTACCTACTGTAAATTCACCATCATGTTACACATTAATCTAACAATCAAAAATTAGATTAATGTGCAGCACGATAGTAAATATACGAAATTTTCGGAAAAAAATGTATATGAATGAATACATTTTATTCAGAAGAATAGGTGGGCCTTTGTTTTCATGTTTTCCATTTATTCTCTTTGATTAAATTTTTAATGAATGAAAATGTTTTATTCTATAAACAGTTGTAAAATGGACGTAAAAATAATTTGGTCCAGCCAGATTCGTGAAAAGACACACTGTGCGCTGTCATCCTTTTCGTGATGGGTGTCTACAAAGTGGGCGGTTCTAAATTGGCATAAAGCCGACGAAGGTCACGCCTCAGCCTTTTCAAGTCAGTGATCATTATATTACCTACGACTCAATTCATCAATGTACAGTCATAAAATATAATATATTTTATATTCGAATTTAATCTTTATATTATAAAGATTAAACTCGAATGGACATCGTCTGTGGGCTTGCATGCAACAGACTCTACTCGTGTTTGTATTTCCCTTTATATATTTACAGGATACTCTCCCTATACTCTACCTTATATCTATATTAGGATACTCTGTGTTTCCCTCTTTTTTCGTACCAGTTGGTTTGTGGTCAGGATCGTCAAACTGGAGGAAAGGGAGGTAGAGAAGATAGAGAAGATACGTCTATTGTAAACCGGCGAGTCGAGTACCAGAGGCGTCTGATATTCACCTTTAGTACTCGTCATGCTTGCGCCGCGCCAGCAAATTCCTTTCCAGAAGGTACATAATATGTTCATTTTACGACCCTCGCCTTCACCTTCATCCCACACCACCACTCTCGATATATTGGACCGAATTCGTTCATACCACGAAGGAAAAGCCGAGACACACTTTCAAGATGGATTCCGCATAACAGAATGAAGTCTAAAAGGCCCAGAGTTTATCTTCGACTCAAAGCTAATGAAGCTCAGCTCAAAATGTCTCAACGAAGAACCTTTACCCATTACTGAGTATACATGAAAATCGGAGGTTCTAGTAGGATATGATCCTCCACAAATGTATACAAGATAACGAACGGTTTCGGGTCCTGAATCAAATCCTCTGATAATAAATTGTCTCTCTTGTTTCCAGTCTCCAGCTTTTATTCATCAGTGGATGTAAACAATAAATAGGTACCAGAACATTACGAACGTCAGCAAAATGCGCTGAAACAGGACTTTTGTTTCAGTTTTGATCCTTTACCAGCCCTCAAGTACTCATTTAGGAATCTGACAGGGTTCAATCGTATTGTTTACCATCACATACTTGTTTCCTTCATACCACCATAGCATCGACGCTAACTTTCAAAGAGGCCAGGCAGTGAGTTTATATGACAGAGCGAATGTGACAGCAGTGTACTAGTTATTGCTTGCTACAAGAGTATTGGCGAAACCAATCTACTTCGTCGCACCGTATCTTTTGTTTGAAGGGGTACAAAGATTTGGAAACGCGTTCTTCCACACTTGCATCTTTAGAAAGTTTATATTTGATAGAAAATGTCTCATATAAGTGAAAGGCAGAAGGGATAGTTGTTAACGAGATTAAATAAAGGAAACCAAGTGCTTATCAGCATTTGTAGACTAAAAGCTAGCGATGAAGCAATGTGGAATAGTGAGATTCTATAAGAGGTAGCAATCTGAATGTTATTACTAAACCAATAGAGAAATAACAATTAGAACTACTCGTATCAACAATCCATTATTTTTTTTCTCAGGCGGGTTTCAAGGGAACCAGAGGAGCGCCCAAACGATACCGTTTTAACAAATTTCTATTAATTCTCCATGCCAGCGGCATATCGGTCGCCTCTTGAATCGTAATTCTCCAATAACGAACTGTTGGAGATGGCCAAGAAGAAACGATTTGTAGCTATTTCCTCAAGACTGGTGGGCTCAAGAAAGCTAGAGTCCGGATAAGTACCTATCAAACTGGTGGGGAAACCCGTGTGACCACCTTCCACAACAGATGATCTTTGTTTGGTCTTTAATAATTCACCAGGAAACATGAAATTCAGTACGGGAACTTGCAAGCGCATGTTGTCGATTTTCCTTCGATTGTGTTTTGAGTCCTCATCATCAACGGATAGCTCAGCTGGTCGAAAAAACAAACTCAACGATACGATTCGTTCAATTTTGAATATAGATCAGTTCAGAGAACCATTTGAAGCGTAGAACCATAGACCATTTGAAGCGTTGTATGACTAACCGTTTTTCCGCTATGAAGACCGAAAGCCGCTAAGAATCGTCAAAATGAGCGTGAATCAAATGGTAGAACTCCGGCCCAAGGTGAGAACAGCTGATGCAAACCACACATCGTTTTGCGATAAGTTTTTTGCTCTGAGATACTTTTCGTGTCTATGGACAGAAGGTTATCTCGAATATTTGGCGGTTTTTACTTCCGTACCCTCTGGACTTCTACTGCAAACATTTATATAGACGATAAATGGCTCAGAAATAATTTGTATTAATATAGCTCTGGGGTTATTACTTGTACCTACCAACATCGGCAATAATATATAACAAGAAGTACCTACCACCAAACAATTCGGAATTACCTTCCTTCCGTCGCTCACAGACCCTAATGGACACAACTTGTTCCTGACAAGGTTTAGATAATAAGTACTTCCGAAATAAGGTGTCCAATAAGCACGTGCTTATTGGACACCTACTCTCGTTTTCTTTTCTTTGTAAGTGGACTATAAAAGCTGGGGAAATAGGAATTATTGACTCCCGAGTTTTTAATCAATCGTTACTCATCCCTGCTGAGTACGTAAGATATAACGCCTTGATAACGTTGATAGTTTGAGAAAAAACTATTATGAGATGCGGCAGCCCTCTGCCTTTTTTCTGCTAACTGCATTTAATTCGGTTTATGGCCAACTCAGAGCGCTCATGGCATTTCAAAATTCACCGTCGCGCTTCGATCTCCTTAAATTTGGTAACGATTGGAATATTTCACTGGAAAAACAATCTCCAGAGATGTTTGTGTAACCAACAACATTTGATATGTAGTCACATCTATCAACGAGTCGGTGTTGATAAATGCTACACTAATCGACTGCTTGATGTCTCACATCCGCACTCAGCTGTACGTTAGTGTCATGGAGGGCCAGAAAGCTACCGGAACAGCGATAGGGCTGATCCGATCACATCAAAAATGTTCAACGTTTCTCCGCTGGTTGTTCAATGCTCTAAATTCAAGGCTCCAAGTTTGTAAAGAGGTCTATTCAGAGAATGATTTAAGACCATTTGAAGCGTTATAAGGCAGCCGTTCTTCCACTATGAGGGCTCAAATGGTGAGCCGATAAAAATCGTCAAAATGAGCGAGAATCGTGAATTGCATCAATACAAGTGAATTCCCAGTAATTTCCAGTATTATTAACATAAGTGCTTCATTTATCATATTCATATACCTATGTGGGATCCTGATCTGGAGGGACTCAAGATCTAGAGGCCAACCGCTTTTTGAAGGGACCGTCGCCAGAGAGAGCGAGCTACGACCACCGGTTGGGCAGTGGAGATGTGAAGTACCGGAGAAGGAACATTTCCCGATGTTGGAGCCTCATAAAGGTTATCCACATATACATAATTTATAGGCCAACAATGAGATGGTTAACAAGCCCCCCCCCCCCCCCCCCCCATTCACCATCGTAACCGTTTTGTAACCGATTCGAACAATATTTGATAAACCATTGTGGAAAAATTTGTAGTGGAGACAGTACACTGAACAGTGATTTAAACAGAAAGGCGGACTCATGTAGAACAGAATAAACTGTTTGACAAACTTTGCCGCGTTTGCTCATTGAATTGAGACCACGTTTTATCTAGATAAAGTGTATTGAAATGGTAAACTTCCGAAATTGTCCAACGGTGTTTTACGTTCCACTGGTGTTGTTGAATAAATATAGGTTTTTATGACGCTCTTAAACTGTGTTCCTTTGTTATCAACAACCCGCCGATTCACTATCGTTTCGAATTAATCTCAATTCGTCATTTATTTTGTCCAGTTATTTTTCAATCTATCTCTTCGTGTATAGATAACACGTACAAGCTACTGCCATCAGTAAGTAGCACCGTTCTATGTGTTTAAACGTCGCACAATGGGACAAACCGGCCGAAAAATCGGGAGAATGTTTCAATTTCTATCTGGATTAAAGAAATTTGATAAACATGCCCTACATAACCTACATTCATTGAATTTTTGAACGAAAAGCAAAATAAGGCCTCTCCTCGATTTTTGTTGTTGTAAAAATGGGTATGGTGCGAAATTTAGTATTAATTAGGACCTTCTAGGAAATGTGACTTCGAGGAAGGAAGTTGATGATTTAAGGTTAGAAGAGGGACAAATAGAAGCAAAAAAATGTGTTGTTTAATATGATGGAAGTCGGCCGGAAAACGGATTTCATCCTTGTATCCCAAAGATATTGCCTGGAATAAGTTCGGAACCGTCTCATCATCCTCGATCCGCCAAGGGCGGATGGGACATTTTAAAGGTGTATAGAGTGTATATATCAACACGTATAGAGGACAAACCCCGGTCAAAATGCAGTCAAAACATAAATATAAAATTCGTTCGGTGTTGTCCCACAAACATAAACATAAAAATTGTATTTTTCCTATACACATATCTATGAGTATCGTACAGTCCATAATTCAGCACGGAATTATTGAATGGGGCGGCACATATCAAGCAACATTGAAACCACTCGCAACATTGCTCTCGCTATACTGGAAGCTTGCTTAAATAAGCCCAAAACAATGTTTGTTAAAAACCTGTTACTAACATGTTACCTGTTGAAAACCTGTTACTAACATGTTACCTGTTGAAAACCTGTTACTAACATGTTACCTGTTAAACACCTGTTACAAACACCCTGAAATCATCTCCACTGAAATAATACACACGTATGCAACCAGATTTCAATTGGAAGGTAATATCACAAACCCAAGTACAAACACAACTCTGTTAACGAAAAACTCTCGGTACCTATATAATACATGTGGTACATAACTCGTTGCCGAGAGGTTTAGGACCATCTTTCAACTGTGAACGAGACCAATACCAAAAACGTGTTTACTCCTGGTTAATTTCAGTTAAGTAGGTATATCTATTTGGATGATATTAAGGCTGGTGCCTATGTTTGAAAATTACCTATTTCCTCGTTGCGTTCCTATATTAAATATCATCTCATATCTTATACTAAACAGGATTGTTCTGCAATTACAGCGAAACATAAGATATAACATTTTTTCTTCTTTTCGCAAGTTTCGCTGTAATTGCAGAACAATCCTATTTAGTATGATATGATATTCTAGGGAAATCAACTCATAGATGGCGTTCTTTTTCTTTTATTAGTATTTCTGAGCTGAGTTTCGACTCTTGTCGGCAGCACAGGCTTGCCCATTTCCGACAATAAGATGAAAATAATGCTGCAATCATATTGTTATGCTTATAATTTCGATATATGCAGTGCGTTGCTTTCTATTGTATGCTTCGTCAATAAACAAAATTATCTATGTATCGAATAGTGGATTCTCACAATTTTTGGAACATCAAGTCCATGTCAGAGGAAACACGCCTTTCGTCCCACTGTGCGGCGGCTGCCTCGTGCATCAAATCTACTGTTTGATTCCGAATCGTTATGAGCGTGAAAAAGAGTTGCAATCACTTTTTTTTTCCCACATCGCTCAATTTGTTCTTGTGATTTTATGAAAGTGAAATTACAACAATTCAGAGATAATTCACTTGTCACAAAACTACTGTATAGTAGGCAAGAACCATGACCGAGTGAGTTTATTGGTCAAATTCACGGTCATGCAGCATGGCTATAAGAGCGATTTTCGAAGAAATAACTGGTTGTAAGTTAAATGTCTCAATTTTACTGGTATTATAACAAATTTCGTCTCCTTTTTTTGCACTTGTCAGGCTGTTTCATTTTGGGAATTTATGGCTAAATCCCCCCCCCCCCTCCACTTAGAGTGGCCCGATTCTTCCCATCTACGAACATAGCCTTTCGATTGTGAGGTCGGATTTTTTTGCAAATAATAATTACCGTTTCTTCAAAAACTCGCTACGAACGCAAACGAGGTTAGAATTTGAATCTAGTGGGAATTAACCGATGAAAACAAGACCATTCGCCAGGTATTCAGTCCAATGCTTGAATTAATACCAAATTTTATTTGTGTTAGAAGTTTCATGAACCACAGTAATAATTTATTCTTACCAATTTACCATTTTATTCTTCCAGAGTGGTGATTTGGTAGTCGATATTTAATGCCATTTTTTTGTCTTTCACTTACTCGACGGGTCTCGTGATTTCTTGCGACATACTTTGAACGCTCTTAGAACTCTAGTGAAGGCGAAAAATGCAACAACGCAGTCGAATCTCATCTTTCATTCTTCTTGAATCGAAGTTCAAAAGAGCTGACTGCAGTTAATCCAGGTGCCCGCCTAAGGGTTAACTTTAGTAAGGTATCAGAAGAGAGTTAATAAAGTTCCAAGGATACCAAGTATGATTCTGCTTTCGCAAGTTATGTAAATTAATTCAATCGTAGCTTCAAGTTGTTTGGGCAGAGGACGGTTTATTATGAGTGTTTTAAAATTCAAGTCCAAAGGGAAGTTTTAAGGGATTTTGAATTTAAAAATTCCAAATACCTAATCGACATTTTCTGAGTGAGTAAATAGGATAATTTCATTTATCGCAGTTTTTTCTCCCTTTATGAAGTTCCACAGCATCTTTGTTGTTATAACCGACAAAACGATGTCCCTTCAAAATACCCACTCAAAATCAATGAACAAGATTCCGAGGTAGGCACACCCTTTGGGCTATACAACCGTTTATCCATTCATGACATAAAAGCTATACAATTATGTGTAACGTATTGATCGTCTTTCATGTCCGTTTATATTGGAAATGTAGTTTCTCGGTACAAGGACTATCTGCTGGAACAAGATTGGCTGCACCTTCTATCGGATTTTTGTGAGGGAGTTTTTGAAGTCTGAACCTTCCTAGAAAACTGCTTTCCGTATCATGACCGTAGCTGTAATCTGTACTGCTTTTGGTTTATCATCTTCAGTGATAAACATTGGAATTGACTGAGAGAAAAACAATACCTAATTGAAATTAAAATTATTTAAGGACTCCTCAAAATTAGCTGGTTTACGTTGCAGGATACGTCGATTCAGAAAATCGAATAAATATAATCCGCACGTCCACCGTCCGCGCCACAATTGCCCAGTTAGCGTTGGAAATTATGACATTAAACCAAATTTTATACATTATAAATAAAAATTTTATACATTATAAATTATGACATTAAACCAAATTTTGGTTTACGGTGTAGGTAGCCTCCACGACTGTAAAAGTGACCAGCAACAATCTTTACACATCGCTATTATAACACTCACTTCCACAAACCTAAACCCTATTTTGCAACTACAACATTTCCTATTTTTTAGCATATGTTTTTTGATATCTTAGCTTTCTGTCATTTTCTGAATAATATATCATCTTTTCTCTCCGCCGCTCGTGCCTTAGTTAAAACACGGACACACACCCATCGGTAGAACGGGTTCGGACCAGTCCAAGGATGATGCTTGAAACTTTTCATAACCCTAGGGTTCAAAACGTATTTGGAAACATTCAAATTGAATTATGTAGTTTCCAGTTCATATTTGAATGGGGTTCAGTTCAGAGAAAATGATTTCGAATCCAATTTAGCTGTTCATTAGGGTTGGAACGGTCCTCAACCCAACGACACTTCGATCCACCTAAAAAACGTAAAAAGTGTATTTCAAATCGAATCAGGCTATTCATTTTAGTTTTCCATTCATGCAAGGGTCTTCGTTGTTCTAAAACTATGAAATTCGGACCGGCTTCACGATGATCCTTGAAACCTTTATAACCCTGAGTCAATATGAAACGAAACGGGGGCTCAAAAAGAATTTTGAAATGTGATAGAGTGAATGAACGGAAAAGGCAAATGACAAAATCTGTGAATAACATGATTTTTTAATAATTGGTTATTTAATACCAAAACAATTTCAACCTCCTCTGTTCTGTAAAACGGCGAAAATGGGTGATCAGACGTTCGGATTCGAATAAGCAGATAGGTACACAGTGATATACAATGGAAATCGCGCTGATAGAGAATAAATTATGAAACCAACGCCTTGCTTTGATCAGTAGAGCCTGTGAATTTCGAAATATCAAGAATGAAGAAGCTGGGAGACATAGTGTTGGAAGAATGGAGTGAATCTCTTCAATCTAAGGTCATTTACCTCTGTTAACTAACACGTAGATTCATAATTGGTTAACGCTGCACGGCTTATCATTTTCTTTAGAAAAATTTCCTTCTGACTCCCATAATTATACGGAATAACTCCGAGTAACAAGGTATGAGTTCGTTCGGGATGGGAAAGTGACAATCACTTCCAATAAGAAGAAGTCCTAAAAGTGCGATGCAAATATGAATCCAGAGCAGGATTTCTGGTGGTAACTTTTCTAGGGTACTTTATGGATCAAATTACAATGAAACCCAATTTATAGCCTCCTCATTGAGAAGTAGCGGCGTCCCGAACCTAATAAGTATCAAGTGTCACAGACATAATTCGATCGAGTGAATACTTGTGCCCTGAAACTGGTCAAGTTTCACTAATGAAATACGAGTATTTCGGTGTCATCATGGACGCCTTACGGGGATACCAACCTTGCAAAACCATCGAACGCGTAGGATAAATGTCCTGGAGTTACACGAGGAAAGAATTTGTTTTACCATTCCACTTGAAGAAAAACAAGATGGTGGGGTATTCGGAGGGTTAAGATACCTTTCAATTCTATGGTCAGATCAGAGTATATAAGTAAGGATCAGTGTCGTATCGTGCATGCGCATCAGTAGAGGAGAGTTGAAAAACCAGGACACTTTGTTGAAAACCAGATTTTTCCCCGTATCGACAAAATGATAGGAACCAAACGAAAGCTTATACATCAGATAATAACAGTGCAATGTGTGAAGAACGTGAATCATAAGATAGAAGGATAAATATCGACCTTGGATCGTTACGACCTGCCTTGAAGGCGAGACTGAAGGCCATTATACAGCAATAAAGGGGTTCTTCCATACCCGAGCATGCAATGAAGTGGTTTGTCCTCGGCGAAGTGAAAGTTCAATCTGCTATTTCGACGGCGATAGTGAAGTTTTACACTATGATGGGCTGCATACTCAAAATTTACTCCTCAAAATCCTATGGAAAGTGCTGTTAACTCATTCCTAACCGAAATGGTGGTGCGGGGTTTTGGATAACGGCACTGTAGTACGATAAATCTTCCCCATAAGCTCCACAGCCCAAATCCAAAACCCCTAGCGGTAGTTGGTGTAACGAGCAGCCTGTCATAGCCCTCGTGTATCCTCGTAATAACCTCCCCAACCCTTAAGAGCAGGGTACTGAGGAGACACTCGGGATCCACTCAATGGGACGGAGTGGTGGAAAGGGATCAGACGATATCATCATAAGGCCCAACACCCTCTTTACTCTTCAAGAGTCGACTCGCCCAATGAAAAAGGTTGAAATTGGACAAAATCTGCATTGGGCTCGGAAATCCGGTACCTAACAGATTGTGCCCTAAAAATCAGACCCACTTCTATAGGTCATTCCGACGTTGCAAACTAAATATACGTGTATAACACATATGTTTATATTTTGAATGTATTGATTGGGCAGTAGGGGATGCATGTGTGATTTTGTTTACAGTTTCAGTGAAACCCTTGCTTCTTGCTTTATCTTCAAAAATTTCGTGTACAACCACCTAGTATTGTGTAAAACTGAGAACACAAAGCGGACTATATTGTTGTTTCGACCAATCGAGGGCAATCGAGGTTTCGATATCATGACAGTGTGTAATTTACTGTTGATCACCTCATTCATAAAAATTTAAATTGGGTTTCATGCGCATCTCTGTCATTTCGCCCCCTGTGCGACGCCATGCGGGCGGAGCAGTCTAAAATGGTGATAACTTTACTCTTTGACCAGCTATTTTCCGTGTATTATGCCGCAATCATGTCTATTAATACCGCTCGAGCAAATTGTAGTGAATATATTGAGATATCATGAGGGGTAAAGTGGAGACGTGTAACGTACTTAGTAGTCAGGGGTGGATAAAGAAGAAGTAATAGTTGAGAGGAGGCGAGCAGGGGATTCAGAAAGGAAAAAAAATCGCGTGATCAGACTCACTTGAATCGGCGGAATAACGAAGGAATGAACGCCGAGGGATCGTCAAGTCGGGTCCTATCGGACCAAGAAATCACCTTTTGACATTAATTCAAGCATATTATGGAATGTAGTTGGGCGTGATGGGTGGCGGGAAGTGGAGCGGGGACGGTCTGGTGGTTAAACGCGAGAAGTGGGGGTAATGCCGCTATAATCGTCTCAGCACCAACCGTTATCGCTCTTTCCAGTTCCCCCGCTGTCACGCGTCATTCAGCCCGCATCTCGTTCGACTGGCGATTTCCCATCAGTAGGGATTGACTAGGATCAACCGAGCGGTGCACGAGCTCATTTCATAGATCCCACGCTTCATGCAAACCACCTATAGCCAATGAAAACACACAGGAAAACACTTTTGTATATGTAGGGAACTAAGGATTCGGAAATGTAACTACAATAACTCGATGACACGTGCGCTACATTCTATTCTATCAAAACGACCTGGAGCGTTGGCTTCAACAATTCTACAGCCCAAGTTTCTAAGAATGAATATCTTCATACAAATCCGTTTCAGAGCACAATGTGTTCCACTCGAACACAATATCCCGAAACGACTTCGCACGAAACACTTCGTATAGGTCTGTAACATTGATGCAACGTGGAATGAATGTTTGAGGCACTTTGATTGAATTATGACGAAGAAATAAAATAGTGAATTCGGGGACGAGCTTATTCTGTTACACACTTGGCCTAAGAAAACAATTCGCTGAAAGATAACTCCTTATATCTACTAACTAAAAATTTACTAAATTTACTATCTCAATTGACTCTGCAACTACCATAATACGTGTTTAGTCTTGGTATTTTACATTTCAATGCTGAACCGATCTTCCAACTCCATATAATATGCCGAATAAAAAGCCTCAGTGAAAAAAGCGTAATAAATTTTGTCTCCATTTTTTGCCGAGTAATAGGTACCTTAGTTTGAAGATTTTTCAACGCTAAATACGATAGTGAAGTCAGAATTTCGATATCTGAGTCTTCTATCAGATTAAAGCAGAAGAATCGTGATGAATATCTCAAATAACAATCACGAAGGGAGAACGGAATAAGATATCGCAATAATCGCAAGAATTATTCTGTCTTCACTGCCGTGTTCATCGTGAAAGAAATCTTTAACACGAGGTGGCACTTGTCAGATTGTTTATTTTTTGGAATTAATCGGTAATATTTCCACCTTAATTCTGCCCATCTACGAAACTTAGCCTTTTGATTGTCAGGGTAGATTTGAGCAAATCTCAATTCTATCGAGCGTTATCGTCTGGAATGTCACATAAATATATTTCAACATACATATGATTTTCGGTGTCTTCTAGCAGTGAATTCAGAATGATCTGGAACGTATTTTGGTATAACATTTTTTTTTCTTCGGAAATTCGAGTTTAAACGAATTTTGGACTGATAACAATAGCTTCCTTTGTTTTGAAAATTCGGTAAAATATAATAGATAATAATAGTTTCTAGTCATTAAAGGGGCGCTAGCGAATAAAGTTCCGATATGAATGTTGAGCTCCCTGAAATCCGGGGAGGTTAGGCAATTACGCCCACCCAGAAGTAAGTACTGGGCTGCTTTCACAGAGCCGGCACCCTCTAAGCGGTGGAATCAAATTGAATTAGGAAATGATTGAAAACTAATGAAGTATAATTTACATATACATCTTTCATGTATAAAAGAAAATTCATTTACACGCTAACAAGGCAACAGGTCTATCATGTTTTTATCAACTTTTCGAGAGAGACAAAAACTGGTTCCGCACCATAAAATTTGATTCTGATACAACCTAACCGATTCCCCACCGATTTCGATACTATCGAATAGAGATATCGATAAACCACGACTTTAATTCGATCTGGTGCCTAATTTTGAATGTAAAGAGTGATAAAACCCAGAAAAAACGCGAAATTCATGTTACGACCTGTTGCCTTGCAAGCGTCGATTTGGCACTTGGCCTGAAGAAAGAAGAAAATAAGGAGCTCCTCTTTTCGAATAAATTGTGGAGCTACTTCTTAAATTATGGTAATATTTGTTATTGTCCGGAATTTGGATATATTTTTTATAGTTGCACGTAAGGTTCATTTACTGAGACATGAGTTCTGCCATTTCTGACTGTTGACACATGGACGCATCGGACCTTCCCGAATTTGGATATACTGGGTCTGGGAACGTGCTGGGAATAGTTCAAGTAGTACCTAATAGTGCGAGTAGTGCTGATGGCTACTGGTTAATTCCTCTCCCGGCCAGGTTGATTGATCAGGACAATCCCGCCTGATAGATCTGCTCTGTTTTTGAACAGGTTGGCGTAGAACCTCACCAAAGTTTTCAGAATTTCTTTGGTCGAGAAAAACGTAGTCCCTAGGGAGAATTGCAGCTGTTTTCAGGGACGTCGAGGGATAGATGCGAAGTATACGTGGTTTTTCAGAGTGGGAGAGGGAAAACAGTGGTGTGGACGACGTTTTAGAATTTTCAACGTACAAGGATAATGTAGGGAAGACAGGAGGGAGTTCTATGACGAACACCATAAACCGTCATGGAGAAATGTGCAGTTCTTTTTTCATTCAATAGAACGAGCAAGTTTTGCAGCTCACCTCCTATTATATTTGTTTCGCTATGAACAAACCAAACATTATTCATGTTCCACATAAACATATAAACACCTATGCACGAATTAATATATTTATTCTTTACATTCTTGATTTAGAAGGTTCCTTGTGCACAAAAGGTGAAGTACGGGACCTTGAACACTCCCATGCGAGAACACTGCTTTTACAGGCTTCAGGCCGGAGCAATGGCTTTACCCTGACATGTCTGTTATCAAGGTGGAATTTTAGAAGTAAATATAAGTGATACTGTATTGGAAGATCGATGAGCATTCTGGAAGTAATTATTCCAATGCACGCCATTCAGATATATAAAAATATAAATATATATCTGAATGGCGTGCATTGGAATAATTACTTCCAGAATGCTCATCGATCTTCCAATACAGTATCACTTATATTTACTTCTAAAATTCCACCTTGATAACAGACATGTCAGGGTAAAGCCATTGCTCCAGCCCAAGCCCTACACTCAATCCGATCCTTTCTTAGCACCGCTACAAATGCGACACCTCATGAGCGGATGCTCCTTCATCCTCGGAGATCAGCCTCAGGCCAGTCCCTTCCTTCATGGCTCACCTTCCCCGGACCCGTTTTACTCAAACGTTATTTGTTGAGTAGCAAATATGCTCCTTTGGTAATGGAAGTAGAACTTCTGGAAGCAAACGCTGAACATTCCTACATCCGCACCTCTGATGGAGAAGTAGCTGTCTCCAACCGTCAACTGGCTCCAACGCCTTCTCAAGGGTTAGATATTGCACCCATGGAAGATGGATCATACCTACTCTTTGCAACTCCTTCAAGATCCTGGATCTTCTTCGTTGCCACAATCATCCCACACAGTTCCATCTACACCTTCACCCATGCCAGCTTCTCCTCCCAGCGCACTTGTTTCGTACCCGCAAGCCCCAGAACCTAAGGAGAATTTGGTGAGGCGATCGGAGTGAGAGCGCAGGCGACCAAAATATTTGGGAGCCTATGTGGAAGAATGAAGAGGGGGTGAATGTGATGATAATGAACTCGTTAATTATTATTATCTTTATTCGTTCCTTAGTTATCAGTTGTAAACTCTTGTATTTTATAATCCGGCCACATTTACGCTGAATAAAGCCTCTAAATCGGGTTTAGTTGCATTAAATGAATCACACAAAAGAAGTATTGGGACGTGATTATATTTCGAGACGGCCAAATCGCCACCTCTAGCCTATTGAAATGGCGCGCCCGTCTGTAGGTTAAGTATAGATTTCAAAGTATTCGACGTTGGGTATCGTCCGGCTAACCTCTAGTTTGTTGGCTACGGTAAAAATTCGCTAATAGGGTCGCTGCATGACTTGAATTTGCCAGTATTGAGTCGTAAGTGATATTTCGATAGCTTAGAAAACGCAAGGATTGTAGTAAATTGCCTCCCACTCATAACCTTCTCCATGGAATCGAAGGATCGAGATAAGTATCGCTGGAATTGGGACATGCACCCTTCCACCCCACTCTCCCACGCCTCATACGTTGTGATTCATGATATTCCGATGATCACCAATTTCATGTTGGATTACCCTCGGTAAGTTTCCAATTTCATCCAATTTGAGTGATTCGTGTCGCCGTGACGTCGGTGAAGAAACACACACAGACCGAGAAACATCGAGATATTGATGCTTGTCTTCTTTATATGGTACCGACATGAATGAATGGATGAAGATCATGTTTATTGGCATAATAATTGTTTGCCATACGTATGAACACTCATGAAACGCTTTGGTCTCAAGGCCATCAGCGGGAGATCTGTCTAAGTTGGTCTACAGTTGAATCGGTTTACAAAGAGTAGGCATCAGTCCTGGAGGAAGTTTTTGGGAAATCGAAAAACTATCTATAGTACATCGGTTGGAACGGTCATAAATTGTTACAACGTGTTGGTGGAAAGTTTTTCTCAAGTTTATAGCGAATAATTTATATTATAAAAAATGGAGTATATTTTTTTTTCAATTTCATACAGTCACGGACTGTCGTCCTTTCTTTATGAAATAATATTTCCGGGCATGATTTGGGTATTTTTCTGGTAATATTTTCATGAAATACCTCATTTTTTATGAAAACTGCAAATTACAAATCAAATAACATGAAAATTACCTACATTAAATATGCAAATCAGTTTGGGAAACTCGAAAAAAAACACTCATTTTCCCAATCGTTCCATTATAACAGTGTTGTTCTTCAGCAGTCGTTCTCATCGTTGTTGGCATCTTCTGCCACAGTCGGCCATGGAAAAAGGTGGTTGAAAAACTGGCGAAACTTTTCAGACTACTTTCCACTACTCACTCCAAAAGAACAATCGAAACACACTCTGTTTATCACCACAACTCAGTGAACTAGCACATAACTTGAATAACATTCCCCATTCTATTTGCGGTCTTTGTTTACATGGAATTAGTCACACGCTGTAATTCACAAAGAAAGGGCATCAGTCCGGAATCATGCCCTCATTTTACAAACGACGAAACACGATGCTCGAAAACTACACGAAGGAAGCGTCGGACTGATGCCCTGTCATTTTAAATCGATGCAACGTATGTCTCAGACCTAGAGATGAGAAAAAACCCATTTTTGCCAATTTGTGACTCTTGTCCTTCGTTTGTGAAGCGATTCAGTTGTAACTTAAGCGTGAATTGAATAACGCAATGAACAAAATATCAGTAATAGAAAGAGGGTGAATAATATATGAAAATGATACGAGCGAAGAAATACAGATATAAATACTACTACACACATAATTTTGACTTTAAATCTAAATATGAATACATATAAAATTTATATGTATTCACATTTAGAGGACGAATCAAGGGTTTGAATCAACTACCCAGGCACACAGCTGAATCACAGTTATAAATATAATGCAGAGAAATACAAATAACAAGAAAGGATCATTCAGACCCAACCATTCAGTACTTAAGAGTTATAATTGAATTCTGATATCAGAAACCCTCTATACCTCCAGGCTTCTCTAAAATAAACACTTAATGACGTCCAATCCGGGCCGCTAAGGATCGCCAACAACTCTCTCCTGCTCAGCGTAGCTCTTCCAAAAGGTACCGACATGGTATTAGATCCAATCAGGCAGCGAGGCTGTATGAGTGAAATTTTCAAGTGAGCAACAATTGATTTTAGACTCAGCTGAATTTAGTTCATACTTCCAAAAACTGCGCAATAAATTGTACATTGTAATACAATGTAATACAATAGGTATCGTTAACAGTACCAAATACGCGTTATTATTTACATGACGTTTGGTATAATGCTATTCATAGGATTTTCTAGATTTTCTACATTTCTACGTACTTCGATTTTTCGCTCTCCAAGGGGTAAGAATAACAGTACATTCTTGACCCCGCCTGTGCCGAGAATTTGAATCGTGTTATTTTTTCCTCCTCACTACCACAGTAATTTTCATGGAAGAGACGAAAACAGTACGAACATTTAAAAAATCAAGCAATGGCCTTTAATAGAGAACGTGATTTTGCAATGGAATCAATCATGATTATCGAAAAACGTCCGTATATAATAGTTACAATCATCGGAAAGATAAACAATGCGAGGTTTACTGATAGATAGTGTGTGATTGCGCCACTTCTTGCTTTCCTGAATTAAATTGTGTTTTAGAGGTACGAGTACTCGAGAGGTACGAGGTACTCGTATATTGTGGCAAGTAAAACACACTCAGAGCTCTTCAAGATTTTTTTCGTTGCCAGAATAAAGGTTACAAATTTCAATTAAAGCGAAGAGGATTCAAATTTCTCGCACCACCACAACTGCGAAAACTTGATAAATTTCATGAAATTGCGATGTTGTAACCGTAATTTTCAGGTCGTTACAAGCTATTCATCAGCCTTATCCTCTTCAGGATTACTATTGTTAGAATCGTCGAATAATTAAATTTGACGGTTTGGTTAACGGCTGAAGAGTCGATTGTGGATACACATACAACTTCAGGGCTTACTTACTCCTTACTCCCGTGACTCCGATTCCGGAGATCATGCAGTCTTGGATAGTCCTGGGTGAAATTTATTGCGATAGGAATAACAGAAAAGTCTGAGTATGTGAAAAAGCATCGTTACCTCTGTAAAGCTCGTATCTCCGGTCGAACCAAGTGATGGAGGTTAAAGGAAATAGAAATCAGCCGATGATATGAGAAGAGTAGGATTCGTCCAGTGATTTTAGTCGCTACTCACGTAATTCCATCTCTCCAAAATTTAAATGGAAATGTTTTTTTATATTCTCTAGAGTATTATACCAGGCAAGTATACGAGCATATTAAACACACAAAATCATTACTATCGCAAGCGAATCATCATTATCGATGCATGAGAAGTCAATTTCTAGAATACATATTGCAATCCTATGTCTCTATTTCGATGGTTTTATAACAAATTTTGTCTCCTTTTTAGGCCAAGTAACACCTCAGTTTATAGATTCTTCGACGCTGAACACAATGGTGAAGTCAGTGGTGATATCTCATTCAGTTATCAGTTTAGAGCACCAATGACTTTTTTTTGTAGTGAATTAAGGATGGGCTGAAACAGATTTTAGTTTAAAAAAAATCTTTTTCTTGAATTCGAGCTTACAAAAATTTCGGACCATGAACAATAGCTTCATCTTCTTCAAAAATCAGCAAAAAGCCAGGGAGTTATAAAGCTCCGAAACAGAATAATATCGGGATAGTTTTCAGGAAATCGTGTTCCAAAAAGCATGAAGACCATTTGTCGATGTAAAGACGAACCGAATTAAGATTGTGTGATTAAAGATTTATCATTGAGTTTGTGGAAGATCCAAAGAGCTCCTGACCCGGCCGGGGTCTCTGTATCCAATTATGTTGGCTTCCTATGATAACAAATCATATCTTGGGATCATAACAAATAATATTGGCTTTTCTATTCCGATTATTTTTTCCGAACCAGCCTGAGTGGGTGAATTATTTTGGACTCGCGGAGAGAAAACAGCTTTTTTCTATTATGAAAAGACACTGGCGTCACGGAATAGGCGTTAAGTCAATCAAAGTTGCTTTCCCAACCAACACCAGTGAAAAGTTGTTTTCGATCCTGGCATGGTGAAGGGGATGAAAACACAAAGAGGTAGTGTTTTCTATCTCCGACGATGAGGGTAGAAGGAAAAGTAATCACTGGTTTCTTTGTTGGAAGAAATTGAGGTTACCGCGGAGTGACTCCGAACCAAGTGGATCCTCGACTCAATAAACTCGGCCATTAACAAAGCACACAACACGCGTTTACCACCACCCCGCCCATTTTAAATCGACGTAGAGGCCTGGTTCATGTTGTCGGGGAAAATACAAAAATACGAGGGAAAAATCGCGATTAATTTGGTACGCGTTGGAGTCTTCTCGAAGTAAAGTTCTCATGATTGGAATGCGAGTTCTCACCGCACTCACCCGCACAGTTGTAGTCAAAACTGTCTCAAATATCATCTCAAAGCGATTCCGTCAACATCTTGTGATGCAACGATCAAATTATTACGAATTCATATCCCATTCCACCCCGTTTCATCATATTCAAAGTGCTCCAGTTTGAGAACGGAATAAGATATCGTAATTCTGACTTCACCATCGTGTTAAACGTGAAACATTCTTCACTTTTCAGAGTATTTCATTTTGGGAATTTATGGGTACTTTTGGACCGAGATTTTTACCATCGTAGAACTGATTCTTTTTCGACTAATTTCGACATTCATTCTAATCGGTGGGCTCTTGTAAGGGTCCATCAAGGCCACTCGTTGTTTGTTTATTCCGGTCTGGTGGGGGAGGAGTATCTGGTGTTCCTCACGCTCTATGGGACCCGACCGTCTATTCTGAGGGGGACCACCTTTGTTGTTCCTAATCTCACAGTTGACGAGATAATTAGCCGCTGATCGCTCTTCCAAGAAGTATTTATGAATGGCCGCCTGGCTGTTGCCCGGACGCTCAAAACTGCCAAGAGGCTAAGCGAGTCCCTTGAAGAAGGTGAAAAAGCCGCGAAAAGACACTTATCACTAATCCAGTATCCGACATGTCTACTGTGAGCACGATGACACACGGGGACTTTGTTAACCTCATAAAAGCAGCGGTAGCCGAGGTGTTAGACGAAAAGGGCTAGCAGGAACTTCAGAAAATTAAAGAAGTCGTTAGAGAGCTGAAACGCGAAAATGCCTGCCTGAAACGAGAAAACGCTGAGCTCACTACCTAAATCGAGGACCTAGACATTAAACCAAGGACCTAGAAATTAAATCGCGGAAAAAACATAATCATCGGGGGCATCAGGTTTGAGTGCCGGGATGACTGTCTCGAGAAGACCCGTGCCTTTCTCAATCAGGTGCTAAAAATTAGAAATGCCAATCTATTCGGGCGTTTCCCATTGGAACAAAGAACTCCAATTGCCCTAATCCTAGTCGAGTTCGAGGAGTATAGCCAAGTGTTTGAAACACTCCGTCAGTCAAAATGTCTCAAAGCTTGTATGCCTAGACCGACCTTCCCCCATTTACGAGAAATAAGAAAATTATGGTTTTCGCAGTAAGAAAGTATATGAAGCGCCAGAGCCCCTCAGCTGTCCTAATGATAAGGAATTATCGTCTTGTGATAAACGGTAAATATTATATGTGGAACATGGAGGTTGGAAGTGCTGTCGAAGAACTCAGAGACTCTTTGTGGATATCGCCGGATGTCTTGCACGTCTTCACAACATGAATTTCACAGTTCACAGAGAAGCAGATATAATAGGAGGAGAAGTCTCGGTCATCAATCCGTACCAAGATGGGCACCTTTCTAAGAATATGGCTACGGCATTGTTACAATATAATATAAAATGATTAAAACCACTCATTCACAAGACATTACACGATATTGTATTCTTAAATGAAACACACATGGAAGAAACTGATATTGATAAATACAGGGAGCATTTCACCGAGTAGTTGGGGGTATGGCAGCTGGCTACTAGATTTTTTGTATTTGGTAGATCAATAGGAGGTAACATTTTGGGAACACAGAAGTATTCTAAAATATCTAAAACTCTAAATGAATATTGATGAACCTCCATTATGAACCTCTACTATGATAGTAGCCTCGAGAAAAAAATCTTGTTTTACATCTCCATCTAATGGTAGTGTAGCTGATTATTTCCCTAATGATATTTGCAAACAAATTGGTATCTCGTTTTCGATTTAATGTGTTCATGAATGTCTCGACAAATGTCCAGTTTTTCACAGACTTTTAATTACAATCCGCAACACAGTATCCGCTGAGCGTCCGAACAGTGAACACCTAGTCGCGCCGCTCTCTTATCTCGGTAATCCGGGCTCGTTCAACGTTACAACGGGCAACAGAACAGATAAGTCCTCTTGTAACTGTTTGTAAAATATTATCACAGACTAGTCACTAGTCGATTCAAATAGGAATCGCCCACGATGGGCGTGGATTCGGATGGTGGTATGGACGTGGTTCCAGATAATAAGACGTCCGATCGCGAAGTTAATTCCCAAACTGTGCATGCTGCATCTAATAAGGCCAACGAAATCGATGTAAAATATAGAAATAGTGATATTGGGCCCTTCCAAGTCATTCTAGAGAGTTTGAATGTGGAGAAAGAGGGTATCTCACGATTACACCCAATGACCATTGGCAAACTAATAAACGATGCTCATAAAGACATATCCAAACATATTATTTGTATAAATAAAACGGGGAAAACCCGTATTAGAGTCGAGTTGAGGAATGCAGTTGCAGCTAACAACTTGATGAGTGCTCCAATCATAGCAGAAAAAGGGTTCAAAGCGTGCATTCCCTTCCATCTGCTACAGAAGAAGGGTGTCATAAAGGGGGTCCACACTGATGTAAGCGAAACGGAAATTTTATCAGTTATTAAGGGTCCCAATGGTGAGAATATGGAGGTTTTGAACGTACAAAGATGTATGCGAAAAGTGGCGAGTGCTGATGGTGTTAATCACATATTAGTACCAACTCAGACCGTCTTTATAACCATACGAGGTCAGCGACTCCCTAACACAGTGTACATACATTATGTATCGTGTGAGGTTTTGCCATATGTACAAAGGGTTCTACAGTGTGATAGGTGTTGGAGATATGGGCATGTTTCTAAACATTGTAAAGGCTCTCAGACGTGCGAAAAATGTGGTTCAAATCATAGTTCACAGAAATGTGATATCACAGGGAGTTTGAAATGTTTACATTGCGAGGGAAATCACTCAGCAAAAGACCATGATGCTTGCCCCCAATACCAAACAGAAAAGAAAATCAAGCAGGCTATGTCTGAAAGGAATTTGTCCTATTACGAGGCAAAGTCTGCAGTCAGGGGAGCCTACTCCACTGCTATTGCTAAATACCCTAACATTATGGATGCTGCTTCATTCCCAACTCTGAAGGGCGCGCAACAATTATTAGGAGACAGACAGTTTGCAAGTACAAGCTCATACAAACGTACTACTAAACGGACTCGACCCATCACTCCACCTTCACCTAGGAATTTCACACCAATAACACCGATGTTCAGTAGTAATCTGCCTTCAAATGTAGCGGGAGGATTACTCGCCCAACACTCCGCCACTCCAATCACTACAGCCCCGCTAAGAGAACCGAGTCAGGGAATATTTCAAGATCTCGACGAAGAAACATTATGCGATACAATTGTGTCAGTTATACAAAGTTTAGGTGCTACAGAAGGATTAGAAGTGGAATCAATCAAACTGAAAATAAGAGATAAATTGGGACAGTTTTCGGGAAAAGGGCTCCACCAATCGCAGCCCTGACCTACAATCACGAGCTGAATACACAAACCCCATTAAACCTCATAATAATTACGTAAAATTATAATGGATAATAATCAACGTAATTTACACACCTTGCGTCTATTACAATGGAACGCTCGTTCCCTTGTTTCGAACAAGGCTAGTTTCGAACAGTGCTTAGTACAGGAAAATATAAATGTTGCTGCAATTTCGGAAACGTGGTTCAAAACAAATCATACGTATACTTTTCGAGGATATAACTTATTGTCTCGCCGAAGGCGGGATGGAAAGGGGGGAGTTGCATTATTAATCCAAAATGATATTGACTACGATGAATTGGACAGCTTGCCGAACATACAAAACTGTGAGACGGTGGCGGCTACTTTGCTCCTGAAAGACACAAAAATAACGGTTGTTTCTGTATATAATCAAAATATGTCTGCAAGCGTCGACTGGGAACAATTTTTCAGAGCAATTCCCCAGCCTTGTATTATTACAGGTGACTGGAATTGCCACCACATTTCCGTAGGGAGTTCATACACCGATGCGATTGGTACCACGATATTTGCGGCAACGGATTCTAGTGGGCTTAGTTACTTGAATGACGGCTCTCCAACACGTATACCCTCGTCGGTTCAGCGGGTGGTTTCAGCGGTTGACATAACATTTTGTTCGGCTAGTCTCGCAAATAGTCTGACTTGGGAACTTCTCGAGGATTCGTTGGGATCAGACCATATACCTGCTCTGATTACGTCTACTTTACTGGAATATCAAGTTCCTAAGGTGCTAAACTCTAGAAAATGGAAAATTGGAACAGCAGATTGGGATAAGTATACAAACATACTTCAGCGACAGCTAGAATCTTTACAAGGAAATACGAGTGAAATAACATATAAAAATTTCATTGATTGGATCGAGAATGCATGTTGTCAATCGATTCCTAGATACTCCAGTCGACGTATTTCGAGAATCGGCAACCCCTGGTGGAATGATGCTTGTAGTATGGCTGCCGAAGAGAGGAAGAGAGCGTACAGGGAATACAAACGCAACCCAAATTTTGAAAATTTCCAAGAAGCAAAGCGGCTAGTGGCATTGGCGAAACGCATAATTAAGAAAACGAAACGTGAGTCGTGGAAACAATTCTGCGATTCCATGTCCAAATCAACTCCAATAAAGGAGGTATGGAATAAAATTCGCAAGTTGAAAAACGCAAAATCCAACTCAAGGAGTAGTTTGCCTGAAGGGGAATGGATAGACAGCTTTTTGCTGTCCCTGACGCCGGATTACGTAAGTGAAATTCCCTATCATTCGGTACAATCAGTCCCTTCGTGCCATTTTCTCGAACAGCCTTTCACAACTACTGAATTGGTGAATGCAATTGGAGGGGGTTCGGACACGTCCCCTGGTTTGGATCACGTTCATTACAGTTTTCTAAAACATATGCCTGAAGGAATGAAGAGGGTGCTATTAAGTCTCTACAACGAATTTTGGAGGGTAGGAAAGTTTCCAGATGAATGGAAAAGCGTAGTTGTTATTCCTATTAGGAAGCCGGGAAAACCACCCAAAGATTATACCTCATACAGGCCGATCTCATTGACGTCCTGTTTACTCAAGACCATGGAGAGAATGATAAAAGCGAGATTACAGTGGTGGATTGAGCATGAAAGCTTGATGCCACAAAGCCAATTTGGATTTAGAACCGGTCGATCTACCATGGATGTAGTGACAACTTTCGTGAGCGACGTACAGAACAATTTGTCTATGAATAAAACTACAGTAGCACTCTTCTTAGACGTATCCAATGCGTATGACCATGTCAATTTGTGCAAATTGGTGACCATTCTAAAGGATCTTGATATACCTGATCACTTCGTCAGAAATATGTTCAGGCTATTACATGACAGACAGGTGCATGTCAGGGTTAACGGACAAAATTATGGACCAAGAACCACACAGAGAGGTCTTTCACAGGGTGGGATCCTATCCCCACTTC
Source organism: Stenodema calcarata (assembly GCA_963920205.1). Taxonomy (NCBI): domain Eukaryota; kingdom Metazoa; phylum Arthropoda; class Insecta; order Hemiptera; family Miridae; genus Stenodema; species Stenodema calcarata. The sequence continues at coordinate 20,548,735 of OY986048.1, forward strand.
TCTACTGTTTATATGTGGCTAAGTTGGAGTCAATGTTGCCCAGTGAAGTTACAATTTTACAGTACGCGGATGACATTTGTATATATTGCACGCATGCGGAACCTATGGAGTGTGAGGCAATACTTCACGAAACAATGGTCATAGTGAAAAGGTTTTTCACGGAAATAGGCCTCAACTTATCAAGCGGCAAATCCTCAATATGCTCCTTCTCAAGGAAACGTAGACTACCTTTCGGAGAAACGATGGACTTCGATGGATTCCAAGTTCGGGTTGAGAATAGTGTCAAATTCCTTGGTGTGATCCTCACAAAAACATTAAACTGGAACAAACACATCAACTATGTTTGTCAAAAAGCCGAGTCATACATTAACATCCTGAGAGCTGTTACTCGAGTACGGTGGGGAGCGGACCCAGATGTGGCCTTGATTTTTTATAGAGCAACTGTGCGTAGCTTGATCGACTATGGCTCTCATTTGTACGGAAGCGCTTGTCTGACGTCGCTCAGCAAACTGGATAGAGTTCAGAACCGGTGTCTGAGATTAATCATGGGCTTACTTCCGTCTACTCCTCTGAACGCACTACATGCAGAAAGTGGAGAACCCCCATTAAAAGCGAGACGGATGATGTTGGGAAGCAGATACATTGCTCGTCTGTACGCAAGGCACCCGTCCTTATATAACAAAATTGCGTGCCTAAGCGTGAATGTCCTAACGGAAAGATACTGGCAGAAGAAAGTAGCTCCACCGCTCACCGAAATTTTCGTTGAAACTTCTCAACTCATGTCATTTGTGTCATCAGAAAGCAGGCCACCCATGTATCATATAGATTATTGGGCCTTAATGAAGCGAATACACGTCATATTTCCGAACTTCACAGGATCAACAGATCACCACGAAGTGGAACATGTCCTGCAGGAGTTGTTTGATCGCCAAGGACCACATTGTAAAGTCATATACACAGATGGCTCGAAAGTTAATGGTGCCGCCGGTTGCGCGATGTATGATTTATATGCTGAAGTCGTTAAGTCATTCAAAGTTAACAATATGGCATCTGTATTTACAACAGAGCTAATTGCCATTGATAAAGCCTTGGAGTACGTCGAGCAAATGGAGGTTCCACCCACAACTGTACTGATTGTCTCGGATTCCAGGAGCGTACTACAGAACCTTCAAAATCCAAAAGCCTTAACTAAGTCCTCATCCCTACTTATTCAATTGAAGTTACGCATCTTTGGGCTGAGTGGCAAGGGTGTAAGGGTGAAATTTGTTTGGGTGAAGGCGCACATCGGAGTCAAGGGCAATGAAAAGGTTGATCGGGCAGCGAAACTGGGGTGCTACTGTGAGGACGAATGCAACACATTGTTACCATACACGGATATGTACGCCCACTTCAAGAAAGCAATGACGAGAAGATGGCAGGAGTATCACGATCATTATCCTGCAGGTGGAACTTATAGATCCATGTTCCCAATTATTAGTGGTAGACCATGGAGATCTGAGACAGCAGGACAAGTCAAGAAATTCTACTCGACTATATCCAGGCTACGGACGGGCCATGGCATATGCAAAGCATATCTCCATAAGATTGGACAGGAACAGTCGGACCAGTGCGATGTGTGCAGTGAAGTTGACAACTTAGGGCATGTGTTACTGGTGTGCAAAAAATTTGAAAGGCAGCGGGAGACATTATTTGCCGAACTTAGCGAGCTATTACTCTGCCCATTTAATTACACTACAATAATAGTCGAGCCGGACACCTACGCGAAAGTGAACTGTTTTTTTAATACAATTGGGTATGATGTTTAGTTGATAAGATGTAACTCATGTATATACGCTTAATGGCTGTATGGAGCAATCTTATGCCAAATAAAAATATTTAAAAAAAAAAACAATCCGCAACATCATCCATTCAACAATCCATCTGAAACTTGTTTCACTGTAAATATTAAGCATATCGACTATCGAATTTAATTAAATGGAATCTTTATATTGGTTGGAGTGAGATTGGCATTCTGAAATGACTATGTATTGATTTACTTGTTTCGTGTAAGTGAAATTTTACTGAGTGCGTTATGCTGCAGTTGCGCGTTAGGGGATGTCCGATTTCAATATAGAACGGACTTAAGATTGGATAAATTCACGTTCAATCGTGCAGAGTATTAGCCCTGAAGACAGTTTAAAAATGAATCGAATCAATGTTGCAGTACAATAAGAGCATATTCGCTGACTAAACGTCAAAATCTTCCTCAATGGAGTTCATAATACGGATCATTCAACACCCAGCCCCGGATTGAGGACAATAACATTGGTAACACTAGACAACGACCCACCCACAACAGTTACTCCCCAGTAGTAGAGCTGATCAGATTCTATGTCTGCGGGACGGACGACGGGTCGAAGCGAAATCGAAACTAAAGGTCATGAAATGAGGGTAATTGGGCACTTTGGATCAAAATGTGAACCATTATGTGTTATTTGTGTCGTTTTTTTTGGGGTTCGAATTCATGAGCAAAGTCCGGTCGCCGTTCAGACACCTGATTTCAACCAACTCACGTGCCGTCATTTCACTTTCATTACACGACTCATAATGTCTTGGGCCAGTCGTCCCTTTTCCTCTGTTCTCCTATCAGCGGACAGAGAGGTAAAACTTCATAACAGGTTTCGCAAACAGCCCTTTCTCGCTGGTTCCTCCAGGGTTTTTTTTTTGTTTTGTTTCTTTTTTTCTCTCTCTCTTTCTCTTTCGCTTTCCCCAGGATTTCCTCTTAAATCCTTTCAAGTTCGGAATCCGCCGCCTTCTTTCTCAAGTTTAAGTTCGTTACAATCACGACAATCCGATTTAGGTCCTCGAGCCGCGGGTAGGGATGGCCAATTTGCCCTCCGCAGTCGGAAGCCTTCGACGGGAAATTTTTGCACACATAAAGCAACCGCAACGACTTCAAAAATGTACACCAAGATCTATCCGCTCCTCCTTCTTCCATCCTTGCGTGATGGAAGTGGGATTGATGTAATATGATCGGCTAACGGGTCTTTCGAATATATGAGTATGTTTCTGGAAAATTAGGGAGCGGAAAGTAGGTACGAATGAGATGTAAAACGGATGAGCTTACACAATACCTTTTAATATCAACAGTTTAATTTATTCTTATGTAATTCCAATGTAGCCAACTAAACATTGTTTAATAAATTGTCAATATTTAAGGTGCCTATTTTTTATTTTGTGCGCTTTCTATTTTTTGACACTAAGTCTTATTATTTAATATTTCTCCGCACGGTCACACATCCTTTCAGAGTCCGTTTATAAATTATAAACGAAAAATATTCGTTGAGGCATGTTGGTTTCCGGCAGAGTGGAAATCGCACTTCATTTTAATCTCTGCCAGATACAGTTCCTTTTGTAGTAGTCAGACCAAAAAGTACTGTTTACTCCGTTGCATTGTAATCTCATCAAATGATGCAGTTATCTCCTAGTTGTTTGAGAAGATCTCTGGAGTTTTCTTTTCTCAGGCTATGTCTGGAAGGACGATACATTGCTGCTGTGGTAAAGTACTGGATTTTAAATCACACTACTGTATTGCGCGATAGCAGTTTTAAACCTTCTCAGTGTTACGTATGATGTTCGGGTAATATGGGTTTCTGAAATGAGGCAAATGTGAGTAACCTGCGTCTCGTTCACTATTCAACGGTTGTGAGCCGGCAATCCCAAATGAAAAGCGTCATATAATCTGAGTCATAGAGCATCAACGTGTCGTTCGAGGCACCTCATTTTAGCGAATTTCCGAAGAAAACGAAGCTGTAGTTCTCGGTCTAAAATTTGTAACAATCGAATTTTCGGAAAATATTTACCTATACCAAAATCCGTTCCCGGCCATCCTTAATCCAGTGCCAAGATAAAAAGCTCAAATTTGCAATTTTCAATGATGTTTTACCGCTGAACACGATATCTTATTCCGTTCTCAAACTGGAGCACTTTGAAGATAAAGAAACTTGGTTGATACTTGAGATGTTCTTCATGGACATCAAGTCCTATAATGGAGATGCTTTACATAAAACCAGTTATTTCTTCGAAAATTCGCTCTGACTGTAGATTTTTATTCTTAAATGTTTGTTTATTCCTAAGAGTAGATACCGCAGAATCCTGCCCGAATCGCCGAATCAAATTCAACGTTTGAAGAGACTGTTCGACGCTAAATTTGATGTTCTTTCAGTTTTGTACGAGTGATATTGTCTATGCGATGCATATTTTACATGCTATAAGCCAAAAACTGAAGAATAAAACGTCATTTCGCGGTTTTGGCTTTCATAGGTTACGCTCACCTCAAAATCCGTCGCTCTTATTTTGACCTCCAAAGTGATATGCGAGTAAATTAATCTCCAGCTTTCCTGGGAAGAAGTGGAGAGCACGGTCCTTTTTTGGTCCGATTTGATTGAACCTTGACATTTCGTGTCAGCCTAATGTATTCGTCACTCGCATTGCTCCGGTAGTATTCGTTCGATTTCTATGAATTCGACCATCCGACGAACTCTCTGTCGAGAAATAGCTTCAACTCGTATCCCATTTATTCATCAATCAGAGTAAAATGCTTTTTCAGAGCCGACAGAACTTCTATATTACATCAGTCGACGTTTGTTAGACATCAACCACCCATCGTGTGACAGCGCCAGTAACAGCGATGGAGTTAATTTGAGAATGGCGCGAAACGAACTCAAATAAACGGACACAGCCATTTTGCTGTCGGCACAAGTCATTTTTCACAGGCTAAAGGCAGCTGTCTCCTTGTCCTATCTGCCATTTGCATTTTTTTCTCTTTTTCTTCATTACTCATGGAATAAACGTCCCTCCTCCCTTTGGCTTTCTAGAGCTTTCCGGTAGAACGCCGGTAGGGACATTGAACGCCCGGAACACGTTTTTTCTTTTTTTTTCTCATTTCTTCGCAAGATCGAAGGATGAGAGATTGATGGGTCAACCTGGACGGGGAGACTAATTTGTCAAAGAAGGCGTCGGAGGCTGACCCCCATATTTAATCAAGGCGCTCATATTTCTGGGGCGAGTCCCCAGAGGGCGAGTCAGGGGCCTGACAGAGGTCGACGCAGCAGAATAAAGTACCCAGTCTTGTCAATCTCATCCAAGAATTATTGCCTTAATATTAAAAACTCTGAAGACGGTATATTGCATCGCTAGATGAACTTCGCGGAAAACACTGGGAGCCGCTTCAACTTGATAGTCTACTGGGGGAGGCCTTGACTATATTTCATTTCAAGTGCAATATAAACCGAAGTAGTGCTAAAAACGGCCACCACATTTTGTTTCAAAATGAGCTCAATTCAAATTACCAAATACTCCTTCATAACCCGAACAAATTCAATTCTGAACAAGGCTCTGTATTCAGTGAGAACATAAAATAGACGCTTGAACGCTTGTTGTTTTGAATCAGATTTATAATTTCCGAACTTCATTTCTGAAATCCCGTACTTGGCCTTATACTAGGTACATAATGTTTTTCAATATCAAAATTGGATGAATCGAACAACCGTAATATTTGAGAGAGAATCTACAAATCACTTCCAACGCCTTAAAATCACTACCCGTCACAATATGATAAGCTGTTGAGCTTGTACCACTGAGCACAGGCCGAAAACTCCTATTTCGAACCTCAATCGATTGGTGGAGGTGTTCCACAGGGTAGTGTTCTTGGCCCACCCCTGTACTTGCTTTTCAACAGTCATTTACTTGAAATTGAACGAACTGCCACCTTTGAACACGATAGTCCAGTTCTAGCCGTAGGGAAAAAATATTGACACTTCCGCCACTAAGATTAATCGATCTAAATACCCAATACATCTATAATATACCCCTGCTGAGGGGAGGAGTATTAAGTATATTATACTTAATACTCCTCCCCTCAGCACAAGCTTTACTTACAGGGAGGAAGAGTATTTGCACCATCTCGTATTTCTAAATTATTGGAAATATATATTTCTAAATTAATGGAAATATATATTTCTAAATAAAAATATATATATTTCCAAAGCTAGTATGGACTCATGGTGCACATCTGTGGGGTTGCAAAGATCAGAGCATTCAAGAGACCATTCAGCGCAGAGATGTCGTAATCTCTTCACAAGCACCGTACCCGTTTGAAAATCTCCCCTTAAGACGTTTTCATTACTACATATCTAATACCTAGATGTGTAGTAATAAAAACGATATACCATGGCGCCAAGGGGAGATTTCGAATCGGGTACGGTGCTTGTAAAGCGGTCAGGGCATCTCTTTAGTTGAAAGGGAAAGGGCGGGCTGGGAATGTGGGTATCATAACTTTTTCCAACTGCTGTAGAGTGATAATTGTGAGGTGGGAATGAATCATAATGTGGTTTCGCCCTTAAAATCGTCTTTGTTATATTATAAATTTATTCTTAAACATTTTAAGAATAATAAATTATTTTACAGGCACTATGATGGACGAAACAGGAAACATGAAGAGAACTGATAGTCCTTGTAACGGCGATGATTATTATATGTTATTCTCTAACTGTATAAGTACGATATAAGTATGTATAAGTATGTAGCTGAAAAATTTAGTTTGTGACGACTTGTAGAGATTCATGGTTTATTATTCGCATATTTGTATAAGCACACCTCCAGTTTACGTTACTTCGAGGTAGAAAGCAAAGAAGAGCAAAGGGTGAAAATTTTCAGTATAGATCGCCCTACTGTGTAGATCGCTCTTCTGTATACGCGATATTGTTGTGGGTCTGTATGAAACTATACGTAATAATTGATGAAACTAACAGAAATATTTATTGTATTTCCGTTCGAGGAGGTGACCATCTCCGAGTGAATTTGAAGGAGAGGTCGGTAACTAGCTCGGTGATGTTCTATCCAGTTTGCGTACTAACTTCCGGGGCAAAGTGATGGATGGATGGCGGGATAAAAGTACCTCAGAACAAGAAGCCATGCGTTATTGTATGTATTGTTGAGCTGTTCCCGGAAGTTACACCATTTGGTTCACGTTCATGTTGACGGCGTTTCTTCGGTTCTACCGGTGTCCTCATCGTGTACGAAGCGCAGGTCGTGAAACGCTTTGGATAGCCTCAACGAATCGTCTGAATAGAACTCTATTCGAATTTGCTACTCAAAAAACCTGAGATATGGCGTTTTACGAATGTAAAACTCTATTTTGCACGATTTCCTATTATCATAGGGTTAAAAAACGTTGCAGAGATCATCCTCGGCCTGATCATGTCTTGCCGAACTCTTAGGGCAATTCTAAATGGGCAACGTGCCTCCAATTTTGAGTAGTGAGAAAAAAGTCGTTTTCTTTTTCAATTCCTAAGGAATATTGAGATAATTAATCTGCGTTTCCTAGTGCACCGACGTCCCGGTGTTGCATGCAGTTCAGCAGACATCGATCAAAAATACCTCCATGATTGAGCTACACAGGCTTTGGTAATGGGTGGAGATCGGGGATCCCAAGCACTGATGCGAGCTCTTGCCAGGTGAGGTGTGTCGCATCCATTAGCAGGAGACTCGCTATCATCGAGCGCCCCCGCACGTCATTCTCGGGATCCAGTGTTAATTAGCATGAACGCCAAGTGGAACCCCAAGAGACGAAATACTCTGCTTCAGTTTTCGATATGAGCTCTACGCGGAATAGTTTGCTCGGATCATTGTTGCGCCTACACAAAATTGTGGAAAGTGTGTCTAATAGGACTTATTGGAAAACGTCAACCCTATTATATATCGTCAGCAGAGTCTGCTACAATTGATATAATCCCATAAATAAATACACTCGGAAAAAGGTTAGAATAGAGAAAATACAAAATAAGGGAAAATAAATATACTGAGCAAACGCAGTGGAAAATAAAGAAAACCTCCTTCTCTGCTAAAATGGAAATAAAACGAAATCCTTAAAAAATAGAAAGTGAAAAATAAATCAAACCTGTATGAAGAAAGATGAAATAAAAAAAAAAAAAAAAATGAAAAGCACTGACTCGGCTGCAGAAAAATGAAAATAATAGAAATTGAAACTGGAAAAAGAACAGCACACGTGGTGACCTAACAAGTAGGATTTTGGGAGTTTGAAAAATAATTGATGAACGTTCGATTGCTGGGAAGCTAGTAAGTAATGGCAATTGAAAACTCTTGCCCGGGATTGTACAGGAAAGGACACGGACATTCCGTCCGAGTTGAGAGCCTTAACTATCTCTGTGCCAGTAATCCTGGACACAGCCAGAGCTGCCCTCTTGGATCGTGACCTAACCAGCCTTGCAGCAACTCACTTTAGCGACGCCTATACTCACCTTTTCTCCCCACGCCCTGGATGTCAGGATTATCTCCTCCTCGACGCACCAATTGCCTACAAACGCCTACTAGCCCAAATAAGACTGATGGGATCATACAATGCGGTCCTTAAATTTGGAAAGAAGAGCCTCAGGATCAACCCAAAAGAGAACTGTGAGGACTGCATGCTTGTGACCAACCAGACGCTCTACCACGTCCTCTTTGAGTGTCCGCTGTACGCATATTCAAGAAGCGCCATATGCCCTTACCTTCTCTACCCCGAAATTGCCATCCCCATCATCCGATCCCCCAGTTTGAAAGATCTCGAACGACTCCATCAATTTATAGGCTCAATTATTAAAACACGCAACCTATGTCTGCTCGACTGATCCACCAAGTAATTGCGTCAACAATAAACACAATAAAACAGAATGAACAATAACATTAAATGACCAACAATGTAAATATGTGAATGATATATATATTAACGGTGCAGCAAAACTTAAGTGAAATGTGTATAAGCATAAATAACGTAGTATTATGTATTATACCACACTCCACATATATCGATGTTGATTAAAACTGTTTAAAATTAATTTTTAGTCCACAGAAATGATTTCATTTACTATACTTTCTAAACTAGCACTTTCTTTTGTTACGATACTTGCATTTTTCACCTTATTTTGTAGGAGCAAAAAGTATGTAATTTACTGTTTGTAACCCACCCTTATGTCAGAAAATGACAAATAAAGGTTATTTTGAACTGAACTGAACTGCTAGTAAGTAATGGGGGACGAGGAACGTCTCCCCTGAGGAAAGGTGGGAGTTTTAGCCTCCAGAGCTGCCAACCTAGATGGGCTGAAGGCCCAGGGGAAGTGCATGGAACTGTATGGAGCTGCACAAAAGGGGGTTCAAATTGGAATTTACTTGATTAGGGAACATGCAGGTTGAGTTTTGAACTTATGCGTAAACAAGACATAATTTCATTGATATTATCATCTTGTTCGTCGTTGGGTGGTAAATTAGTCCCTCGATTGAAGCAAGTCTGGGCATGCGCAAACTTGAACTCCTTCAGTATTTCGGGAATGGCCCTACTCCACTGTGTAACTAGTGGAACGACGAGTCTCAGGATTGGGGTGGAGTTCAATTGGCCCCTATCAGGAAATTATAAATGTTTTGTTTATTTTTATTTTTAATAATAAATTATTGGAGTCAAACATAAAAATGCTGCAAAGATGTCCACGACGGTTCATGATTTTCCGTACAGATCACCCTTGAACAAGACTTCAAATAATTAGAATAATGAGCTGAAACATTTTTGGTGGTTCCAAGAACGTGGCCGGAATATTCTTTACAAGTGGTGAGGGGAGTCAGCTCATGGATTCCAATAAATATTCGCAATTGCTTCAATTGAACCAGCTGTTCAATTTCCATTCTGGGGAACAGCTGAATCAAACATCATATTGGTATTGTAGTAGCGAGTTACTTTTTGGGACGACAGACAGAAATTAATTCTGAATATTTGTTGTTAGGAATTTCTTGATAAAAATAATGGCTTACGTAGGTACACGTAGGTAGAATTCATTTGTATTTACGTAGGTAATACTAGTACGTGTACTAGTATTACCTACATAAATACAAATGAATTCTAAACGATTCATATAATAAAACAAAATCGTCGTTTTTTCGTACCTTTGCAACGTTGCCACTTTTGTAATGCCGCTCTCTGGCGCCGTTGCAGCAACCAAAACCACTCAGCATTCGAGTAGGTCCCCAACATTCCAAGTTGGCGGGTCGTTTGTTTTGGAACAACACTAAGTGACAAATGCCGTTGGAGTCCAAGTAAAACCCTCTTCAAACGTTCATCATTAGGTAGTTAATCTTGGATACACCAACGAATGAAATGGAGCGAGGAAGCTTTACAGCCCATCCAATCGTCAAAACTTTGTCAATTGCTAATTTCCAAACTCTTATAAGAAGAAAGTTTGTATTGTAGACATGGAAGTACAACGCAAACCGAGGATGTGCAGATTCGCGAATGTAGGTCCTGTTCCTTTACCCTACACAGGACTGCGAGGGATAGCATCGACCGGTCCATTTGCAACCCAGGGAGAGGTGAAGGAGACCGCTTAGGATTCCGGGCGGGCTATTGTACAAGGATCACCGCCTTGACTGCAGAGGAGATCAGTATTCGGTCAGTTTTCATACAGATGGCCAGAATGTGGCTAACCGTTTATCCCTCTTGTCCCCTCACTCCGTCAACAAAACGCTTCAACGGCTTCCAGGCCACCAAAACCCTGGTTACCGCATTGTTAACTACTGGTCACCTCACAATTCTCGAGTTAGCGGATGATTAAAACCAAAATTCAAGTCAAGCCGGATGAACGAATATTGGGGTGTGACCTACAAAGAAGAGGGTCTGAGTTCTGGTTAGGCAGCTGATCCGAACGCACGTGTCTCAGATCTCGGTAATACGTATTAATTTTGGTTTATAATCTTTAATAATGAACCAATGGAATCGACCGTGGAATGAAAAATAGCTTAAGAATCATCCTATAAGTACTCATAAGTTTCTATATATATATTTTTTTTAATATCAAAAAGAAAACTTAAATGGTTTTCGACGTAGTCTCCGAGTCGTTCCTGCCACTTCGAGAGTTCTTTCAAGCCAATGTTGTATCACTGCCGGTCCTATACCCGCAGCCAGTCGCCAACGGCGCTCTTCCCTTTCTCGTCGTTGTTAAAACTTTTTCATCATAGGTCACTGGTGGGAGTCACTTGGGGCGAGATCTAGGGAGTTTGGAGGATGAGAAAACACGCCCCAGTCAAATTCGGTAATTCGGGAGTGGTTCCGTTTTAATCGAATTCTGAAATTGTTCAAGACCTCACTGTACCTAGCAGCATTTATTGTTTAACCTTCGGGCAGATCTTCCACCTCTCCCCAAGTGCCCTTAGAGTCCCAAAACATGATTGCCGTGATCTTTTTGGCCGACATCTCAAAATTAGGATTTTTTCTGCGGTCCTTTCTGGGGGCTTTTCTACAACATGCTCTGCCTTTTGGTTTCTTGAAAGATGCGATGGGCCCAAGTTTCATCCCGTCACGATTTGAGCACAAAGATCTACTCCTTCATCCTCGAGGATTTAAAAAAAATCGACTTGCTGCGTCCAAACGGTTTTGTTTGTGTCCATCGGACAGAAGCAGAGAGACCCACATTGCACAGGCTTTTTCAAGTTCAAATCATGTTGAAAGATGCGACCATCTCCACCACGACTCCACTCGAACTTCTGATGAACCAATTCAAGTACATGGTCAAGGGTTCCACACCGATCGTCATTCAAAATTGTACGAATACATGGTCGGGCCGTTTTCAACGTGTTAACGACTTAAATGTGTTAAACTGCTTAAACGTGGAGAAACCGGTCGCAAAGATGTTATCAACGTGCGGTATCGACTGTGTTAAGTTAACTAAGTCCGAGGTGTGGTAATCGTCGACAGCGACCATGTTATCTGTCTTATCAGTATTTTTGACGAAGATTCAAAATGGTGGTATAGGTTCAAAAACACAAACGTACCTAGCTCGGTTTTATACAGTTTTGATGAGTAGTTTCGACGTTTTTTTTTTTTTTTTTTTTTTTTTCATTTGACCATTTGTCTAAATTGTTCTTCATCGATGTTAGGGAGTACGTCGGTGACCCATGAACGAGATTTAACAACTAAGCCTGGTTTGAAATCAACATTACCTGGACACCAAAACAACTTCAAGTTCTTGTAGACATTCCTCCCAGATTTCCTCCCCCTCAACAGTGAATTCGGAGTTGATGAGGTTAACTATTGGTTTTGTAACCATTTCGTCAACTTGGTTTTGTTTTTGGCTCTTCTTCGGCATTTTTGTGAATAAACATTCACAAATGGAAACAAAAACGTCAAATATAACCTTCGCGGGAAGGTAGCAAAATACCGTGGACGCTGTTGTTGTTTTTTACATTTCACCGGAAGATTCACCAATCACCAACGAAGTGTTCCGTGGCTCCACTTAAAAAAAGGATTACACACCACCCGGAGATTCGTGATAACACGTTAACGAGGGCCAGGGTACCTTACGATTTTTCTGAGAACGAAATTTTCTACTTAGCACGTTTAACTCAGCAAGCCCAACCATGAATACCCCTTTCATTTTATATTGAATTTTCATTATAGTTTAATTTTGGTTCACTCAATCACTATTTCACTATTCACTCATCTCTGGAAGCAGAAGTTTTAGCTATATTACCCCCTGCACCCTTTACGAGTAACACCTGCAACTGATCTTTAATAACTCGAGCATTCGAACATCCAGATCGAGCATACACATAATATAGTTAAAATCCAAGGATGGATCTGGAATGTTCACCAACAGATTTGAATCGAGACAAAGCCTGAGAAGACGACGTGCGATATCGGCTTGGAACGAGCTTGGTGATGGACGGTCACATCCTATGGAAGGTTTTCATTGCAGGTAGGTCCTATATTCACACTTGTTGAGCTAGCCCATACGATCAATCTGTATGACATGACCGCGATGAGATGAGCTGTCAATAGCAATCGAAAGGGCTGCGTATCTGAGCGTGTGCATTTGAGGAGGGAGCTTTGCACTTGCAGAGCCCCCAGTATCATCGTCAATATGAGATTATGATACGCGACACGAGTGCTTCAGATGATTCAAGTACGATCTTAGTCCACTCGTATGGTGACATGGAGCGCCAGTAACAGCGTTTTGGAACATGCATTTTCGGTAATTTTTCCATACAAATCCGTTTGAAAGCAATCTGAATCCCTGGGCAATTCTCAAACGAACTAACACTATTGACTCTCGTACTAAAGAGTTCAATTATACTCCTAGGATCACCAGGCCTTCGACAGAGTAACCCTTTGGATTTGTACACGTGAAGGGTTTGTATTCATGTCCTTCCAGACGATTCCTGTTCGTTGCAACATCGTGGCTATTTGTTCATTTCTGTTCAAGAATACCCCCAACAATCCACCAATTTCCTTTAATATTCTAGACCTTTGTGAAGGGCGAACTTGATGAAGTAAGCATTTAGGTAGGTACTACTTGCATACAAAATACCGTTTATTGCTCTCCATAATTCATTAAATGTTAATGTTTCAGTAATTCCCTGTAACACGTAAGTCCCTATAACTACATAAATCCATCAAATTTAAAATCCCATATCAAGATCCGATATCAGTAAATTCTGTATGTATTTATCAAAAATATTCCATGTATATACATAAACAAAATGTTAAAATCTTGGCATAGATTCAGAATGAATCAAATCGGATTTCGATAGAAAGGTTTTTGAAGCCAAAAGCCGCGCAGGAAAGCGGAAACAATACTCAAAATTGGATGGAAAGTATGATAACAGTGTGGTTGTATGTGAAAATCACCAGAAATACTGATGACGATGGTGCAACTTTATGTCCTCCCCCGCATGATACAACTTCATGAATTCATCCATGTTAAATCAAAACTACGAACTGCAGCGATTTCGAACAATTGATTTGAATTCAGCGCAAGACCCAGCTAGCGGCCAATTAATCTAACGAACCCCTGGGCTACCAATTAGCCAACTATCAAGTTGGAGAACCAAACATTGTTAGAGGGCACTTGGTCCCTTCATTTCACGAAGGTGCCTGGAGCCGCATAAAGGGAAGCATCAGCTGGAAATTGATCAACAGCTCTTCATTCGGTCAAAATGAAGGAGGACTGTATCGGGTACATTTCACAACTGGAGAAATCCAATTGAAGGGGGCCACTCAACTGATTTCCAATTCAGACTCCGCAAGATGACGGCATCCCCCCGGTGAGTACAAACACTTCGTAAAACCGCAAAACGGCGAATGAAACCTTATTAATGTTTCGCATTAGGTGGAAGAAAGGAGAGCTAACATCGCATTCTTGTGCCATTCAGTTTTCACATTTTGGCGCCGCACATAACCAGCTTCCCCTGTTCATACCTTCACAACCTACAAAATACGGTTGAGGGCCGATGTATACATATTTCATGCGGCGGCGGCTATTCTCTTGAACTCCGAATAGAAGATAATAAACCTTTGTGGAAACATTTGCAGCGCTTTACAATTCGATTTTCTGATTCTATCTTGAAACGCGAACCCACCAATTTTGGAAGGTAGGTAATAAATTTTGGTTTTTTCTTGGTTGAATCCAATGGTTAATAATTAACCATTGGATTCAACCAAGAAAAAACCAAAATTTATTACCTACCTTCCGAAAATAATTATTATTGAAGATAATAAACCCAGATATATTTTCCACATGTTGATTCCATTACAACTTTGATAAATAATGTTTTGTAGGTATCGTTCTCTGCAGCTTCAGTGTGTCAAATTGAATCACAACTAACTTGAATAATTTTTTTTCTGTTTTTGTTTTTGTTTATGCGGAGAAATAATATTTATGATCATTTTCTTATACGTATCCAGTGAACTACGTATCATGGTCATAGGATCCACTATTTACTTCAGGATTGTGTCTGCATTCAGCAGCATTTCAGTATTTATCATTCAGCATTTCAGTATCAGAGTTGAATGCCGCCCACCTTTCAAAAATGAATCAGACTATCATTTCTGTTGGTTTAGAGCCAACATGAAAATATCCATCGCCCACACTGTTTTACACTCCGGTGCGGGCACATAAAAACCACCACGTGTACGTCCACGCCAACGTATCTCCAACTACCTCGACCGCTTTGTCGTAAGAACGACCATTTTTTTGGTTCACTGAGTCCCTTCGATGTTTTCAAAGTTCAAAGCATAAAGAAAAAGCTTTCAGAAAAGTCCAAATCAGTTTATGCAATCCATTCATTCGTGGGGGTATTTAAATCTCACCTCTCACGGTAAACATTTTCTAGTTTTGAATGAACTGTTATCGGCAATTCCTGTTGTCGTACATATTTCTTAGAAATGTGACGGTAAGGCAAAGAGATGAGGATGAACCCAATCAAAATAAGAAAATTCGTAGTAACTTTTATTCATTAAAAGTTGAAATAGAAGAAAATTAAAACTATCTTCTGCCAATTTTGGGAACGAAATGATCTTCAAACAAAATTAAAAAGGCATTACTGACGAAACATAAAATAAATTTACTAGTTCTCAGGGGTTCACAGCACAGACGCAATCGAGGGACGAAAAAACATATAACGGTAGGTAGTTGTCTAAATTGGTAATGTTTCGAAATCGGGATTGAGTAAGTACTCACAGTTCCTACGGCTGTGGAAAGAAAATTTGGTCTTATAATATACTTATCGCTGCTTATAATCGTAGTAGGTAGGTATTTTCTGGCATGTGGAGCCGACGGGAAGGAAGAGAGATAGTATCTCGAGATGGCTTCAACGGCGTTGGAGGCTGAGTTTCAAGTAAGTAGGTAAAAAGGGTAAGGCACGTGAGTCAGCAGGCAATGCGTTTAACTGGCTGCTGGAGAAGACGTCTTCTCAGGCGAAACTTCTGTCTGGAAGATGATGATCGTATCAGGAGTGGCAACGTGGTTTCGGATACAGCAAAAAATATCCAGGCGACGAAATCCGACCGTTCGGTAGTCGAAATACTGTGGTAGCACAGATTTGTCGAAGTTGGAAAAGGGGGAAAAAGTACTTTCGCATAATTCGGGAAGACAATTTTAACTCAGGAAGCGATATGAGCGGGAGGAGTCAGAAAGGTCGAGAACGAAGAAATCCCCAGTACGAGAAGATGGCGACGGGAGACAGCACCTCCTTGATCAAACAGTGTTGTCCCTGTGAGAAGCGGCAGACATGGATATTGTACCTTCCGCAGTGAGGAAGAGACGAATACAGATGGGGGGCGGCATTTTAGAGTGACGCAAATTTCACTTTACAGAAATGACTAACTCTTGCCATTTACGTTCTCATATCAACTTTTCAAATATGGGTGATAGAACAATGGACTCAAATAGGACATACATGAATGTTGTAGCAAAAATTGAAATTAAATAAACCGTCAACTTGGCAACGCCATGAGCTCCCCATCGAAATAACATATTTCCAGAAATGCAGTAGGCATAATTGCCTTCACTGAAATGGTGCGCGTAGTTCAATAATAATTTTCACGCTCAAAGGGCTGAAAATAAGTAATCAGGAGGTGAAACCTGTCGATACCAACTTAAACTCTCAAACAAAGGAAGCGGGCGGTGCTTGTTTCAAAATTTGAAACAAGCACCCCCCGCTTCCTTTGTTTGAGAGTTTAAGTTGGTATCGACAGGTTTCACCTGCTGATTATTTATTTATTTAATAAAAGAATTGATATCATCCAAACTTATCAGATGTTCAAGCTCCATAAGTGTTAAATACTTATCATGAAAAATCCTATGTGTTGGGAGTTCAAATTCAATGTCAGAAGATAAGCGATACCTCTCGAATATAAATATCATAGATTATTTATGGCTATTAATTTATTATTAAAGAACGAACGCACTTAAAATATTAGGACAAAACATCAGGCATATCTGAGATGCTGTGTGTTCCATCGGATATAATTTAGAATATTTTTTGCTGAGTATTATTTATTTATTTATTTATTTTATATTTTTTTCTTAAATAATATAATTATTATATATAATAGTAGAAAAATCAGTTCCTCTAATGGGGCTATGCTCGCGATAGGGAGAACGAGCTCTCAGTCATGAGCTCTCAAAAACTTTTAACATATTAAATAACTTCGAGAAAAGAAACATAATTACCTCTAGAGAAGGAACGATAGAAGGTATAATTTTTATACAGATTGAGTCAATTATAATATGAAGCTACAAGTTTTCCAGAAACCAACCCTTCAAAATTATATTTATTTGGTTAGGGTACCTTGAAAGATCCTATTTTATACTAGCGGGAAGGCTTTTATACAACCGAATGCGTTTGGCAGAATAAAAATTTGATGCCGCTGTTGTTTTGAATGGGGGTGAAGCAAAATGACCTTCAAACCTTTTTTATCCTTCAAAACCGCAAAAGAACCTTCTGGCAAATGAAGGCAGGGTTGATAGACGTAGGGTAGACGCTAACTCAAGCTGGCAGACCATATAACGAAATCGATTGCACCAGTGCAAAGTACATAGTTAGCATACGGCGTCAAAATATTTCGAAGCTTCGTCAACCTCACGCACACCAAACTAATTTGACTTTCCCATTTCATAGTAGAGTCCAAGGTAATACCACACTAATAATAATAACGCACTATAATATCGCAATATAACATCTACTTACCTCAGAACAACCTGAACACCGAAGAATGAAGGCATAAACAGCCCCCACCGATTATTTAGGATTATTTAGGATTATTTAGTTAAAGACATACTATGGGTTTTTACTTGTCAATATAGTTAGGCAAAATTAGTATGATTGGAGAAGTAATCCTTTTTGCTGGAGACTCTGGTTTATACTTCGCAGATGATACCTGGGATGATGTTTTTCAAAAGGCAGAGCTAGGCCTATATTAAATAACTAGGTTAAAGGTTCTTGACCGCTGGTATTCTAAGAAGTGATGTTGGGAGTATCGAGGTATTAAGGTATCACCTGCGTATCAAGGTATCACGAGTATCGAGGTATTCCCACGTATCACCTGCGAAGTATAAACCAGAGTCATCATCACTTCTCGATTCATAATAATTTGGCCTAACTCGCTAGTAAATATATATTGAAATATATAACTCGCTAGTAAATATAACTCGCTTTGTAACAATATATTGACAAGTTAAAACCCATAGTACATCATATTGAAAACTAATTTTGAATCATTTATCGATTATATAATTATTTTACCCATATAATTAATTTTAATAGTTCAGCCCGGAGTTTAAGTTTGATTGCTAGTTGAGTCCAATATGCTTGTTACGACTCCTCCTCCCGCTACCATTATAATGTATAAATACACAAGTCGAACGAATTACTCCAATTATTTCGTAGAGCTCACAGGGTGATCAGAACAGTGATCTACACAGCAGGGTATTAATAATAGCAGGGTGACAAAAAATAATAGAAAATTGTGGAAAATTTGGAACGTTTTTTATGTTGGTACTTTGATGTGGTTGAAATGAATGCTGGGCAAATCTTCAGCTTTTTCAAATTGTCTTTTTTTAAATCAACCCTGTTTTAGAGAGGGTTGAGAAAAAATGGCCATGCTGCATGAATTTTTAGCAAGCAAGAGTTCTAGATGGTTTGTATGAGAATAAACATATATTGGTCGTCACTGAGTAAAGTTCGCTGGGGGAATATCCATTTTTCTATCAGATTTTTCGCGTAACTGTCGGACGACCGGACTTGGGGGTGGTGAGTACACAAATCGAATCCGCTAGAAACGTGGGAAATGACAGAAATAAATGGAGATCGGTGGGAAGTTCAGACATTTTGCGGTGAGCTCGATGAAACGACAGATCATGTAACAGCTGACGAGTGCTCTGTGTGAGTACTGGCGAGGGAGTCGCGCGAGAATTAACGGCTCTTTGAAGTCGCGGTGGCCGATGCTGGTCCCGTTTCGACTTCAATGGGAAGTTGAGGTCAGGTGATGGGAAACTCGGGGAAAATCCTCGTGGCGATTGAGGTTTCGATGGACCAGAACGAATCCAGAATAAACGAGACACTTCAGCTTCGGGGGATGCAGGTCACGTTCACAAATGCTTCAAAGATACAATACTTTAAATGTGATATCGAAATCAGATATAGAATACAAATTGCGACACCAATATTAATAAAAACCTTATTTTGGAACCCTCGTCATGAAATGATGGAATCCGGGGTTCGTTCATCTTCTCAATTCTTCGAGAAAATGAAGGGAAAAAATACAATTAGCTCAAAATAACTAGCTCAATCATGAATGATATGAATGATGAAATGAGGTATTCATTTGTGTTGGTTGCGAACACATTAATGGATTTTATAGTTTATCAGTGTTACAATACGTATGACATATTGAGACTCTGAACTCGGAGCCTATTTATATTTCCTGCTCAAGACTACCAACAAAAACTTCTCCTCTTTTTGGAGCTCGATTACCGTTTCTCTGCAAATAATACACAAAAGCAAAATATTTCCTTAACATCAGGGATACGCTGATGGTGTTGCCTATGTAGGGATCTCCCATCCCTTACAGGACAATGTGAACGCTGAGGGATAAGTCGACGGCCACAGTGCAAATCCTGTGTGTAAAATAATCAAAAATGTTCAGGAAACGATTTTCCTAATTTTTGGAAAAAATTGTACTGTGGCAGCTTCACAAGCTTCTGCACTGTGACTGTCGAAGTGGTGGTTGAGGCAACCCTGATGAACAGGGCCGAAGGTCAGTAGGTGGGGAAGGTCTAGTGAGCGTCGAGAACAGAGAGAGTGTCCGAGCCGGAGTAGTCTTGAATCAATGTTGCCGAATAAAAGTTGCTGTATGACTCGTAGAGGGGGCAAAGCAGCTTGAAATGATCAACCAACTCCGGCTCCCTCCTATTGCTGTTCATGCAAGGATCGGCACAGTCTAGTACACACATTTGGCGATTAGGGCTTGTGAGACGGAGCCACGAAGACACTCGTTCCGTCTCAAGCGACAGCATACGTCCCAAGTAGGCTCTCCGAACTAGCACGATAATACTTGTTGTACCTTGAATTCAAGCAGAGCTCGATGTCGACTGACAACCAGTGGTTCTGCCACTTCTCCACCATAGCGTCGAACCGGGCATTGAGAGGAATGACCTTCTTTAGACGAAATTGAGACACCCAGTTCAGATGGGGCAAATTGGGCCTGCTCCGATCGAGCTCCTGCAACATCCTGAGGCAAATCCTTGGACAGCGCTTCTCACCCATTGCCAGAATCCTCCTGAAGAAGCTCAATGCTCTCCTAAACACCTGGACAAATGAACTTGGACGAAAGGTCTCGATGCACCAGTAGTGGCTACCCGTCAAAGAGACAAGCAGAGGATGCGCTTCAAACCACCACTCTGCACCATCTCCAGCACGTTAATTATCTGTAGCATATTAATTGATCCGAGTGGTAGAATTATTGTGTATCACAATACTTTTTAGTATTCAACCTCTAACTACAACTTGCCCCTTTCCACCCACTAAGAAGATGTCAAAACTGGTTAATCATTGACATTTTTCATCTTGATACCATAGTAAACCAAACTTGTGTTATTTCGTCTCTATTTGTAATTTTTGCCATCTTACCCCTCAAACTAAAACATTGTGTAAATTCATTATTTGCCAATATTTTCCCAACTTGATACCATAAAACTCTGAAACATTAGTCGGACGCGGGGCCATCCTGATAGCCTTTACACCATCGTGTTCAGCGATGAAAAATCTTTAAAAATCACTCGTCAGGTTGTTCCATTTATGGGTAATCCCCCCCCCCCCCGCCCTTTTCAATTCTATCGAGAGTTATCGTCTGGAATGACACAAACATAAAAACTCTGCAAATTCTTGTCACAACGGTTCATTATCTTCTTTGTACAGATCACCCTTCTGTCTAGAGCACTAGGTCTAAATGTCTAGATCCTAAATGTTAGATTAATTATTATTATGAATTATCACGAATTATTAATAATTTTATCAAGTACCTAGTGAACATTATTATAATTTATTGTAAGGTATTAATAATTCGTATTTATTAATAATAAATATTATTATTAATTATGATTAATTAATACGATATCCGGCTGTTGGAATCGACTGGGTTCCTTTGTGCAGAACCTGAATGATAGAGATGATGAATTAATTACAAATAAAATGTACCGATATATTCTGGGGTTTTTAATACTACGTCGGTAATACTTTTTCTATAAAAGAAGTACCTACCTACCAACAAACATTCGAAATTACCTTCATTCCGTAGCACGAAACGTACCTCAGCACAAAAGAATCGTCATCACTAAAACCATATGACCTGTATTGACCTGTATTTCAACCGTTTGATTCTCGATCGTGTTGACTGGTTCATATCGGCTCAACCTTTGAGCCGTCATTGTGAACGAACAGTTGGTCGTACGAAGCTGCGGATGGTCTCAAAAAATTCTAAAAACTACACCGTTCTATAGGTATGAATTTTTCGAGATTTGAAATTTTCAAAATTTCAAAATTCGTTTTGAACCCTTGACCTAGGGTTATGAAAAGTTTCAAGGATCATTAAGGGGTTGATCGGAACCCGTAACAAAAATTTCGAAATTTTAGCTCAAAGCTAACTGGGCAAAGTGTCGCGGACGGCGTACGGATTTTTTTTTTTTTTATACGATTTTCTGAATCTATATCTTGAAACGTAAACCAACAAATTTTGACATGGGATTAAAAAAATTTTTTTTTGGGCGATTCCAATGGTTCATTATTGGAGATAATAAACCAAAAAATATATATATTTTGAGACGATCTTCTTGGAATTGATGTTTTGATTCCTCCTGTTCCCTCGATGATCGTTGCTGTTACGCACCGCGTTGACCCCTTCCGACCGGGAATGGCGCGCCGTGTCTTCCGCCAAAGCCCTTGTCCGTGCATGAACGAGCTCCATATCATTCACGATTTCTTGAGAGTGCGGTAAGCCGACAACAAGTTCGTCTCGTGACGCTTGTGGTGAGAAGGTTTCGAAGTTGCAGGTTATCACCAGTATCTTGATAGCGACAATGTAATCACGAGCCTATTCGCCTTCCCGTTGGGGTCGAGAGTAGAATGTGTACATCTACCGCGTAATCATCTCAAAGAGCGGAACAAAGTACTTCAAAAGATTTATCTTTCGGCTTAAAAGGTTTTTCAGGACTCCATAATATGGATATTATACATTCCTTATATTATACACTCCATATATAGTATATTATACATTCCTGGCCCAATTGAAACTACCAAAAACGTTACTTTTTTCGATTCCGCCGTTTCATCCAATTCAAAAAACGTCTTTAAACGGTAAAGGCCTGGTGCGAGCATTTCAAGATGCTAACATTTTTTCACGTACGACGTGAGAGTTGGTGGAGGGGAAACGTTCAAACCGAGTTTGAAAGTGACGTCAAGCATTGTCAAGCTAAACCCTGCAACACTTTCAGGCTATCTGCTTTGAATGTATCCTCATTTAAAAATGGTCATAAATAGTGGAACCATTTTATTCCAAAGTAGATACGTACAGGTTGACGTGACCGAGGAACGCTCCCTTTCGCGATGTACTAGGCTTCGTCGTCGTCAACAAAAGGCCTCTTCGGTCACGGTGTCCTCCATAGAGGACAGCCCCTATGACAGCTCACTGCTGGTACTGTAGTTTGATTTCCCACAAACAAATATCGCACCGTTCCGTACTGGAAGTCTGAATCTCATTCCTGGGTCAAGGAGAAGGTGAATTCATACGGATGATTTCTTCCGTTTCGATATTTGGCAAGAGGTGGATGGAGAGCGGTACAGGAGGTGAAGGGGTTAGATAAGGAAATCTACGTGGAAAGATGCCAGAATCATTGCGATAGGCCGCCAGTCGGAGGGACCTGACTGTAAGAACCCTCTTTTGTTGGACTCAAAGGGCTGGTACTGGTGGCAGGGGAAGTTATAGGAGTGGGGAAGTATAACATTGGAACGGGAAGACATAATGGAGCGTGGGGCCTCGTTGTGCGAGTGAGACCGAGATGTCAAGAGGTAAAGGGTGCCATATAAGAAAGAGACAGACGAGGAGGTCAGGAATCTTCACTTCCCCGATTATAATAAACCATTCGAGGACCTTCCCAAGCGGAAAATACGCATTTATGTCCGATCCAGTTTTAATGAAATCTAAATTCCCTTTCCCAGTAATGTATAGCGGATTCAATCGAAACGGTGCACGTGGCCAACACCTTGAATCCAATAACCAGAGGAATCCAATTTCATTCACACTCGTGGTAGATCACGCTTGTTCCAGGGGGGCTGGGGGCTGGTTGAACTGGCCACAAAATTGACTGGGACCAGTCGAAAGTGAAGACGAAGAGAAAGCACCATACCTCGGGAAAGAAGGTGGTGAGGAGAGACCAAATCGCTTTTTGGGACAAATATTACAACTTCTATATATTAAAAATTGCATGGGCAACAGCATATGAGCCCCAGAAAAAAACGTTGCAAATATTTCACAAAGGTTTGGTATTTTTGGTCAAAAAATTGACTTGGACCGGTCGAAAGTGAAAACAACGAAAAAGCACTGTAGCCCTCGGGAAAGAAGGTGGTGAGGAGGTACGAAAATCAAATCGCGTTGTGGCACAAATATTAAAAATTTTATGGACAACAGCATCTGAGCCCCTGGAAAAAACGCTCCAAATGTTTCACAAAGATTTGGTCTTTTTGGTGTAAATCGATTTTCTATATGCAATATCATAATGAGCCCCTGTAAGTACAGGAAGTAATTGGAGTAATCAGGTGGAATTAATACTGTGGGTTCATTCAAGAAGCTGAACAGATGATCGAGTTTGCAGGGGAGAGTCGGTAACTAGCTCAGTAATGTTCCCTTCAGTTTTTTCACTGAATTCCGGGATATCTAAAGACTTTTATATAAATTGTCATAAAAAGACGTTTATATAAATTGTGGAGGAAATAATTATTCTAATGTAAAATTATTCGTAGTTCATTTGTATTAATGTAATTCAGGGGCTTTTACTTTTAGCTACCCACAACGGCAATAATTCACAACAAGAAGTACCAACAACAAATAAGTACATTTTTCCGTGGATACAGAAAGTATCTCAAAACAAGAAAATCGACCACAGAAAACCCCGTTTGGTCTGAAGTTCCACCGTTTGATTCACGCTCAAAGAGACGATTCTCTACCTTCATGCCTTTATTGTCAAACGCGTGATCTTACAACATTTCGGGGGGACTTGAAAAATGTCTGAATCAAGAACCATTCAAATTTATATAAAAACTGTACCACTAAATGTTAAATCTTAAAAATATGGCTTCTTGAAAATTGCCAACCGTATGTTGCACCCCCTCCTATGGCTAAGAAAAGTTCGAACAACCGTCTTTAGTACAGTTTGAACACGCATCCTGAATCTTGTATTCAGATATAATTTGGGGCTTTACTCATCAATTGGGTGATTTATTATTGTATCTTATATGGTTAATACAAGTTGTTCACAATCAAACATGATAAAACAATAATGCTCTTTACAGGTGTTTTACTAAGAAGCTGTGCAAAAAGTGTGGACAGCTAACCTGGAAACAGCGGGGGTCAGGATTGCTTGATGTTCAGAAGGATGGTTGATTCCACTTTGTAAACCAACTTCCACAGGACAGGAATTTGCAGTTGCCAAGCAGCCGTCAGCTTACGAACGTCTGAGCCTATAAAAGTTGATAGCGTACATCCTGAATGTCCACGGCAATCGAACATTGAACGGGCTTGGTCACTTTTTTTCTCATCAAGTATTTACGAGGCACAGTAACATATTATCAACCACAAGCAGCGGCTTCATGAACACAATGTGTTAAGGGTCGAAGAATTCTGGATTCATGTCATCCTCTAACTAAAAACTCTACAAACAGTTGATATGATATTATGGGAAATTAACTTGATGAGCCGAGGCTCAGGTTTCATGTTACCGGTATCACACACACACACGTTTACTTCAAGTACATAATAATAATATTTTTCTCCTTGACAAGGAGAAAAATATCAAGAAAAAAACTCTGTTCTTATCAATTGTCAGGATGTTTTCCGAAAGGCTTTTCTGCACAATTCTGTCAGTTTTTGGCCCTCTCGCAACACTTGATATTTTTTCATTCCTTCGGAATTTTTTCAGGCTCGAGGACGGCGGATGTGAGTTGTAAAATTGGATCCGTTACACGGTTTTCTATTTGAGATTATCTTGAATCAGGTATTTGGATTCAATATGTCTCACAGGGATAATCTCAAGTCGGTGAGCTAGCGATTGCGGTTTGTGCGTACGAGTAGATGGAAGCTAATGCTACTGATGAGGGGGTCATCCGCATCAGCCGCTCCCATCACAATTATTTAGAGCAAGTTACGCGCACCTGGTCCGCTAGCTTGTTAACGGGACTTGAGGCCTAACCTCTACCCCCACCATCGCGAATCCTCCCAACCAACAATTCTCGCATCACTGCACAAATCCCCGTAATACCTCGGCAACAGAAGCGGATGCATCACCATCAAATTGATATCAGAGCCGGCTTTCATTTTCATTTTCATAATAACGCAAATCATCAAACAATGGGTTATTGGTTCGGTATTTCTCGAATATTGTCAAACATACACGCCCTAAATAATGGTGAGAGAAGACACAATTAATATCGTATTACAGTCGAGGACCACCTGTAGCTGAAAGATAATAACTGAGTTGGATTTATGAATGAAAACTAAATCAATGCCCAATGTGTAATGTGAAGTGAGTAACAAGTGTGCTTCATATACAACGTAATTAACCGCTGCGGTGTCGGACCCCCAACGCAGCTTTTAGGTTCTACCGTTTGTAGAAACCTCGACCTAGCAAAGTCTAGTGACCATTAGAATAACTATGAGGAATCCAGCTTTCGAAAACTACCTCCAGATGGATCAGTTCGTGTTATTTATTTATTCGACTATTTCCAAGAAAATTCAAATACATCATTATAGAGATATTAATTATTATACGATATATGATGCACATGTTGATGCTCAATAATATCAATAAATATCAGGAAATTACTCGTACTTCCTTCGAAAGGGTAATCCCGCGCACAAAAGAAGGAGCCCCTAAACCACAAGTCTGAGCATCCTTATGAAGAACATTATAGAAAATAACATTGAATTTTGTGTGTGAACGGAGGTGTGTTTTCAGTGGTATTTTCCTCGTTTCTTACCATTTTGGTGTTATGGCAGCAGGGGCGGTTCTAGGGGATCAGATGAAGTGAGGCTCAAGTTGGGGACATGATGACAGGCAAGAAAATGTGGAAAGGAGGGTGTCAGCTAAGGTGAAATTGACATAAGCCGTTCTTAGCAAGCTTTTTACACGTCGCAAATGAGAACAATAACCCTGTAATTGTCTTGATAGAACGTTGTTCTAGAATGCTGAATGTATAATAACATTCAGAAAGTTACAATAAATTGACACGCCACATGATGAGCCAGTATCCAGGACGTGCCAACGAGGAGGCGACAGCAATCAAGTCCCTCCCTGCCAGCCCCAACCACCCGACCGTGCAGACAGGTTTGAAAGGGGACAGGTGTATAATGCTCGTTTTGGGGGGAATTGTATGGGTAAGCTCTGGTCAACCATGACTGATCCTCACCAACTGACCAAACAACCAGTTTGATCTCAACAATAATGAAAACCAAAAGTTCCATTATGTCTGTGCCTCCTATCAAACCGCCACCCTTACCACCGTGTCATCATTCATTCAAACACTAGCGTTCGAAATTTGTTTGAGGCTTTCAAATTAAAAAGAAAAAAAAAGGCAAGAAAACTCCTGGTCTTGTCGACAAAATGAGTCACCGCAGCTGATCGGATGGGTGAACGGAGATGCGTCAAGGTGTGAGAGTTGGAGCAGCTCTCGAGGAAAGATTGATGGGATCAATAAAAACGACTGAGTATTTTGCATGAACGAGTATCCGGTGATTTCTCTTGGAACGAGCTAATGACGACGATCAATCAAACAGTTCATTCATCGGGCAACCACTCCTTCATCGCCTCGCGCTTCCGCTCCGGTAACGCATCCCGGAAACTTTTTTTCCAACTCCATCTCTACACCTTCATCAGTCTTACTATATACGAGAATATATGTATTCCCCCAGCACCCTGAAGTGAAACATCATTTAGCTGAATTTATCGAGTGAACGAGCTAAATTTGGGGAGTAATAAGTAATTTCAATCGGTATTGATGATGGTACGAATTGATCGACTAAAAACATTTTTATAGTTTGGAGTTACAATGAATTTTCGAGAATATTCTGTGGTTTTTCTTGAGGGATCGGATTGATATTATTACCCTCTCCTCTGCTTCCCTTACTCCCGGCTAGAGTAGGGAGAGCGATCCGAAAGGAACGCCCTGTTTGTTGAGTGGGGGCTATTCCTACTTGTACTGAATTCTCTACCCCTCTCGTCTCTTATTTATTTAGCTTATTATTATTTGCGTTGATTCTTATAACTAGGATGCTGGGGCATAACAGCATTTATTCAGATGTTGTGTTAATTCTAAAATAAAATTTCAACTTAACATTGCTGGCTAATCGGACAACCAATTTCACTCACAGATGGAGTCACTATTTCATAGCTCACCCGTTTTTGTCCTTCAAGAACTCCGTGTTGACCCTCACTCGTATTCAGCAATTGCTCATGTTCGTACTCATATTTTCGTTGTAACTTCAACCATACTGGGGATTTTTTCCCATGGCGTATCCAAACGACTTATTTATACAGTTCTATGGCGGTCACGTGACTCATTTCCAATGCATTAGGTTCATGTGAGGGATGAAAAACTCACTGCTCATATTTTCCCTGAGAAATGAGCCTCTTGTGCCAATACCCTCTGAGGTAAGACTCTTCAAAGGAAGTGAAAGGGATAATGAAAATAGGTTATTCTCCGCCTTTGCGAGATGTTGAATGTTGATATTCTACAGGGTTTTTCTTCATTGATGTTCTACTAAAACGCTTGACTTGGGTGTTTTCAAATGAATATTAAACGGATATTGCACGACGGATCTCCTTCCCTTCTGCCCATTTACGGGAAGAGAGTAGTGGTGGTGGATGGCGAGGACTCGTTGGAAGGGCCGAGGCCTCACTTTCAGCCCCAGACGAGGCAATCATCAAGGCCCTTCTACGGATGACAGTGTAACTTGACAGCTATCGTACACCATTGGTAGTGGATGATAATCCCTCTCTTTCAACACCGAGCCCCGTTGGAGGGTGTCTCGATTACATTTTCCAACGCGAAATCATCGTTAGGAGGAAACAATCAACGCAGGCGGTGTATCAGTTGTGGAAAAAATGGTTCCAGAGACAAAACGGTACATTTTGACATGTCATCAGTTCCTTCGTACAAGGAGACGATACACAGTGTACAATGCTTCACTCTACGTAACGCTATTATACGATCAATTAACAATTATGCGCAAAGCTCACAAGTTCAATCATTAGGGATTTTACAGGCCGGCATCGGTAATCAGTGGGAGGTTCATACACGATCTATTTATGCACATGCATTCTATACAACGGCTAGTTCTTATATAGAATAACTGAAGTATAGTAGGATGTCATCCAGCAATGTAAAGAATTGGAAAGATTTCTTTGATGATCCTACAGTTTTATTCAAATATGATTGCTACAAAAATTCTACCTTTTTTAGCGGCTCATATTGTCGGTCTAGTACACACCTACTGCATTTGGAAATAACAAATTTGGAAATTCTTGCCAGCCTTATTTACGAAACTCCACCGTCATGCAACATGGCTATAAGGGAGAATTTTCGAAGAAATAATTGGTTTTATGTGAAACTAGCTGTCGGGCCCGTCGCTGACGGGCAGAACTCGGGGTGTGTCGATCTACCTCTGTTATATTTTGGCTTCCCTATAAACTCCCACCCCTCTTAATCGAATCCTCAAGTGAACCCCCTATGTCCTTCCCCGATCACGGAAACATTTAAATACAGAAGAAGGGTTCATCCATTGATCAGTTTTTGCGTGATTGAAGGACCGACAAACAAACAGACAGACACCAAATTCAAAATCGGCATGGTTTGACTCCATTTTACGCGAATAACTGTTGTGAAATTTTTCGGAAATACCCAAGAAACACGAACATCGTCTTTAAATTTAAATATATAGAAGATGTCTCCATTATACTGGTTATGTAACAAAATTTAATGTTGTGGTATTTTTTTTAGCACACCTCAGTTTATAAATTTTTCAACGCTGAACAGGATTATGAAGTCAGGATTGCAATATCTCTTTCCGTTATCAGAAGAACATCTCAAGAAACAACCACGTTTCTTCATCTTCAAAGTGCTCCAGTCTGAGAACGGAATAAGATATCGCTATACTGATTTCACCATTGTGTTCAGCGTGAAAAAAGAAACCTTTGAGGTGTCACTTGTCAGACAGTTTCATTTTTGGAATTTAAAGGGAAATTTTTCCCATGTTCCCCCCCCCCCCAACCGTAAAGTCACCCGAGTCTGCCCATCTGCGAACTTAGTGCAAACATGAACTTTTAATATCAAATCAATAGGAAGTTATTGTATGGAATGATACATACATAAATATGAATATATTTATATTGATCTATGTGTCATTCTAGACGATAAAATACATATGATATACCAGGCGATAACGGTACATATGATATTTGGTGTCTTTTGGCAGTAAATTCAGGATGGTCTGGAACGGATTTTGGTATTTTTGGTATTTTGGTATTTTTCGGAAATTCGAATTTGAAAATTTTGGACCGAGAACAATGCGAACATTTCTTCAAAAATTCGCTAAAGTGTACGTAATAAAGAAAGATTGAAAAAAAAATACTACCTGGGCAAACCTGAGTTAAAATTTGTTTGTCTTGGTCTATTCCAATGGTTCATTATAGAAGATAATACACAGAAAAATGAGTGATGAATAATAGAGTATAGAGCGTGAACAAACATGAAGAGACATGATGTCGAAGTAATGGCTTCATCTTAGAATTGAAGTGTTGATGTAACATCTCGCATTGCGCCGACTCGAGATATAATAGAGTCGATATTGAAACGTTGGCGAGGACGATCTACATTATTTCTTATTATCAGAGATAGTCTTCATTCAAGATCTCTTTAGTTTCCAAGCTGTCAATGTGACAGGTCCCTCACACAAGGCGACCACTAAGCATTTCAAAGTTGTTTTTCAACTTTTTGAACATCTCCTGTGTCACCCCTGGGTGCCCAGACTGATCTTCTTCGTAAATATAAATGATTTCAGCGTAAACATTGGTACTTACATAGCTGTAGCTAGGTATAACGTATTTCGGAAAACGGCACTCACCTGAAACACACAAAGAAAACATACCTACATTTAAAAAAAAAACTTTCTACGACACCATAAATTATTCAGGGTTAGTCAGTGGTAGAAGGATCCTAACTCCGAGTTAGTTCTGTGTTACTTATTGGTTGGAATTCGAATTGCGGCTGAGGTCGTCGGTTCGAATTCCAGTGCCCCCTCGTCTGAACCCAGAGTTGTGTAGCATCAGGAGGCCTTGAGCCAAATAATCGGAACAAAATCCTATTCTCTAGACCGGAAGGCCAAACACAGCCGCAGCCATTCAAGCGGGCGTAAGCCCCCAACTTGAAATAGTAGCTTATTTTTCTCACTTGCTTAACCGTATTATTTATAATAAAACAATTAGAGAAATTCATGCACTCTCCCAAAATTTTTCAATAACGTCAAATAATCGACTCCTGTTATTACGCGAACAGAGTAGTTCATTCTTGTGGATATGTGCTACTTATGGTAGTCTCCAAAAAATTTCCGAGTCCGAGCAAATAGCTGAATTAAAATTGAGGAGGGGGACAAAAGCGTTTTAATCCCAAGTTAACTCACGAGACGTAAATGTAAAAGAGAGACCTTCATGGTGCAATGCATTATAAATAACCAGAGACGGGAGGGAAGAACTATAGACCGAGCGTCATTTAGGGCTCCAAGGGTCCATTAGGGCTCGCTAGGAAATTAATTCCTCTTGGTCCGTCTACTAAGGCACCTCTTTGTTGAAAACGTGGTCAGCCCTGGTTTAAAACGAAGGAACATAAACGGTGAGGAGACACCACTGCAGGGGCTCATCTTCTGGCCCCTTCAGTATAACCGTCGTTATACCAGCCTCTGAGATAGGCCACAGAAACTGAGGAAAAGTGCCTATTCAAGCCTCGATCTGACTTCATCCTTCGAGAAGGGTAATGAGGATGATATTCGCGTTGTGGGTGAGTTTATTACGTTTTCGAACATACACCTACTGACATTTGCCACTTCAATAAGAATCAACGAGCCTGATGAAGGACAAAACCAATTCAAGGAAGCCAAAGCAAAACAGCGGTGAAATGATAAAACAAACGCGTGAGCTCGTATTCCATACTGAATTTGAGTGTTATACCATTAAAGTCAGCAACAAGCGTTCAAAGGCTCGGCCCACTCAAGCCGAGCGAGTGTTTTTCCGCCATTGTGCTCGTACCATATTGAACATGAAAACCTCAAATTCCAGCCCTTTCAGATAGTTGAGTGTATGTGTTCGTATGCAAACCCTTGAATATACACAAGCAAGGTTCTTTAACTACATTAACTGGAGTGATGAGTCAATGTATTGAGTTTTCGAGGCTACCAGATGCACCTTCAGTAAAGGGGCGTTAGACGGTTAAACTAGTTGAGTGATGATTCCGGGCCGACCTAGTAATTATTTATGTCTGTATTGATGTATGTATCAATGAATAATTATTCATTTGCATTTATATAATTATAGGGACTTGACTTGTTCCTTCCTACGATCGCTATTATTTATATCAAGAAGTACAAACTTTAACAAAACAAATTCTGTCCTTTTAACACGACAAGTATTTAGGGAAAAGACACACGATTTAACAGAACCATAACATGGATCTGGAAACATATTATGTTCTTTGATTCAGCGTTCCCCAGTACTGAAATTCGCCTGAGGTTCGCGCTCTTAATGACGATTTTTCCCCCTTCGAGCCTTAAAATAACGGACGACTGGTAAACTGTGGAAAATTAAAGTAAATGCCGCCAAGACAGAAGGTATTATCTTCGGCTACAAGCGAAACCTGCCGTCCAAGATAACTATTCGTTCAAATCCCATTCAACTGTCC
Organism: Stenodema calcarata; assembly: GCA_963920205.1. Taxonomy (NCBI): domain Eukaryota; kingdom Metazoa; phylum Arthropoda; class Insecta; order Hemiptera; family Miridae; genus Stenodema; species Stenodema calcarata. Next base: position 20,580,808 of record OY986048.1, read on the forward strand.
CCCTCAGTAAAATACCTCGGCCTCCACCTCGACAAAAGACTCACCTGGCAACAACACATCAAAGAAATCAACAAAACCGCCCGCAGGAAACTCTGTCGTTACTTACACCTTTTGGTTTATTATCTTCGATAATGAACCATTGGAATCGCCCAAAGAAAAAAAATTTTTAACCCCCCCTCAAAATTTGTTGGTTTACGTTTCAAGATACGTAGATTCAGAAAATCGAATAAAAAAAAAATCCGTCCGTCCGCCGTACGCCGTACGCCGTCCGCCGTCCGCGCCACTTTGCCCAGTTAGCGTTGAGTTAAAATTACGAAATTTTTTTTATGGGTTTCGACCAACCCCACAATGGTCCTCGAAACTTTTCATAACCCTAGGTCAAGGGGAAGGGGTTCAAAACGAATTTTGAAATTTTGAAAATTTCATATCTCGAAAAATTCATATAGAACGGTATGTTTTTTATTCATATTTCGATAGAGTTTGTTCCGTAGAATTTTTTAAGACCATCCGCAGCTGTGTACGACCAGCCGTTCGTTCACAATGACGGCTCAAAGATTGTGCCTCACAACCCGATCGTGAATCAAACTGTTGAAATACAGGTCCATTTTCATACTAACAAGCTCTTTGGAACATCATATGGCTTAAGTGATGTCGAGTTTGTTGTTCTGAGGTGCGTTTCGTGCTACGGAAATGAAGGTAATTTCGAATGTTTGTTGGTAGGTACTTCTTGTATAGAAAAATTATTACCGACGTAGTATTAAAAACCCCAGAATTATATCGTATTAATTAATCATAATTAATAATAATTATTATTAATGATAAATACAAATTATTAATACCTAACAATAAATTATAATAATTTTCACTAGGTACTTGATAAAATTGTTAATAATTAGTGATAATTGATAATAATTTTCACTAGACTTGATAAAATTGATGATAATAATTAATCTAACATTTAGGATCTAGACATTTAGACCTAGTGATCTAGACAGAAGGGTGATCTGTACAAAGAAGATAATGAACCGTTGTGTCAAGAATTTGCAGAGTTTTTAAATCCAACTCACTCTCCACAGACGCCAAGCTGCTCATGTATAAATCACTTATCCGCTCATCCATCACATACGCTTCCCAACTATGGCACACTGCAGCACCCACCTCATTACACAAACTACAAATTACACAGAACAAATGCGTTCGCCTCGCCGCCCACACGTCACACGTCGCCGCGCCGCACAAACATTGAAAAATTACACAAGAAATTTGGAATCGAAACACTTGAAACCTTCATCACGAAACAGAAAAACAAATTCACAGACAAACTAAGAACACATCCAAACACCCTCCTCCACCACATAAACATAACTCACAAACCCCGATGGGGACGAAACACACGGCGGATCTGAGCCATCTCATGCAAGTCAACCCCCCAAGCCACCTCTGACAGAGGTCTTCTCTATATGTTTGTAAAATATGTTAATATGTAAATAGCCTTTAGAATTTGTAATCTGTAAATATGTAAATAGCCCTAGTTCTAAGACCCCACCATCACGCTAGGAGTTTTCAACTGTTCCCTTTTCTCTTACGAATTTTACTATACACCCTAAATTAAGACTCTACATACAATACCTACTACTTAAGACTAAAATACTTTTAAGGCCGGCAGGCCGATATTGTTCAACCTAAATATCTTAAGCCACTGTAAAATAATCTATGTACTTATGTACCTTTATGCCAATAAAATATTTATGAATTTGAATTTGAATTTAGTAAATTAATAGTGTGCGGCGTGGCATCTTTACCTCCGACTGTGGAAGACCGGGGTTCAAGTCTCGGCGTTCATTTTTTTTTTTTTTTTTTTTTTTTTTTTTTTTTTTTTTTTTTTTTTTTTTTTTTTTTTTTTTTTTTTTTTTTTTTTTTTTGGGGCTTTGATAGGCTTATGCCTTTGGTCACGTAGACCTCGAAGTGGGTCTATTGTGACATTGTGCCCCTGTTCCTACACTACAACATTGGTAGTTTTTTTTTTTTTTTTTTTTTTTCTAATATATATTTTATTATTGCTCCAAGATATAGATCTCATTAACAATATTCGTCTGACCTAATTATATTACAATACTTGGCATTTAGGGCTAACGATACATAACTTAGTCCTTTGTCTTTATGATTTATTGCACACACTCACTCCCTACACAAGCTCATGTGGTTTAGTGCGCTTGAGGCGCCGCGTCAACTCATGTACTTCGAGAAGCTGGACAACTTCTTCATTGACATGGTTTTTAAGTCTCTCAAGATGAGCGTTAGCGCGCTGCTTTATCACTTGGTCAATGCTTTCCATCTCAAGGTCGCGATGTAGAGCGTCGTTGCGGATATACCACGGCGCATTGGTTATGCATCGTAGTACGGTATTCTGAAAGCGTTGTATCATCTGCCTGTTTGATAGAGCCGTACAGCCCCACAGTTGTGCTCCGTAGACCCACGAAGGCCTAAGTACTTGAGTGTACAGAAGCAGTTTATTTTGAAGTGACATTTTTGATCGCCGGCCGATGAGCCAGTACATTTTCCTGAATTTTAAGACAAGTTCTGTCTTTTTCTTTTTGACGTGTTCTTTCCACCGGAGCTTGGCGTCTAGCGTCATGCCCAGGTATTTGGCGTGATTCGAGTAGGGAATCACCACATTGTTGAGAAAAGCCGGGATGTAGTTGATCTTACGGTTGGTGAAATCAATGTGCACCGACTTTGTCTCGTTCAGTTTGATTCTCCACTTAGCGGTCCAGCGAGTGATTTTGGAGATTGATCTGTTCAGTTTGCTGATAGATTCATTGTTGTTCTCCCCAACCGAGAGAACCGCAGTGTCGTCTGCAAAAGTTGCTGTTGTGTTGCATTCTAGGTCAGGTAGGTCGCTCGTGTACAGTATGTATAGGAGGGGGCCTAACACACTGCCTTGTGGGACACCAGCGTTAACTATTTTTGGATCTGAATACGCTTCATCTTGTTTGATGCGGTAATACCTCTTTGACAAGTAGGAATCCAGTAGATCCACGTAATGGATGGGAAGCATCTTTTTGAGTTTATGTTTTAGGCCTTCGTGCCACACTTTATCAAAAGCCTGAGCTACGTCAAGAAAGATAGCCGAACAGACTTTCTTTTGCTCCAGCGCTTCTTCAATGATATTGACGATTCGATGGACTTGATCTATGGTCGAGTGCTGACGACGAAATCCGAATTGATGCTTGGGAATTAGCTTCCGTTCTTCAATTATGACGAGGAGTCTCTTACTGATTAATTTTTCGAAAACTTTGGATAGCACAGGCAACAGTGAGATGGGCCTGTAAGATGTTACTTGATCAGCTGGCTTACCAGGTTTTTGTATCATGATGATCTCCGCCATCTTCCATAGCTGGGGTACATACCGATGTTTGATGGCAGCGTTAATGATTTGGGTGATTTTGGCAATAGCTTTTCGAGGTAACTGGTGCAGAATCTTTCCTGTGATAAGATCAAAGCCAGGAGCTTTCTTAGGATTTATCTCCTTTTTAATAGTTTTTTGTACTTCTTTTATTGTGACATACGGTATTTTTACTTCTGGCTCGAGCGGCGGTGTCTCCTCCAAGGTAGGCTCACCCGGAGACCTGGAGTTGGGTGCGAATACACTAGTAAGGTGTTCCGCAAACAAATCAGCCTTGCTTCTACTGTCACTAGCCCATTTACCCCTATCATCCCTAACAGGTGGTGCTTGAACTATAGGTCTCTTGAGATATTTGGCAGCTTTCCACAGGGAGTAGTCAGTGTGGTGGTCACTGGTTAACTCTCTGAGGTACTTTTCAGTTGATTCATTCTTAATCATCTGAATCATCTCTTTCAATTCCTTAGCTGCCTTATGCCATTCGGTTTTATGTTCTGGCATTCGGGTACTTTGCCATTTTTTTCTTGCTTTCCGTTTTAATTTTATAGCTTCAACTATTTCTCTCGGGTAGTTAAGTCCCTTGAGTCTTCTTCTAACTGATGGAGTATTCTTCCATGCCACTTCTTGGATAGAACATACAAGTTGTTCGAGCTCCCGATCTATATCATCTAGTGTTTGTGGAGGCTCCTTCAGGTGTAATTCTTTGCATAAATCAATTTTGAATCCTTCCCAGTCTGTTTTGTCATTAGCCAGGGCAGGGTTGTAAGGTCTGTAAATCACCTGCTCACTAAAAGTCATTATTATTGGAGAGTGATCCGAGCTCAGGTCGCAATTACCTTCCACAAGGATGTATTTTGACGATACGTTTTTGGCGATAAAAAAGTCTATTAAATCCGGCGTTTTATTTGGATCTGATGGCCAATAGGTTGGCTTTCCCGAAGAAAAGGTTTGACAGCTGCTAGTAAGTATAGCTTGATGCAGTTCCCGTCCTCTTTGTAGAGTTAGTCGTGATCCCCAATTTATGTTCTTTGCATTGAAATCTCCTCCTAGTATAAAACGATTGCCTAGATGGTTAAAAACCGCCTCAAAATCTGTAGTTTTGAGTTTTGGTTTTGGTGGACAGTAAATACTCGCCACGGCCATCTGGTATATTTTAGTTTTGATCATGATTGCACTTACTTGGAATTTTTCATTTTCTACTTTTATTAGCTCATGATGGGATATGTGGTCTCTGATTATCACCGCGCTCCCACCTCTTGCTTGGTTGCTGGGGTGCATTGCGTGGTAGCACCTATACCCCTTCATGTTGCAGAAGGATTCCTTAGTAAAGTGTGTTTCAGATACAACGCAGATATCAATGGAATTTGTGTTTAGGGCAACCAGTAGCTCATCCTTCCGGGAGAGGAGGCCATTGGCATTCCAGCACATTATTTTGAGACTGTTCATGATTTGTTGGTACGGTCTCGTCCAGACCTGCTTTCCAGAGCCCCGACTCTGTTATTCATGTTGATCATTTGCAGTTCCATACGGTTCAGCTGTTCAAGAATTTTTTGAAGCGGGTCTTCTTGGGCTGGTGCTTGCTGAATCTTTTGTAGGTTTTTCATGACATTTGCATAGGATTTAAGATTGGTGTCTGATTGTGGGTTCCACTCAACTTTCTTCTGATTATTCATCGTGGGTTTTTTCGCTTGAAACTTTGATTGGGATTGGCTGTTGTGATTCCTCTTGGTTTTCATGTCCCGGGCTTTTTGTGCTTCAATAGCCACAGGACATCCTCTATAATTAGCTGTGTGCTCGTGTGATTTACAGTTTACACATCTTGGGCTGACGTCAGCAGGCTTTATACAGGCTATAGTTTCATGGTCCCGACCACATTTGACACACTTAGGTTCCCGACCACAATAGTTCTTTGTATGTCCAAAGAATTGACATTTTTTGCACTGGGGGATTATCTTTGATGCCCTGATCGGTTCAACATTAACGCGACCACTCATCAGTACTTTGATATCATAGATTCTATCAATTTTTATTGGTAGTGAGGAGACGGTTTACAGCCTCCTCCCGGATGAAGTGGAGCAGGCTGTTGTCATCGATTTTTGCAACCTCGGAGGGACTGAGGATGCCCTTACCAAGGTGCTTAAATCTTTTGTATGCAAGCGCTGGACAGTTACAGAGTATGTGTTCCGCTGTCTCTGGCTCGCAGTCACAGAGTCGACAGTCATCTGTCCTGCATATTCCCATCTTTTTGAGGTGGTATTTGACTGGACAGTGGCCAGTTAGGAGGCCTGTAACGGCCTTTATGTCCTTCCGGCTGAGGGAAAGGAGAGCCCTGGCTTTCCTTCTGGAAAAGCATACGAACTGCTTGGCTTGTCTCATTTTTGGAGCGCCTTGCCAATGCTTTGTTCTCTGCTTGTCAACCCACTTCCCCACTTCTCGGGCTATGAAGCTCTCTGTAATGCCGAGGAAAGGTTCTGGTCCAGTGGGGTTTGACATGGATGCCTGTTTGGCGAGGCGATCCGCCTCTTCGTTGCCTTCTATACCCTCATGACCCGGCACCCACAGCAGCGTCAATTTGTTGCCATGGGCAGCCATCTTGAGGGAGTTTAGGCAGCTCCAGGTGAGCTTTGATTTTATGGAAAAGGCCGAGATGGCCTTTAATGCTGCCTGGCTGTCTGATAGAATATAGATCTTTGCGCCCTTTAGTCTTTTCCTGGCGATCTCCTGGGCACAAATATCTATTGCATGGGTTTCTGCTTGAAAGATGGTGGCCAAGGCCCCAAGGGGCTTAGACAGGCTAAATCTGGGGCCTTTTATCCCCAGGCCTCGGCGTTCATTACTGCAATCCTAAAAAAATACAAGGTCAAGCACCATGGCTATAAGAGCGAATAATCGAAGAAACAAATGGTTTCATGTAAAATTTCTCTGGTTTTATGATAAACGTTGTTTTGATTTTGTTTTGTTGATTTGTTTTGATGTCTCAACGCTGAACACGATGGTGAAATCAGAATTGCGATATCTTCTTCCGTTATCAGATTAGAGAAGACTATACGTGGAGAACATCTCAAGTATCTACCACGTATCTTCATCTTCAAAGTGCACCAGTGTGAGAACGGAATAAGATGTCTCAATTCCGATCTCACCATCATGTTCAGATACGAATTAGATGACTCGCGACGAGGCTGTGGAAACCCATTTCAATAAAAAACGGAGGTATAGAGTGAGAGAGCCTATTTCCACGTAAAATAATGAGTACAATTGTTAAATCGATTTCGACGATTAGGTCATCATCAGTAACAAACATAAACAGTTCATGACCAGTTCATGTTTGTTACTGATGATGACCTAATCGTCGAAATCGATTTAACAATAACTATTTCCACGAAAAATAATGAGTACAATTTAGACTCTCTCACTCTATACCTCCGTTTTTTATCGTGTTCAGCGTGAAATAACCTTCGAAATAAGGTGTCGCCTGTCAGGATATTTCATTTTTGAAAATTATGGGTAACTTTCCCCCCAGAACTCCCCAAAACTCTCCCTTAGAGTGACGTGATTCTGCCCATCTCCGAACTTAGCTTTTTGATCGCAAAGACGGATTTTTTGTGCAAATTTGAACTTTTTATCTTAATTCTATCGAGATAATCGTCTGGAATGACACCCTCGTATGATTTTTGGTGTCTTTTTCCAGTGCATTCCGGATGATCTGAGACTTTGGTATGACCATTTTTTGTTTTCAACATTTTGGACCGCGAGCAATAGCTTCATTTAATTTGAAAATTCGCGAATTTAAATTAAAACCTATTGTAACCTCCACGTTAATTATAAACCGTCTAATGAGAATTCACAGCATTTGTTTCTAAAATGGTGAACCACTTCAGTGCCCTACGCCAGCACATGAGACGGAAAGCGTATTCACTTTGCCCGAGTTACGGTTTGGACACATCTGGGTTTCTCTTCCGAACAGCCTGTAACGCCCGTACGTGAGGTCACCTCTCCGCTTCAGCAGCTACGGAGTTGTCAATATAAAGATCCTCGACCGGTTTGTATTTGTATAGTTCTCAGATCGAATCAAATATAGAGTGTGATGAGGCGAGGGGCAAGGCGTTTTTCCCACTTCACTTCCGAGAGCCAAACCCGTCACATAAGATTTCTTTGGAGTTCTCGGGATTTCTTGGTGAGTTCATTTCCTGTAAGTCCAAAGTTCAAATGGAAAGAGCCGGAAAGAGAGCGATGATCCACGTGGCAATAGTTGATATCGTTCATATAATACATATAATGTAATTATTATTACATAGTATGTCATTATTATTACATGTTATGTAATTATTATGACATATTATGTAATTATTATTATTACATATCATGTAATTATTATTACATATTATGTAATTATTATTATTACATATCATGTAATTATTATTATTACATATTATGTAATTATTATTATTACATATTATGTAATTACAAATTCTGTGTAATCCATGGATTACTTTACTCAGTCAAAGATGAACCAGAAGAATGTGATGCTTCTGCGTTAATTTTGTTATTGTTAATGTGAGTCAATACATGTTGACTAACATCCGAATTTCGCTTGTTCTTCATAAAATAGATTGAGAGGTTACCCGGAATCCACTTGGATACTCCATTAATATAATTAAACGTTCTTTCTAAACGTTCTTTGGTTTCTGTCAAAACTCAGAATTAACCTCAAGTGCGACCAGGATCGAAAGCTTAGATAAGGAATCTTCAATGGAAGTGATGCTGGTCCAAATGAGCTGATCCAGTACGTGGATGTATCTATTTCGCGTCGTACCATGAACCCCTACAGTGTATATAAGACATTTTTCGACATTTTGACACGGTAGAAAACTCATTAGGTGGTTGAAGTAAAAATGCAGATAATATCTGCATGTTATGTTATAACATATCATGTTATTGAAACCAATGAGGGCAACTAAATCGGACAGTTTACTCTGACGTGGTTGATCCAGGCAGCTACAAGAATGTATGAGGATATAATCTGTGAAATTTGAAGTTCATTTTAACGAAATTAACTTGTATGGTATGTTTGTTTATTATTTTTAGACAAAGTCAATTATTTTAAATTGTTTAGAACTAAACTGAAACACTGCTATTTATCGATGAATAAGAACTATAATACCTTTTTCAGGGAACCTGTAAGAGACGTAACCCTGATTGTGTATCAAATCAATCAATTAATCGTTCATGTAGAAGATCCAATCTTCTGCAAGCAACAACAAATCAACGTCCAAATTTCACATTTGCATACTTTTAGGACGTCTTTCATGAGATTGAGTTGTATTTCGTAAATTATGCATTGGTTAAATTTCCGATACGTTTATACGTTAAGACACCTTATGCATTCATAACCAGACAAAATACCCTAAATCAAATCATTTTATCGAAGAAACCATACAATGATTTCAGTCAACATACACACACAGCAGTAGATATTCAACTAGTCTGATACTAGTCTCGTACTTGAACATATATGATCTGATTCGGGTTCGGGATGGTTGAAAATGATGTGTCACTGATCAAAAGTGTGATATTTGTCTGAAAAGAGCTGAAAAAAAGTAGGCCTCGGCCGCTTTTGAGAGGTCAAGCCTAAAAATACAAAATATGTACATAAATCTAAATATTTATTAGACTCCTGAAGAGGGATGAATTAGGTTGGGGAGGACGTGGTGAACGAATTGATCACTGAGAGAGATTAGATTTTCTCAACCGAATAACATAGCATAAGTGGATTACTATGTATTTTTAACGAGTATTCACTTCATATGAATGTCGATTCATGGAGTTGCGAATTGGAATTGGAAGGTACGTTGAATCTGCAGATGGAATTATTAAAACATTCGATAACCACATGTCTGCAGTGAATGGTGGAAAATACGGATTAGCGGTTTCGAAATCCCATAGTGTAATTTTCTATCAAAATCCGAGTAGAATTTGATTCAGAGAATAAATAATGGCCACCTAGAGCATTGTGCGACCAGCCATTCGTTCATAAAGAAAGCTCGAAGGTACTCGTATAACCAAAGGAAAATCATCAGTATGATCGCGAATCAAACGGTAGAGCTTCTGACCAATTTTTGTACTGGAGAACGGCTGATTATAGCAAAACGTGGTTTGTGATATCGAGTTTCTTGGCCTTAAATAATTTTCATTTATACAACAATGCAAATTCAAATATTTATCGATGGTTACATGCACAATATAGTAAATGATTGGACTGGTTTTCTAATTCAACGTTATTGTGAGCTAGAATAAATTGACGTGAATACTCCTCAACATAAGGACAGTGGATAAAACTCATCTTACGGGATCCGGTCAACCCGCTTTTTGAATGTCAACTCGTTCTTGCCCCATGGAAGGCCCGATGTAAGCTCGCTTTAACTTTCTAATCCTACTCAAAAGAGCGACTTGACATCGCCGAGTTTTATGGAATGTCACCTCGCTCGAGCTGTGCTCTACACAATATCTCGTAACTATGTACATGTAGGTACAGAATCAAAGTAACTCGTAACTACAGAATCAAAGTAGCAGTTTAGCAACCAGCACGTAGCTTGTAAGTAAATCAAAAACCGTTGTTTCCTTCCTCATGTCTTCTTCAGTCACAAATTACAATCGGATAGGTTTCCTGTGATGTAATCAGCTATCAAATTACCTCTTTACTGCTGCAAACTGAATTCGTACCAGTTTGTCCACGCCGTTCGAGGCTACCCTGGCGTCAGTTTGTTGCTCCTTAAGGACGTCCAAGAATAGGAATATGTTGGGGAGTTTGATTCATCATTTTGTTAAATCTGGCGTGAAAAGCCTCGCAAGCATTTGTAGTACGGCCTGAAGAGGAGTTGCGTGCTGCTCCAATTATAGGGGGTATGTGGAGTTGCTTTTTATATCAGTTTCACGGAGGTAATTGGTGAGATCATCAACTGTCTTATTGTTTTCGGGGATGGGCAAACCACCATTGAAGTATGGTTCCACCTCGGAGAGTGCCAAATAAGGCATCCCAAAAACAGTTCGGAAAAACCGACCCTCGGCACTACTCTCTTTATATGCGGTTGCCAATTCCACCACCAGCTTTGCGACAGATGGAATTTGCATCCATGAATACTTCCTATTTCTTTTACGACTTACCTCATTAACAACTTGTAGGGTGGTTTAAAGTAATTCCCATATTAAGAGCGAGCTAACCTGCACTTCATCTTACAGTTTGATAATCGATCCAATATTCCAAAACCCACACCGAACGGTGCCAAGAACGCATTTAAAATTGGAGAAAATTTCCCGGGAGAAAAATCATACGGTAATATCGCTTTGGTGCGAAAATTCACTGAAAGACAAATCACATTCCATAATTACTAGGAATTGGTGCAAATTATACTAATATCTGAATGTAGAATCAATCCTAGTGTAAGTTTACTACCTATAATATTATTAATTTGGGTGTCCGAATACCACAGAAAGTGGGGGAATGATGGAAAGTGTTTAATTCCAATAATATTAATTACACAGGTTGAAAACATCACGATTTACGCGGTTAGTTGGTAATAATTGACTAATAAAAGAATAACATATTCGCGAAATCATATTTATTCATTGAGTATTACAAGGTAGAAGGAAGTACCAATTTCAAGCATCACAGTGCATTAGAGAAAACACATATTCCGATTGAACTTACAGGGAGCACTCATGCAATCAATATCAGTTACACGTAGACATACCTACCAGTCATCAGGATTTCACATTTTAACGTGCCCAGACACGATTATACCCAAATGAGGTCAAGGTCATATGGACGATTTAGAGCCTAATTCGCATGTCCCCTGAAATTTCCACGATACCCAGTAAAATTTTGTTCGGTTTTCTGAACATAGGTAGTGGTGTAATTTGAGCCATGAACGGCTTTTCAACCTAAAATTACCTCATTTCCTCGGCGACCTGATTGAGTCATTTGAAGAGACGCCGATAGCAACATGAAGTTTATTCAATACTCGTGTATTGAAATGGATCAGTGTTATTTACGTTCAATCGTGTTATATCGAAATTGAATTGATACGGTGAGGGAACGTAAATGCCGCGGCTACCAAGCACCGCTCAATTTCAATGAAACTCATTGGGATAGTTCTATTCGATTTTAACTCGGAAATACTATAGAAAACAGTCTAACTTTTGAACGATTATTTAGTTGCATTTCGAATGACCAGTAGAGGCGGATCGTAGTGTTTGGCACTAGAGGACCTGGATTTGTGTTGTGGCATCGTACAATGCTTGCGACCAGCCGTTCGTTCACAATGAGGGTTCAAAGTTCGAGCAAATCAAAATTCGTCAACATGAGAGTGAATCATACCTGTCGGGCCTAGATTCTCTAATAGCACATGGTTTTCAGATATCGAGTAAATTCGTAGTAAATAATAATTATTATCAATCATTATTACAAACAATTCATAAACATTATTAATAACTAACAATATCTAATTAATAATAATTTTCACTACTTGTTTTTCAAGTTCCCGATGAGCTAGGGATTTGAAATTTTAAATATAAGACAGAACTGGATGAAAATGCAATATTCACTAGATTTCTTGTCATTAAAATTGTTTAAACAACACCTATTTGTTTAAACAAATTAAATTTTGATGTTGAGCTAGAGACTTGAAATTTTAAACATGGGTCGCAGATGGATGACAATGCAATATTCACTCGGTTTCCTGACTGTAAAATTGTTTAAACAATACCTATTTGTTTAAACAAATTAAATTTTGATGTAGAACCAAAGTTTCATCTATCATTTCGTTAATTGGATTACGGTGATCTGCTCAAAGAAGATAATAAACCGTTGTGTCAAGAATTTGCAGAGTTTTGGAAATGTTTTCCCAGTCAAATCCGTTCTGCGTACATTGGGACCTAGGTATTTTATGTGAAGAAATTTCGCAGTTCTTCAAATCTTCAAAGAGTTTGTGAAGAGATGGGTGATTTCAGAATCTATATCTATATCTTCAGAAACGAGCGATATCTTAACCGTTCGTGGACCAGGTGGGCGGTTGGCGCACGTAGTACCAGGTGGGGTATTTTATCACCCCACTCATTTTATTGGCGCTGGTGCTATGGCATCTCATTGAACAAGGGTAAAACACTATGTACATCATATTTAGAGGTATATTATTCATAATTCGAGATTAATTATTGAAAAAATGAGTTTAAATGTCAAAATATGTATTTTAAACGTTGCCCCAATAACCCAATATATATATATATGTATTATAATGTTTATAAACATGAGCTCGAAAAATGAAATAATTTAGAAGTTGTCCCCATTATACCTGGATGGAAAGTTACCCAAGGCCACTCGTTCATAAACGTTGCCAACGCTTGCGTAGAAAAAAAATGGTGCGCCTGGGGTAGCTGTAGACCTCACCTGGTCCACGAAAGGTTAAAACCATAAGTGGGTCATATTTCTGCGTGTAAGGATTCGCCAAAATGCGTGACATTTGTTGGGCGTTCCACAACAACATGAATTTCGCTGTTGGATGTTGAGGCCCTCCAAGATTTGACCGATGCTGTAAAGCCACTTCACGAGACGATACTTTATTAGGTTGAGTACTTGTTGGATTTTCGAGTGCTGAATTAATCAGGTCTGAATCTGAATAACATACTCGTACGTCGATTTGGTTGTTGCACAGCCACTAATGCCACGGAAAAAACGCATTGAATTCCTCCACTATGGTTTACTATTTTGCCTATTAATTTGAGTTATGAGCAAAAAAACTGTGAATTTTTTCAAAGGAGTTCAGCAACAGGGAACAATATAGAACTAGTCAAAATTTAACAAGTTTACAAGGACAAGAACTTGTGATGCACAGTTGTCCCCATTATACCTGGATGGAAAGTTACCCAAGGCCACTCGTTCATAAACGTTGCCAACGCTTGCGTAGAAAAAAAATGTAGTAGATGTGTAGAAACGTTACTGTACTGTGAGATTGTGTAGCGGCCATATTGGATTTATGAGCCAGTATTAATTAAATAATTTATGCGTCTGATATTCTTTCTAAATTCAGATTACTTGAGTTGGTCTGTTGTCGAATCGTTAGTTTTGTTTTTCCCTTGGAGTCCGTCTGCGGCATTTTGCCAAGTTAGCGTTGTGATAAAATATTGAATCATCTTTGATCATTTCATGACCCCAGGACAATGAGGAGGGGTTAAAAATGAATTTCGCAATTTAGAAGAATTCATAGGTATCTCGAAAAATTTTATTAGAATGGTATTGTAGCTCGGAAGTCAACATGAGGTCGTAGGTCAACATTCGCTCAAACAACTAGCTCAATGATGGTCTCTCCAGTTTTCAAAGTATATTCCGAGCTCACTTTATAATAACTTACTTATATAAGTTCTGACTAACAAAATGGATTTGTGTAAAGATAAGGATTTTGTCAACTCCAAACGTAGTTTCGTCATCCTGCGTCTGGAGGGGGTTCCGCAACAGTTTTCAACTGAAATGTGCGACGTGACTGCGATACTCCTCACGGAGCGCAAATGACCTCCCAGGAACAACGATAATAGTTTCCCGTTTGATTTATAATTCTCCATTTTCGTCCGTTTACTTTTCACTGAAAAAAGACGCTCACATTAGTAAAATATTCATTCCTCTCTCCCTCGAGCAGCGTAGGAAACGAAGATTTGTTTTGGCAACTCACCCTAAAAACTTCCGTCACTGCTTGAATAATTTACAAAGAGACTCGAGCTGCAGCTCAAAGAAATTTTGGCGATGCCTGCTGGCCTCGTACTCAGAGTGATGCTTCCCCGAGCTCGCAGGCAGAATACTCAAATTGGAGCTGCTAGCCGTTTTCTTGTGCGATTTTATCCATTATTTATCCGACGGTAGGAACTCATCTCCTTCCGCCAGGTTCCAGTTGTCGGTAGTAAATCTTCAACCAAGAATCCCGTTCGGTCATAAAAACTCCCGGTTGTCCGTTCGATCCTGTGCGGCCTCTGTATATATTTTATGAATTCAGAGGAGAGGTTCTCCCCCACTTGCGAGTCTTAATTCAGTTCGGCCGTAATCTCAATGCAAATTATTCAGATAAAAAGCCGCCCCCACTCCAAGTGTTTAGGATAATGGAAAAATACCTTTAGTTTACGATGGTGGTCTAGATAATAATTCCACTTCCTCGCTCCTCCTTTATTCCCGCCGCCTTCGGCCTACTAGCGTAGGTTATTTCCCTCAGCCTCCACCACAACTTATTAACTGTTAAGATACGTAAAGGTTCCCCCGCATTTTAGCTCTGAAACCTTCGTTTCTCTGAAATTACTACAATACCCTCGTACACTCGCTCTACAACTTGATTGTTCATTCCACTCTCATTTCGGGTATCCGACATTCTCTCGAGGACGTCTTCATACGATGATAAGTAGTCTTTTACTAAGATTTAGTAGTCTTTTAGTAAGTCTTCGAAAATAATTAAGCAATGGGAGAGGGCCCTAAAACTTCGTGTTCCGAGTTCGTGCCCGAATTCAGTAAACATCCACACAAAAAACCGCTAAAATTTTCAAAATTCGAAAGGAAGTCGCTTTATAGGTTTTCCAAGTGAAACCGAGGAACAAAAATGTTGGACAAATATCGGCTATATACGTCAGAGCAAACTGTCAACGTTTGGTGAATTTGGAGTAGTTTTCATACGTCCCTTAGCGGTGGTATAGATTGAAGTCCATACTACGGTCTATAATACGTACTTCCAGGGCAGATTCAAGCAAATGTTATTGATCCCACCACAGCTTAACTCGCACCGAGACTCGAGTCGGCTGTTTAACGCTAATTGAGCTCAACTCCAAATCCCAACTTAGTACAGGACAATTGATAATAGCCCCAGCAAAATGTGGCAGAATGCAAAAATTGTCGTTTGATCCCGCATATCAGCTGAAATGGAACCTCTGAACAGGGAGTGTTCTCTCGATCCTAAACATTTCCGTGACGATTAAACGTTAAACAATTTTGAAAAAAATATGAATATCTTCGGTATTTGTAGGTACCTAGACAAACTTTCCTCAATTTTTTACATATTTTTTATATTCCCCAAAACCATGAAAAATTACACCACAACTTAAGCCGCTGTTTTCGATAATTTCGAGTTTGATATATTTTCTGTGGTAAAAGTTTGCGCCGGATTCAATGGTGAAATCAGTATTGAGATACGGTCGCTAGTTTTGCCGCAATCGTTAGTAATGCCATCATAACGTAGAGAAGTGTCTAGCTAACATAACGCAACGACTCAGTCAACAATGGAAAACATGTGGATCTACAGCATTGGGGTGCGTTCTCAACAGTTTAGTTATTTTTAGCCTAAAAAAATTTTCGACTCCCCTGAAATTTGGCCTAAATTGGTGTATGCCACGTTGCTGCTTCAGCGACAATTTAACCCAATTTTCATACATCTTGAATCCATTCTGGCTGAAAATAGAGACTTTCCGCCAAAAAGCCTTTACATAAATTCCCCCAAAATAAAGTTCAATATAAAGTAATAAAGTTCAATATAAAGTAATGAAGTTCAATATCATTTTTGCCCCCCACCAAACGTTACCTACTATGGCCTCTTTGAACCATCTGAATTCCAGCTAATCTGCTAATAAAGAATCGTTGAAGTACTTTTATGAGTAAAAGTACAGAGATACACTTTTTTAAAATTCTCAAAATACTAAAGTGTAGTAATAATGAGTTTTTACGGGTATTTTTTTCGTTTTGGATTTTTAACACTCAGCATTGCTCAAAGAATATTAGTAGGTACCATAAGGATATTCATTTGTTGATTATTTGAGTAGGCTTATGAGATCTTCCAAATAGTCGGTCTACTACCGTGTAGAGACCGTGTACCGGTCTACTACCCGAGACGCATCGTATCTTCGTATTTTCATACAGACATCAGACAATTGAAAACGTGAGAAACATTTTGCTTTCTAACAACGCTGAATACTCCCAAATACACCGCCTCGACGATCAACAACCAAATAAACTAGCCATCACTACCAAGTCGTTGTAGAAATATATTGCAAGCGAATTTTCGAGAGAAAAACTCCAAGACCCGCTCAACAATGTTTATAATTGAATTACAAAAGAAGAGTTTTACGTGTAGCTTTGGCTCCTCGGTGGAGTCAGGGACCAGCGATATGCCACCTTTGTGCGCTGATAATAGCTAAGGTGTAAGGTATTCTGTATATCCTAAAAAAAAAACCCTGAGAATATCCAACCTCTTTCGAACATATTTGATTCCTCGCCTTGCGGTGAATCTTAACGTGAAATTACGTTAAAAGCGTAAAAACTGAATTTTGGAACCTAGTTTGGACTTTGGCTGCGATTGTTCATTTCATCAAGAGTAAACTGGTACTATCAGCTGCACATTAAAAATCCATATCGAAAACACTCATACGAAAAACGCTGCGAAATCTCCAAAAACCGTTATTGCCTGTCTAGATCGGAAATGTATCGTTTTTATGGGACAAAACTCGGGAAAAATAGCATCAAATACCGGAAAACAATTGAAATTGTGTCTTGGGCAAGTCAAATTTATTTGGAATTGAATCATACATTGTTGAAACTGAACACATAACCTTATTTCATCGTTCAGGGTTCACCAATATTATGAAAAATTGTTAATAAATAGAAGTGGGTAGAGGAAAGTTTGAGATAGTTACTTTGAAACCGGCTTATCAAGTCATGCTGCATGACTGCAACTTTCGTCATGTTTTTTAAAAGAATGGTGGTTCTCTTGGGTGCAGTGGGAGCACGAACCAAGCGCTCTATCATTTCATACTTTCTTTATAAGTTTGAAGTTGAAATCACTCTAAAAGGGTCGAGATAGATTTTTCCTACCCCCGAGGTTGATATGAAGTAACTTCGCTAACCGGCACGAGCGCCGAATTTATAGGAGTTGGAGCTCAGACGTCGAAGGCTCCACAGTATTATCTTATCGAAGTTCAAATTGGTCCGACTCGTAGATTCCACCTTCAATTCCCCTAATAGGGAGCTCCGCACCAACTCGCGGCTTTTTTCTTTAAACAGGGTCTGAAAACTTTGCTCGGAGCTTCCGGCGAATGGTTTGGGATACGCACGGTTGAGCAGGATGTTCAACAACGAACCGTTGGATGTGCCGAAGGGTATAAAATCTATATCAAGAGAGTTGGTAGGGTAGTGAGGAGTATACGCGGTAGGGCGAAGAGGATGAGATGATGGTGGTGGTGAAGGGATCGAAAGAGATACAAGGGGTCCGGATGGTATGATGTACGACCGTTCTCCGCAGCCTCTTGTCGATTTATCCGTCGTACCTCGTGACACGTATAGTGGATCCGGCCAGGAACTACAGCCGGCACCGCCGCCACCAGAGGAATGAAGGAGACTATTTTATTGGAATTAAACGAGGGAAAAGGAAGCCGGCAGGGCGTCCCATCTGAGAACGTTCTCTACGGCTGACGTCCCCCCGCGCTACCCTTAAAAACCCTAGTTGATACCCACGACTGATCTCCATTCTAGTGCATTGAAGCCAAAGTTACGCGCACTCCACTCTGATTTATACTCAGAGATTTCATTTAATTAGGTACCTACTCATCCTGCAAGTGGATCGTGCTAAAAGAGCTTGGCAGTTCTCTCAACCTGAAGGACCCTTCAACCGCCGAGAACGTAGTTTCAAAGCTCGATCCTCACTTTTCCTGGCGATAAAATTCTCGGGATCCGGTTAAAACCACTAAGCAGACTCATTATTCCCCTCAAACGTAGATGAGAGTAGTGACCCTATCTGAAAGTATCGGAGCGAAAAGCTTGGGCGGTTCCAAAAGCCTATTCGTGTAACAAAGTCAAACCACCTTGAAACCAGCGTGGATCATTCGATGATAAACATGTCATATTAAGGTTGGTGGGTCAATGATGACGTCTTCATGATCGCATCCATGACATTCTTCAATCGATTTTTGGTGTAATCATTTTTTGCAGAAGCAAACAATTGGATCGGCCAAGGAAAAATATGTCTAACCCGTCGAATTTTTTTGGGAAGGGGGGAAGGGGGGGGGGGCACCAGGGCGGCAACAAGGCCGCCTATTAGCGAATTTTCGAAGAAAATGTAGCTATTGTTCTCGGTCCAAAATTTTTTAAACTCAAATTTTCGAAAACTTTTGATACCAAAATCCGTTTCAGACCATCTTGAATCCACTGCCAAAAGATACCAAAAATTATATGTATATATATGTATATTATACCTATATAAATAACCATCGCAGTCCCTGGAACTTCCTACTCACAAGGCATCTCCGTCTCTCCAGGCGCAGACTCAGAGGATCTTCATATTGTCAACCCTCCAGAAGTGTATACGTTCCAGATGAAATCACCGTCTATCGGCACCCACACAAAGCATCTGGCCCTCGCTTGTTCCCGTATAAGAAAAGGCACAGATCAACAATGACATCGTCGTCTGCTCAACTGTACCAGCCCTCCAGAACCCGCTATTAATTAGCACTCTTCAAAACACTTTGCCCTCCAGGATAGTATACCTACGATTATAAGACCCTCTGAATCCTCAAACCATTGTAGTTGTTCTCAGTCTTCCGTTCGTCTTCTGTTCTCAGTCTTCTGAGTCATGTCTGTGTAAAATTTCATTGTGAATAAAAATACTTTTTAAAAACGAATTTATTAATTGAGTAAACATAACTCGCGCAGTCGGTAGGACGTTGTCTGGCCAAATTTTGTGCAGTCACAGTAGGTTCGAGTTACTAAAGTGTCTACCCGAACTCTTGCTCATTCTACCAAATTGGTTTAACTTTCGAAGTTGAAGACAACACCTCTACAGTGCCACAAGCACCAACGTTGGGCAGGAACAAGACTTCATGCAACAGAAGACGAGACACACTCGGTCCGCATTACAAAAAGGAACGTATTGAGATCCTGTAAGTACTAATTTACTTACTTATCTAACCCATCTCAACTGACTAAAATTTAAAACGGCAGGCAAAGTTGAGGTCGTCTGTGGCCTCAATTGTCTATAAGTCTATGTCTATATGCCGGGATACTATTGAGCTATAATATTTGAAGAATTATTTTTAGAAAGAATAAGTGACATAGTACATTAACTCAAAATTGTAGTTTTCTATACTCTAAGATTTTAAGAAGTGATGAAGTATGTAACTTGAAACTGTACTATTTTCCAGACTAAAAGAATTTTGTGAGGTAAACGTAAAATGTGATAAATAAAATTTGTTCCTCTGTATTTGATATCTTTATTCATATTTCACTTTCCTGCACATCCCTATGGAGGAGCCATGCAAGGGCTGGCAGGGCTGGCAGGGCTGGGGCCCCCGAATAAGGACCCGCCACGGTGCTAATTTTTGTAGCTACACAAGTAATATCATGAGCAGGTTTGGCTAATAGAATTGGCTGTACTTACTGCTAATGTATCTATCGCATGGCATCATAGCTAGCATACTATAGCTAGCAACCTTCACGTTGGTGCTACATTTTGTAGCTGCCTTACTAAAACATGGTTGCTAATTTTGGTTTATTATCTTCGATAATGAACCATTGCAATCACCCAAAGAAAACATTTTTTTAACCCCCCGACTAAATTATTAAATAAAATTATTACCGACGTAGTATTAAAAACCCCAGAATTATATCGGTACGTTTTATTTGTAATTAATTCATCATCTCTATCATTCAGGTTCTGCACAATGCAACCCAGGCGATTCCAACAGTCGGATATCGTATTAATTAATCATAATTAATAATAAATACAAATTATTAATACCTAAAAATAAATTATAATAATTTTCACTAGGTACTTGATTAAATCATTAATAATTAGTGATAATCCATAATAATAATTAATCTAACATTTAGGATCTAGACATTTAGACCTAGTGATCTAGACAGAAGGGTGATCTGTACAAAGAAGATAATGAACCGTTGTGTCAAGAATTTGCAGAGTTTTTTTAGTCACTCTTGCAGCGACATTAGCTACCCATATCCTGCAAATGTTTTTAGCAGCGGTAGTTAAAACTTAGCAACAGCAGCTATTTATTTTTCTCCGTGTGGAGCTTTGATCTCTCTCGGCTCCATATGAATTTCCTAGTATTCTAATTTGATCTCTTTACTTGAGGAATGGTCTAGCACGTATCGCTTCGTAACGACTGTCGGGAAAGTAACTGTTATTTAACGTTTACCAGAAGTAGCTGCAATGCCCAACCCTAATCTGTAGTCGCGGGAGAATGGGTCAGCGTTAGGGAATAACGCGAAACCGTCGGGAACGGCTTTAATTCGTGTGAGATTCAGCAGAAGGGAGGCGAAGGATGACCGTATTCAGCCAGGAATTATGGTAAAGCGGAAACTCCGGATAACCCTTTAAGCTTCAGACATATCACAGATTCCGTGATCCGTTAAAGCTGGACTCAAAGCCCCTCCCTGATTCCCATCTCAGTGTTGTCGATGTTACGGAATTAAACCCCGTTTTATTCGTTTCGTAATTTCAAGTTCGAGAACGTACAGTAGTTTCACATTCATAGCGATATGAACACATCATCGATCATCTGAGCCTTCGTAAACGGGCGATGCCGCGCGTTTTTTATTTGCCACTTATCATAAAAATTTCACTAGCATGATCTAGGTATGTACTACTGTATGGCCTTCTGAAACAAGGATCCGGCGGGAAAAATAGAATATTTTACCGCAAGAACACACCGATCTCAAGAATTGCGGCGATACAACTCTTGGATTACAATTTAAATAACATGAATAGCTGACTTATGTATGAATCCAAGTTTTATACACAGCCTAATGTATTTCAAATGATAAATTGTAACGTCACTCAACGATCCTCCATGTAAAATTGCCAAGAGAGATATTTCATTAAAAAAGATTGGTGTTTCACGGATCTAAGATACATTATTCACAGCCTCGACACTCGGAGAATATTGAATGAGGGGGCTAACTATTTCTGAGAGGTCTGGAAGACCACAAATTGAGTTTGGAGGAGAGCTCTCTGTTCCATAAAAATGTGAAGCAGATAGTTCCACTTCAATCAAAAGTAGTAGCAGCGCAGGAAAATTGATTTAGGAATAGCATAGACTTATAATTCGATGGAATATTCTTAATATATATAATTATGGTTATGCGGGTGTTTATCGAATATTATAAAATATCAGTAAAACGTGGCGAAGTGGACGAAATTGACGATAAGTATTCACCGAATATACTGTAGAATATACATATTCTGAATACATGTATACATGTAGTCAATAATCTTGTTAGTAATCCGGCTAATAACCATTAAAAAAGCGCAATGCGTAGATTTTCACGTAGAAGTTATTTAATATTTATTTATTCTATTAGGTACGAGGGACGTGTTACGAGACACGTCCAGAAAGTAAGGTTACTACGTGTGTTGAAAAAAAGAAAAATTGATAGGTACATTTAAATTAAATTCACAGGATAAGTGTCAAAACATGTCATTATTTCTCTACATAATCGTCATTGAGCTCAATACACTTATAAAGCCTAGGGAACAATTTTTGTGTACTCTTGTCTTATACGGCCCACTCCACTCCCCGAAGCCACTTTTGGACAGCATCCTGGACCTTCTCGTCATTTGAAAATCGTTGACCTCCTAAAAACTCATTTTATTGAAAAGATGATAACCCTATGATGCCAGGTTCAGGAGTGGGGTGAGTGAGTTACAATATCCCACCCAAATGAAACAATCAGGTTTTGAGTGAGAAGGGTGGTATGAGGTCTAGCGTTTTCATGAAGGAGTGACACACCACGACTCAGCATTCCACTCCTTTTGACTTTGATTTTTTTTTTTTTTTTCAACTTGAGTTTCTTACAGTATGCTGCTACATTTATGGTGGTTCCTTTAGGCATAATATCCCTTTCCGGTCCCAAAAGACAGATGGGTATGGCGCCACTGCAGAGGCCGTTTTTTTTACCCAGGTGTATAGTAACACCCAAGTTTCGTCACCAGTCACAATTGAGTCAAGAAAGGTTTCACCCTCGCTTTCAAGTCCTGAACTGGTTCACAGCTCTTCCACAACTAGAGGTGGGATTTGATGAAGCGCAGCAAATCGACCTGAAATTCCACGTCCCGATGAGCATCGATGAAGGCGTTCCTCTCTTGTCACATGATAGAGAGGACGGTTGAGCAAATAATTGCGGTCAGACACATGGAAGAGCTGAGGAGATCGGGTACAATACTGTGGAAGCTGAATGCCAATGGCGCCCAGCAATGCAGGACCGTTTGAGAGAGTAAGCGATGGAAAATCGTCAGGTCAGCGCGGCACCCAAACTTACACAAGCAATCCCACCTAAAATCTGGAATACAATTCAGAACCAAAATATTTATTAGCACCAATGAGCAATTGACGCTGACTCATATGTTTTTTTTGGCCTGTTGAGGTTTAGTTTGTTGCATTCGCTGTCGAGTTTTCTAGCGCGCGATCCATTTCTGGGTCATTCCATTCGAGAATAATCCCCTCAGATGACCTCGTGCTGGGTTGCATAGCGGTGGTTCTTTAAGGCGTCAGTCACGATGAGCTAAAAGATCACTTACTAATTGAGTAAGTGATATAACCTTATAACCTCGAAAAGGACATACCATCGGTGGGCCCTAAGGCTTTCTGATTTTTTACAAGGAGTGGTGAAGTAGAAGCAATGATAACAACACTGTGTGGTTTGAACTTGTTACGTGGAGGGAGAGGGTTCCGAACTGTTTGAGAGCCGAGAATATTGTGTGGTTTTTCCTGAGGAACAGGGGTTTTTACTACCCTCTCTTCTGCTTCCCTTTCTCTCGGTTGGGGTAGGGGGAGCGGTCTGAAGGGTCGCCCTGTTTTTGGAGTGAGGACTATCCCTACTCGTCTTGAATCCTCTCCTACTCGCGTCTCATCTTTATTTAGCTTATTATTATTTGTGTTGATTTTATAACTAGGATGCTGGGGCATAACAGACGCTTTTCTTTCTCGCTTTTCTATTCGATGAATACCATGTAGGCGTATCCTCCTACAAAGAAATCCTGGCTGGTAAATGAATAAGAGCTATTAAAGTTTGGTCAGGTTTGGAACGAAGGAGTTGATAAATCAAAGTTGGGCCGCTGTAAAATAGGTCGGTAACTTGACCGCACTTATCCGCACACGTCGCCGAACATCCGGATTCCGCTTGGTAGCTTTCGTATCCCCAACCCTCCTAAAACTCCTTTCAGATTGGAACTAGAAACTTTTATAAGAGCGAGATCCTCGTAGCGTGACCGCATGAGCACGCTGGCGCTCGTATCGTCCGCCCCCAGAAACAAAAGAAGACCCTCGTCCCGTGTCCGGCCATTGTGAGGAGGAGGTGACTGTGAAACTGTGACGTCATAACTCGTAGAAAAGTCCTAAAATTAAGTGAACCACATGTCATAGAGCATAGATTACAGTCATTCATGTAGGTATAGGCTTCATTCATCATGTCCATGACTCGTCATGTAGACCGAGACCAAACCTGGTTCTCCAGGCGTGCCGGTCCTCGTTTTGAAGTGCAAGTGATTGAATTTTTGAATCATCGTTTGGATAAATTTACTTGGAAAGAAAAATCTTAGATAGAATAAACTGTGTCTTTTGCTTTTCCGATCCCACTATAACTAGGATGAGGACTTATTTCATAAAACATCAAATACAAGTTACAAGTCGGGGTTTTCATTATGAAATTCGTGGGTACTTGTGTTGTGAGTGCAAGTTCAGAGGCAGATTTTGACAAGTTACAGGCGTTAATCAACAATGTTTAGCTAGTAACCATACCACAATTATTGTAAGAACCTACCAGGGATTAATTTTCTATTTAGTCTAAATGTTGACTTTATCACAAGATCCCTAATCTTACCCTAATCTACCAAATGATCATTATTTACGATTAATTTCATTATTTAATTGGTTTATGACAAGTTCATACACCAAGCTGCCATGCATACAAACAATATGATTCTCAAATCCACTTCTAAATATTACGAATGATTCAGAATAGAATTCTTGCGGTGCCTAGCTTTCAATCCGGAAATCCCCTTTGTCAATGTAAACGACCCGACGATCGTGGGTGGTTGCAAAATACAACGCTTTAAAATCAGACGGAGCACTGCAGACCTTGTTCTCCTACGTAAGTTGGCCCGTGGTCAGCTTGATTGTTCGAATCTCCCCGCTGATTTACACCTTTCTCTTTCTCAAGTTTCCACCCACTCTCAGACATTATTTACTGTACTGTTCTCCGCTACAAATAATTTATACCAAAGCTCAATGTCGAGGAACGGACCTCTTTCTGTAAAACAATCCCAACATAGATCTCTTCAATAGCTACCTACCTACTCTTTACAAACATTCCTTACAAACAATGCCGAATGATGTCCACACCAGGGATGCAACATCGGAACCATATAACATATAATCGATTATAACAGCAAATGATTAATCGTAAGCTAATAATCGATGTGACGAATTAAACGGTATTGAATAATCGATAAATCGGATTAATAGATATTTTTTTGGTTTCTTACTATCTAAAAATTCTATAGTTTTCTTCGTCTCTAGAAGAAAACTTAACCTTAAAATTTAACCTATTGTTAAATTTTAAGGCTAATGAAGATAAGGGACTTCCAAAACGAATAAAATTGCACAAAATAGTTTCGACGTGGATATAATTGTTTATAGCAAGGGGTCATTCAAAAAATGGCGCAAGCAAATTTTTGTGATAAAAAAAATGTGACATTTTTTGGCGCGATTTCCGTAGTGGTTGAGACTTCAAATTTGGTATGTAGCCTCCTTAGGACTTACACTTTGAGCAGCAAAGGGCCCGAATCAGCTGTTTTTCCCAATAAGGGAGAGATTTTACTATGAATTGAAAGTGTAAATAGAACCGATAAAAGTATCAAGCATGAAAGTAGAAGACAAATTACAAAGACATGATTGAAGACAAATCGTCGTTGTTATTGTTACTACCTCCACGGATGGACGATATCTCCTTCTTCCGTACTTATGCTCTTTCAAAATCCTGATGTATTCGAGAAACTATTAATAAAATGAAATAATCGATTTACAAGATAATCAGAGGCTATACATCGATTAAAATCAATCAATTAATCGGATCAAATAATCGATTATCCGATTAATCGATTATCGAATTGCATCCCTAGTTCACACGTCCAACTCATCCAGATCCACGTTCTTTATTGTAATTTTTCATCGTATTTTTCCTCGCCATCAAGTGCAATATGTATTCCAATGACTAGTCAACCGTATCGTCTCAAAAGATGATACTGCGCTCGTATGCATGCTAGCGCATTGTAGACTAGATCGTATACATACGTACACCATCTCGAACCAGTACTGTAAACGTAACTTTAAACGGCATCCCAAAGCAACCTGAATTGGAGATAACCTGTCGTGTTAGAGTAATTTGATACGATTGAACACAGTATGCGATGTATCGCTTTGGGGAAAATATTGCGGTTTTTTAATGTAAAAGGAGGACCTTCGAAATTACCATTAGTAGACACTAGACCGCTGCAAATTCTTCCACAACAGTTCGTTATTTTCTGTATAGATCGCCCATCCGTCTAGATCAATATTGTGGGTTCCTTCGAGAAGGTGACCAGATGGTCCTCTCCGCGTACTTAGCTCACTGATAAACTCTTCAGTTTGGTTCAGTTCAAGTCAGGTTCGGCCCGGTAATAATTTATTATGGATAAAATAATTACATAAATGATCAATTACCTATTCACATTCCACTTGTACTTATATTATTCAGGGGTTTTACTTGTACTAACCTACGTCCGCAATAATTTGTCACAAGAAGTAGGGACCAATTCAAAATTAACTTCTCTCGCAGATACAAAAATTATACCTGAACAAGAAAATCGATACTTCAAAACCATTTGTTGATATGTACTATTCGATTCACACTCATGTCGACAATTTTTCCTCTATTCTACATTTCAGCCCTCATTGTTAACGAACGACTAGTTCTGAAATTTTCCAAGTGGAAAATCAATCTCAAATTTCCAAAATATGACATTCTAACTCACCCTACATCCGTTTAGCACCCCAAGCATGTCAAGCCAATGACAGCGACAGGACCTTGAATTAATATAATTTACCCTATCGAACCACGTAAACGTACTCGACAATTTGGCGCGGTGACGGGCCAGAGGTGAAAACATACGAGAAATAGTAACTATTGTTTGGTATCCTCATAGATTTTGGACTGCCAAATCGGTTTTCGAACTTTCTATCATACTGTAACTGGCATATAAGCCACTAGCGCCAGTAAAAAAAAGAAGTAAAATCCACAGTCATGCAGCATGGCTATAAGAGAGAATTTTCGAGGAAAATCTCATGTATCAACCATGTTTCTTCATATTCAAAGTGCTCCAGATTAAGAACGGAATAAGATATCGCAATTCCGATTTCACCATTGGGTTCAGCGTGAAACCCCCTTTAAAATGACGTGTCACTTGTCACTTGTGATACTGTTTCATTTTAGGGATTTTTGGTTTCCCCCCCACCTAAAATTCCCTAAACCCCCTTCAACTTATAGATTTTTCAATGCTGAATACGACGGCGAAGTCAGAATTGCGATATGTCATTCCGCTATTAGATTAGAACTGACTAACCATGAAGAACATCTGCAGTATCAACCACGTTTCTTCATCTTCAAAGTACTCCACTTTGTGAACGAATAAGATATCGCACTAATAGAATCAGAATTATTCTGATTCCACCACCGTGATCAGCGTAAAAACCCCCTTTAAAATGAGCTATCACTTGACAGAATGTTTCATTTTGGGAATTTATGGGTGACCCCCCCCCCCCCCCCTACAACTCTGTAAACCCCTTCAGCTTATAGATTTTTCAACACTGAATACGATGGTGAAGTCATAATTGCGATATGTCATTCCGTTATCAGATTAGAGCAGACTCAACATGAAGTACAACTCAAGTATCAACCACGTTTCTTCATTTTCAAAGTGCTCCAGATAAAGAACGGAATCAGATATCACAATCCCGATTTCACCATCGTGTTTAGCATAAGAAATCCTTTAAAATGATTTGTCACTTGTCAGATTGTCTCATTTTGGGAATTTATGGGTAATTATCTCCTCCTAAAACCCCCAAAACCCTACTTAGAGTGGCCCGATTCTACCCATCTACGAACTTAGCCTTTCGATTGCCAAGACAGATTTTTTGTGCAAATTTGAACTTTTTATTTCAATTCTATCGAGAGTGATCGTCTGGAATGACACATACATAAACATATAAATATATACATATAATTTTTGGTGTCTATTGGCAGTGGATTCAGGATGGTCTGAACGGACTGTGGTATGAAACTTTTTCGGAAATTCGAGTTTTAAAAATTTTCGACCGAGAACAATAGCTACATTTTCTTCGAAAACTCGCTAAAAGTCTGTCAAATTTTGATAGCACAATCATCACTATGATGCATAATTTAGGTTTTGGAAAAGAAAAGAGTTGGTTGAATAAAACGGTCGTTAGGGTTCGGCTTTGGTCGGCGTTGACAGTTAATATTTGAGTATAACATCTTGAAATTCAGAAGGAAGATTGTTAAGGCATCAAACGTACGAACAAATACAGTGTCATATACGGTAATTATATATTACGTGGGGGTCACCTGTAGAGGGTTGAATAGTAAACAATGCGTTTTATGAAACGAACAAAACCCACCTGATGAGCCGTGATGCCCGGGAACCGCAAAGGACAACAACTAAACATCTACTTCATAACTAGAGCGCAACTTTTGACCTATCAACAGCTACTTTTCGCAGTTTACCACTTCGGTTGAGTCTCTTGGAAAGTTTGAAGTTTCAGGTTCTTCTTTTGTGATTTTTTTTTTCTACTTCACGCTTTTCTTCAACATCCGTTGAATAAGTCGCTCATTAATCGGGCGGAAGGTCTTGGGGTGATGAGGCTCAAGAGAATTAATAGCCGAAGTTTTTTTTGCGCTCAACTTGTTTATACTTTTGCTGAGTTGTTCACGAAAGTGAAAGGTGGCGAGGGAACTTGAAGGACTTGAAGAGCGGAAGGCAAGTTTTTTCCTTTCTCACTGCTGATGTGTTTTTAACAGGGTCATCTCACAAGATCGCGAGAGAGCAGGTGTGCAAGTGAACTGATACTAGACGGCGATTTACTGTCAAGCAATGGTGAGAATATGAGATGAGGTGGTAAATGCCTTATCTACACAGGAATCTCCTGTCGAATCCCTGAGATTCCCTGCGTCATTCAATTGTAAAGGGAGAAAAGTTTCAGCCATGATGACGTAATAAAAAAAATGCGATAGATCCTACCAAAACTACTTTTTGCGTTCTAGCACTCACAACAACTTTCATTTAAAAACGTTTTGTTGGTGCTTTCATGAGGTGTTGTCTAGTTGTTAAGTATGATTTTGATCATTAATAAAAACATCGAGCTCCATACAAAGTAAACTCATTGTACCGTCGAGGGTTTTTACTCGGAGGACACAATGAATTCTGACAGTGGCATCAAGGCCTGATGTTAGTAAACGTATTTCGTAGACTCCAGCCGAGCGAAAGATCAGGCTGAAACAACCCACATTCCAAATCCAATTTGAAGACAGATGTTCGAGAATTGTATAATATAATTCATACGCTCTGCTGCTATCCTGGAAGAGGAGAGGAGCTTTTGAACATCAAATGGGGCTCCAGTTGCAAAGAGAGGCATGTACATCAAAAGGAGGCTCTACATCAAAATTGAGAGCCTCAAATATAAAATTTAAGACAGATGAAAAGGAGCTGGGAAGAGGGACAGATAGGATCCTTGAGAAAAAGGAACAGGATCGGGATGCATCCGTCACTGAGGGTTGTCCGGATAAGATTCACTCAACAGAGAAAAGCTCGGATGTTGTGATACTTAAAAAGCACTACTTCGTGCCTTGATCAAAAATGTTCTGCTGTATGGTGCAGCGGTGTTAGGCCGTTCCGGTGATTTCTGTTTGACTCGAAGACACTCTAGTCATAATTTCCTACATCAATCTTTGTGCACCCACAACAACACCTAATATATTCTTGAGCAAGAGACGTGTTCGAATCTGGCGATATTAGAAGAAGCTCTCACCTATTGGATGAGGTTATTTAAAATGGAGAACATTAAGCTTCCTCAACTTGGATTCTACACCAACCAACTCCCGGGTATACATTTGGGTCACTGTACTGAGTGAGCTGGTGCGAGTAGCTGTGACAGAACTCAGGACTCGGAGCTTTTGAAATTGTCAAATTCAATAGTACTGGTTTCCAATGGCGAAAGGTTAAAATTGAAATGAGACTCGCATCCACGTGCTGTGGCAAATGCTACATAGGGGACTTGGCTTACGGACGCTGTCCATGCTCCGGGTGTCTCTGTTATGGCAGCAAAACTCAAGGACGGGCATTTAGCTCATAAGCTTGCTGCTAAGAGACTTCGTATTGGAGATAATATCGAACATTATATTATAATGTTTACCCCGCAGTCTTGCTACTAAAAATTGTATTCTCTATTCCTTCTAGCGCAACAACTCTCGTTTTATACATTTTTTTTGGTATTGACGTCACACAGAAATGAGTTTTGTGACAATTATAGGAAGTAAGCAAGCGAATTCTTTAAAGTAAATCACATACTGTTCAATGGAAATAACATTGTGGAGTGGATCAATTATCAATCGCACGTAAAATCCTGCCGCTCACGTGGGTTGCTCAAGTTGTGGGCTACGATGAGGGTGTAGCCACAATGATCAGACGCCTCGTTCCTGATTAAATGGCCCCAATTAGCAACTATGCCCACCACAACGAGTTGGCCCTTTTCGCACAACTCAACCCCCTGTGGTCAACTCTGTGAATATTGATTTTGTAATCAGTCCCGTTCCCAATTGTGTGTAGTGTGGCTTCACGAATTAAAAACGGGTTTGAAACCTGCTCCGACCACACGCCGGTAGGTACGAGTACCTAAGTGTATATTTATGCCTCTTCGTGAACGACTCCGTCCTATGGGAGTGCTCTCAATTTTCTTCTTTTTTTCGTCAAATTTATTTTCAGAGAAACAGTTGTTTACTTGGAACGAGGCGAGGTCCGTCCTGTGGGACGAACTCCTTCCTCTGTGTTTCATCATGGATGCTTTTCGCTAAACTTTTTTTCATATTTGACAACATGGACTCTTGAACATCTAGACGAATAAGCAGAAAGTACAACAGTTTAGATTTTAAAAAAATAGTTTAGATTATAACTTCAACTGAGTTTATCCCCGTCGAACGGCCAAAATCGAACGTTGATTGGAGTTCAGTTCATGATCCCCGTTCATAAGTTGAACCACGTTTTGATTTATCATCTTCGATAATGAACCTTTGTAATCGACCAAGAAAAAAAATACCCCCTCAAAATTTGAGGGATTACGTTTCAAGATACGTAGATTCCAAAATTGAATTAAAAAAAATCCGTCCGTCCGCCGTCCGCTATGAAACCCCAATCGGGTTTTGTATCAAAGAGATAGGAAATTTAACGCTCTTTCCTTCGGTTACCTCAGATTTTATTTTACATATCGATTGAAGGGCGATTGAAAAGTTTCGAGGATCATTGTTGGTTTGCTCAATATTTCGTAATTTTATCTCAACGGTAACTAGGCAATGTGCCGTGGACGGCGGACGGCGTACGGACGGATTTTTTCATAACCCTAGGTCAAGGGGTAGGGGATAAATTCCCATCAAACGGTATGTTTTTATTTCATATTTAGATAGAGTTTATTTCTTAGAACCAGCCGTTCGTTCACAATGACGGCTCAAAGTTGGAGCAGATCGAAAATCGTCAACATGAGAGTGAATCGTAAGGCAGCCTGTGGGTCCATATTCAAAGTGGCCCAGCTGATTCAAACAGGACATGGTTTTCAAATATCGAGTTAATGAATAATATTTAATAATAATTATTAATAATGAAGCATAAAAATTAATAATAACCAACAATAAATATCAATAATTTACACTAGGTACGTACTTGTTTTAATTCGATTTTCTGAATCTACGTATCTTGAAACGTAAACCAACAAATTTAAGAAGGGGGGGGGGGTTAAAAAATTGTTTTCTTTGGTCGATTCTAATGATTCATTATCAAAGATAATGAACCAAAAACAATCCGAGGCATTTTTTGTTGCAAATTACCTGTAGAATCGATTCACTGAGTTTGTTACATATTTACACTAGACACCCTGTGTGTGTAGGTTTTCAACTTCAGCTTATAAATTGGAACAAATGTTCTCAATTTTCCAAGCAGATTCTAAATTTTCGAAGGTGATTTTGCCATATTTTAAATTACTCTATTTACCATTTTTACCGATTACCTCAATCACTCAATTGCTGCATAGCTACAATTAGTAATTGTGTGTTTGTCAAAATCGTGGATGAATTCAGTTCAATTTAGGATTTAATATTGGCTAAAACTCAGTGAAATCCTGAAACTAACCTGTTTTGGAAAGTAGTGAAAGTTTTGAAAATTAACAGTTTTACATGTCACCTGAAAAATGAGGACTTGTGGATTGTAACAAAACTTGAGTGACGAAATAACTATTTATTTGCCATTGGGAAGGGAAAAAAGTAGAATTACACTGAAAAAGAAGGAGACAAAAAAATAAATTATTGTAAAATCGAACTATTGAATTGTGTGGGACTTAAGAGAAGTCTATCTCCAACCCAGTACGAATTTTATCTACGTCTATTGGATGCGAATTCAAGTTTTTTTTTTTTTTTTTTTTAATATTTTTATTTGGCATAAGATTGCTCCATACAGCCATTAAGCGTATATACATGAGTTACATCTTATCAACTAAACATCATACCCAATTGTATTAAAAAAACAGTTCACTTTCGCGTAGGTGTCCGGCTCGACTATTATTGTAGTGTAATTAAATGGGCAGAGTAATAGCTCGCTAAGTTCGGCAAATAATGTCTCCCGCTGCCTTTCAAATTTTTTGCACACCAGTAACACATGCCCTAAGTTGTCAACTTCACTGCACACATCGCACTGGTCCGACTGTTCCTGTCCAATCTTATGGAGATATGCTTTGCATATGCCATGGCCCGTCCGTAGCCTGGATATAGTCGAGTAGAATTTCTTGACTTGTCCTGCTGTCTCAGATCTCCATGGTCTACCACTAATAATTGGGAACATGGATCTATAAGTTCCACCTGCAGGATAATGATCGTGATACTCCTGCCATCTTCTCGTCATTGCTTTCTTGAAGTGGGCGTACATATCCGTGTATGGTAACAATGTGTTGCATTCGTCCTCACAGTAGCACCCCAGTTTCGCTGCCCGATCAACCTTTTCATTGCCCTTGACTCCGATGTGCGCCTTCACCCAAACAAATTTCACCCTTACACCCTTGCCACTCAGCCCAAAGATGCGTAACTTCAATTGAATAAGTAGGGATGAGGACTTAGTTAAGGCTTTTGGATTTTGAAGGTTCTGTAGTACGCTCCTGGAATCCGAGACAATCAGTACAGTTGTGGGTGGAACCTCCATTTGCTCGACGTACTCCAAGGCTTTATCAATGGCAATTAGCTCTGTTGTAAATACAGATGCCATATTGTTAACTTTGAATGACTTAACGACTTCAGCATATAAATCATACATCGCGCAACCGGCGGCACCATTAACTTTCGAGCCATCTGTGTATATGACTTTACAATGTGGTCCTTGGCGATCAAACAACTCCTGCAGGACATGTTCCACTTCGTGGTGATCTGTTGATCCTGTGAAGTTCGGAAATATGACGTGTATTCGCTTCATTAAGGCCCAATAATCTATATGATACATGGGTGGCCTGCTTTCTGATGACACAAATGACATGAGTTGAGAAGTTTCAACGAAAATTTCGGTGAGCGGTGGAGCTACTTTCTTCTGCCAGTATCTTTCCGTTAGGACATTCACGCTTAGGCACGCAATTTTGTTATATAAGGACGGGTGCCTTGCGTACAGACGAGCAATGTATCTGCTTCCCAACATCATCCGTCTCGCTTTTAATGGGGGTTCTCCACTTTCTGCATGTAGTGCGTTCAGAGGAGTAGACGGAAGTAAGCCCATGATTAATCTCAGACACCGGTTCTGAACTCTATCCAGTTTGCTGAGCGACGTCAGACAAGCGCTTCCGTACAAATGAGAGCCATAGTCGATCAAGCTACGCACAGTTGCTCTATAAAAAATCAAGGCCACATCTGGGTCCGCTCCCCACCGTACTCGAGTAACAGCTCTCAGGATGTTAATGTATGACTCGGCTTTTTGACAAACATAGTTGATGTGTTTGTTCCAGTTTAATGTTTTTGTGAGGATCACACCAAGGAATTTGACACTATTCTCAACCCGAACTTGGAATCCATCGAAGTCCATCGTTTCTCCGAAAGGTAGTCTACGTTTCCTTGAGAAGGAGCATATTGAGGATTTGCCGCTTGATAAGTTGAGGCCTATTTCCGTGAAAAACCTTTTCACTATGACCATTGTTTCGTGAAGTATTGCCTCACACTCCATAGGTTCCGCATGCGTGCAATATATACAAATGTCATCCGCGTACTGTAAAATTGTAACTTCACTGGGCAACATTGACTCCAACTTAGCCACATATAAACAGTAGAGAAGTGGGGATAGGATCCCACCCTGTGAAAGACCTCTCTGTGTGGTTCTTGGTCCATAATTTTGTCCGTTAACCCTGACATGCACCTGTCTGTCATGTAATAGCCTGAACATATTTCTGACGAAGTGATCAGGTATATCAAGATCCTTTAGAATGGTCACCAATTTGCACAAATTGACATGGTCATACGCATTGGATACGTCTAAGAAGAGTGCTACTGTAGTTTTATTCATAGACAAATTGTTCTGTACGTCGCTCACGAAAGTTGTCACTACATCCATGGTAGATCGACCGGTTCTAAATCCAAATTGGCTTTGTGGCATCAAGCTTTCATGCTCAATCCACCACTGTAATCTCGCTTTTATCATTCTCTCCATGGTCTTGAGTAAACAGGACGTCAATGAGATCGGCCTGTATGAGGTATAATCTTTGGGTGGTTTTCCCGGCTTCCTAATAGGAATAACAACTACGCTTTTCCATTCATCTGGAAACTTTCCTACCCTCCAAAATTCGTTGTAGAGACTTAATAGCACCCTCTTCATTCCTTCAGGCATATGTTTTAGAAAACTGTAATGAACGTGATCCAAACCAGGGGACGTGTCCGAACCCCCTCCAATTGCATTCACCAATTCAGTAGTTGTGAAAGGCTGTTCGAGAAAATGGCACGAAGGGACTGATTGTACCGAATGATAGGGAATTTCACTTACGTAATCCGGCGTCAGGGACAGCAAAAAGCTGTCTATCCATTCCCCTTCAGGCAAAATACTCCTTGAGTTGGATTTTGCGTTTTTCAACTTGCGAATTTTATTCCATACCTCCTTTATTGGAGTTGATTTGGACATGGAATCGCAGAATTGTTTCCACGACTCACGTTTCGTTTTCTTAATTATGCGTTTCGCCAATGCCACTAGCCGCTTTGCTTCTTGGAAATTTTCAAAATTTGGGTTGCGTTTGTATTCCCTGTACGCTCTCTTCCTCTCTTCGGCAGCCATACTACAAGCATCATTCCACCAGGGGTTGCCGATTCTCGAAATACGTCGACTGGAGTATCTAGGAATCGATTGACAACATGCATTCTCGATCCAATCAATGAAATTTTTATATGTTATTTCACTCGTATTTCCTTGTAAAGATTCTAGCTGTCGCTGAAGTATGTTTGTATACTTATCCCAATCTGCTGTTCCAATTTTCCATTTTCTAGAGTTTAGCACCTTAGGAACTTGATATTCCAGTAAAGTAGACGTAATCAGAGCAGGTATATGGTCTGATCCCAACGAATCCTCGAGAAGTTCCCAAGTCAGACTATTTGCGAGACTAGCCGAACAAAATGTTATGTCAACCGCTGAAACCACCCGCTGAACCGACGAGGGTATACGTGTTGGAGAGCCGTCATTCAAGTAACTAAGCCCACTAGAATCCGTTGCCGCAAATATCGTGGTACCAATCGCATCGGTGTATGAACTCCCTACGGAAATGTGGTGGCAATTCCAGTCACCTGTAATAATACAAGGCTGGGGAATTGCTCTGAAAAATTGTTCCCAGTCGACGCTTGCAGACATATTTTGATTATATACAGAAACAACCGTTATTTTTGTGTCTTTCAGGAGCAAAGTAGCCGCCACCGTCTCACAGTTTTGTATGTTCGGCAAGCTGTCCAATTCATCGTAGTCAATATCATTTTGGATTAATAATGCAACTCCCCCCTTTCCATCCCGCCTTCGGCGAGACAATAAGTTATATCCTCGAAAAGTATACGTATGATTTGTTTTGAACCACGTTTCCGAAATTTCAGCAACATTTATATTTTCCTGTGCTAAGCACTGTTCGAAACTAGCCTTGTTCGAAACAAGGGAACGAGCGTTCCATTGTAATAGACGCAAGGTGTGTAAATTACGTTGATTATTATCCATTATAATTTTACGTAATTATTATGAGGTTTAATGGGGTTTGTGTATTCAGCTCGTGATTGTAGGTCAGGGCTGCGATTGGTGGAGCCCTTTTCCCGAAAACTGTCCCAATTTATCTCTTATTTTCAGTTTGATTGATTCCACTTCTAATCCTTCTGTAGCACCTAAACTTTGTATAACTGACACAATTGTATCGCATAATGTTTCTTCGTCGAGATCTTGAAATATTCCCTGACTCGGTTCTCTTAGCGGGGCTGTAGTGATTGGAGTGGCGGAGTGTTGGGCGAGTAATCCTCCCGCTACATTTGAAGGCAGATTACTACTGAACATCGGTGTTATTGGTGTGAAATTCCTAGGTGAAGGTGGAGTGATGGGTCGAGTCCGTTTAGTAGTACGTTTGTATGAGCTTGTACTTGCAAACTGTCTGTCTCCTAATAATTGTTGCGCGCCCTTCAGAGTTGGGAATGAAGCAGCATCCATAATGTTAGGGTATTTAGCAATAGCAGTGGAGTAGGCTCCCCTGACTGCAGACTTTGCCTCGTAATAGGACAAATTCCTTTCAGACATAGCCTGCTTGATTTTCTTTTCTGTTTGGTATTGGGGGCAAGCATCATGGTCTTTTGCTGAGTGATTTCCCTCGCAATGTAAACATTTCAAACTCCCTGTGATATCACATTTCTGTGAACTATGATTTGAACCACATTTTTCGCACGTCTGAGAGCCTTTACAATGTTTAGAAACATGCCCATATCTCCAACACCTATCACACTGTAGAACCCTTTGTACATATGGCAAAACCTCACACGATACATAATGTATGTACACTGTGTTAGGGAGTCGCTGACCTCGTATGGTTATAAAGACGGTCTGAGTTGGTACTAATATGTGATTAACACCATCAGCACTCGCCACTTTTCGCATACATCTTTGTACGTTCAAAACCTCCATATTCTCACCATTGGGACCCTTAATAACTGATAAAATTTCCGTTTCGCTTACATCAGTGTGGACCCCCTTTATGACACCCTTCTTCTGTAGCAGATGGAAGGGAATGTACGCTTTGAACCCTTTTTCTGCTATGATTGGAGCACTCATCAAGTTGTTAGCTGCAACTGCATTCCTCAACTCGACTCTAATACGGTTTTTCCCCGTTTTATTTATACAAATAATATGTTTGGATATGTCTTTATGAGCATCGTTTATTAGTTTGAAATTATTGATGACGGAATTAACACGGGCTATCTTGGAACCAAGTAGGTTTTTTTATTTATTTATTTATTTTCATCAGTGAACATGGCGGTAATATGGGCTTAAAGGATCCGGAAGGGAAGGATCCGGACTAATGACGGAAAAATATATTTCCTTCCATTCAAGAAATCCATATTCTCTAAAACAGTAACTTACATATTTCGATACGGAGGGGAGAGGGGATTTGCTCCTGTTTCGAAGGATTACCAAGTTAATTACTGAAATGATAAACCGCAACATCAAATATTCACGTTCTGCCGTCGGGAGAACTTGTAGAAACTGAAATTCTGAGTCGAATGGCATAACCTAATCCGTCTTCAGTCATCTAACCAACATTTTTGTCTAGTTTTTGGGAAGATAGACATAGAGATAAGGGTTGGCCTCGTTCCACCTTTTTGGATATTTCGAATGGAACGGTTCACTTCGAATTGCTCACAGGAAACCTCAAAAATAGAGCCGATAAAACAAGAACCACCATAAACTCCCAAAATGAAACAGTTTGACAAGGGACACCTCATTTAAAAAATGTTTTTACGCTGAACACGATGCTGAAATCAGAATTGCGATATCTTCTTCTGTTCTCAAAGTGGAGCACTTCGATGATAAAGAAACGTGGTTGTTGCTTGAGATGTTCTTCACGGTTCATCTGCTCTAATCTGATAACGGAATGAGATATCGCAATTCTGACTTCACCATCGTGTTCAGCGTTGGAAAATATATAAACTAACGTGTTACTCGACAAAAAAGACACAATTTGTAATAAAAACAGTAAAACGGAGACATTTTACATAAAACCAGTTATTTCTTCGAAAATTCGCTCTTATAGTCATGCTGCATGACTGTGGATTTTGTTATTTTGAAACTCTTGTCTTGAGATACGTATTGTTGCACAGCATCAAGGTAATTTAAGTTATTTATTGGTAGGATCTTCTTGTTATAATTGATATCTGATAAATAGCACGTTATAACAAGTGAAAGACCCAGAATAATTCAAATTAAGTCGTAATAATTTTACATGCATATAAATTATTTTCCAATGTAGCAGCTACAATGACGTGTAATCACCCATGAACAAATAGGTCGTCTAGGAATTTATTTGAAGTGTTGACGAGACCATCACTGCGCTTGGAGATGACCCGCTCCTCGAACAGACAGTATTTTACTTCATTACTGCAACAATTATCGTTTTGTGTAGGCTGTCATTGTAGAATATTATGGTAGGAATGCATAAGTTGGTTGGAATTACCGATGTAAACTTCCCCGAAAAATATTTGTTCGTCTATAGCTTTGTCCTTTGCGGAAATAACGACGGGCGAGAAAAGAGATGTAGCCCAACCTCGGGGATCTTCAAGGGTCTCGAGAGGTAAACACAAGTGGGAACACATTGAACGGCTCAAGGGAGGGAGCCCTCTTTAGTCTCTTGATATAAATAAACGTCGAAACCCTCACCACGCTAACGTTGAACGCTCGTACCCGACAGATGTGCCCCGTCCGGAGGTCGATCCTGAGAGTCTTGAAAACCTCAAGTGTATCAGCCCCCAGCAGCTACTTCTCCGGTTCATCAGTCATTCCTACTCCCTCGCCATGGCAGACAGCATGACGAATCGCGAGTGATCAGTTTCCACCTCAACTAAATGATTGAAGATCATTCGGAAAGCTTTTCCTCGAACTACCGCCATCGCAGCCTTTACACTTTTTACAAACATGGGGTGCGAAGCTTCGTACCAGCTGTTGTGAGGGCTGATACTGTGGGTCGTATCTTGATTCATTATTTTTTTACTATGAACTATGAATTGATGATAAAAAAAACCCTCCTTATTCCCTCACACAAATAGTGGATTCATTTCGAATCCACATGTCGGGATAAAAACACTGCATATATTTCCTCAACGGTTCATTATTTTCTGTCTACGTTCTGCACACATTGTTCATGTGAGTCCGATAACTATACAACACAGCGCCAAAATATCCACTTTTCCAGACTAGGAGGCGAGCGGCTTTTCTTTTCCAGGTGGCGCGTGTTGGTAACTAGCCTCGTAAATTTTCCTACAAAACTCTGCACCGGCCTAATACCACCCGGATTTTGATAGGTTCCACCAGTCATTTGTTAACAACGAGGGCTCACAGGTTGAACCGACGTGGGTACACGCAAAAACGTACAAATTCATAATTTCATATAATTATTTCTTTTTGGTTTATTATCTTCGATAATGAACCATTGGAATCGCCCAAAGAAAAAAAATTTTAACCCCCCCTCAAAATTTGTTGGTTTACGTTTCAAGATACGTAGATTCAGAAAATCGAATAAAAAAAAATCCGTCCGTCCGCCGTACGCCGTCCGCCGTACGCCGTCCGCCGTACGCCGTCCGCCGTCCGCGCCACTTTGCCCAGTTAGCGTTGAGTTAAAATTACGAAATTTGGTTCCTGGGTTTGGACCAGCCCCACAATGATCCTCGAAACTTTTCATAACCCTAGGTCAAGGGGAAGGGGTTCAAAACGAATTTTGAAATTTTGAAAATTCCATATCTCGAAAAATTCCTATCAAACGGTATGTTTTTTATTTCATATTTAGGTAGAGTTTGTTCCGTAGAATTTTTTAAGACCATCCGCAGCTTTGTACGACCAGCCGTTCGTTCACAATGACGGCTCAAAGATTGTGCCTCACAACCCGATCGTGAATCAAACTGTTGAAATACAGGTCCATTTTCATACTAACAAGATCTTTGGAACATCATATGGCTTAAGTGATGTCGAGTTTGTTGTTCTGAGGTGCGTTTCGTGCTACGGAAATGAAGGTAATTTCGAATGTTTGTTGGTAGGTACTTTTATAGAAAAATTATTACCGACGTAGTATTAAAAACCCCAGAATTATATAGTATTAATTAATCATAATTAATAATAATAATAATTAATAATAAATACGAATTATTAATACCTAACAATAAATTATAATAATTTTCACTAGGTACTTGATAAAATTGATAATAATAATTAATCTAACATTTAGG
This sequence comes from Stenodema calcarata, assembly GCA_963920205.1. Classification (NCBI taxonomy): domain Eukaryota; kingdom Metazoa; phylum Arthropoda; class Insecta; order Hemiptera; family Miridae; genus Stenodema; species Stenodema calcarata. Next base: position 20,621,061 of record OY986048.1, read on the forward strand.
ATCTAGACATTTAGACCTAGTGATCTAGACAGAAGGGTGATCTGTACAAAGAAGATAATGAACCGTTGTGTCAAGAATTTGCAGAGTTTTTAATTTATATAAATAAATTACCTACTGGGCCCCCTCTCATATGCGTAGCTATGTAAGTCAACTCACATCGATGTTGTATTTAGAGGAGTGATCTAAACAGAAGGGCGAGCTATACGGAATAGAATTAACCGTTGTGATAAACATGATGGGTGTAAGAGTACAGTTATTTAATAAAGCGGTTAATTTCAAAGATTCTTGATTTTCCTTTAACGTGGTATTGTTTTTTGCTCCTTCGTTTTCATTTTATTTTTCTTGCAAGGAATTAATTCAATTAGGTACTGCAGCACAAGGTATCGTCACTTCACAGCCAAGTTGATTCTTAAAGGCCATTCATTGCAACTCTTCCACCATTCAATACATACTTAAATAATTTATAATTGAATAATTTACTCCTACTGCCAATATACCTCTATTATCTTTGAATCAAACCTAAATAAGACGTGTGGGAAACCTTCCCTACAAATGACCATACTCCTGATCCGTTTAACGATTCGAGAGCATTTGAAATCCCCTGGAGCCGCTACCAAGGAAAAAATAAGACTCCAAAGCCAGATTTTTTAAAATTTTTTATATTGAAATTGTAAATCATACTGTGAGATCGAGTGAAATTGCACGAAAGGGCAACAACTGAGATTCGGCGGTATTGGAAGGTGGAGGAAGCTAATTACGGCGTCTATTGGATGCTTACGATTCGATTTCGTTTCAATTCCGCCCTCCCACGCTGAAAAGGAAAGCTCGAGAGCTCAAAACTCGGTTCACTCTTGTTTTTAGGATTGAAACACAAACCCAACGATCATTTTGTGTTAGTCGACTTGAACGTTGGTGAAGTTAGATTATCAGTAATATTTGATTATCATGGATAACACTGGCAGCACTATATATAGCGCTACCAGTGTTATCCATAATATATCAGTTTGTGTTATTATAATATATTATAACAGTTTGTGTTATTATAATATATTGTGTTATTATAATATATCAGTTTGATGTTACTCTGTTAACAGATAGAGAAAGAGAGAAAGAGAACCAAGTTGTCTGCAATAAAAGAGAGAGATTTATTGGTTTAGATTTAGGTTTAGATGTATTGGTTCAGATTGCTGACAACTTGGTACATTGTAAAATTTATATGTAATAATTCTTGTCTAGGTTGAATAATACCAATTATGGTGTAATATTAGGCGTAGGCCCGTTAGAATTACACCAGAGTTGCAAATTATCTCTTTCTTTTTTTATTTTAATGTATTTATTAATTTCTTATTATGTAATAATAATTATTTTATTATTAATAATAATTATTTTGATTTTGATTTTATTTCTTCATTTAACATACACACCCTTTACTATAGTTTCAGCTCTCAGCCTCCATTAAATGTAATGTTGCATAATTAGCATAATTATGCAAATTTACACCATTAATAATTAATGGCGTTCAGGATCAAAAGAGGATAACTCCAAAATTTCAAACATTGATTTTTTTCACAGTTTTGGCACGTTCAGTAAAACCATATTAATAAAAATTAATAGTTATATTAATAATAATTTATATTAATATTTATTGTGCATATAACTATTAATTATTATTAATAAGGCTTTACTGAACTTGCCAAAACTGAAAAAATAAATTTTTGAAATGTTTGAGTTATCCGCTTTTGATCCTGAACGCCTTCCAGACGTCTTTACAGTATAGCAATCATATATTAACAATTTACTACTACATCTCTACAAATATCCAAATATAATTATTATTACTGTAAAGACTTCTGGAAGATCAAATACTTCTTTAGAGGTGAGCCTTCGAGGTTTGGAGAGCCTAATTTGTAATGCATATTATAGGAAATAGTTGAGTTTAGTTACATTTGTCGCATAGGTCCCTCCGTAGACCAATATACCACGCTTCAAGGCTGATTGAAACATTCCAATACAAATTAATTTAGTTATTTTTTCTGGGATTCTAAATTTCAAATTTTAAAATACGTAAATGAATTTCTTCAAACAGTTATGCAAATATTCTACTCGTTTCTTCTAATTCATTTTATCATCAATAACTATCCCCAGGTACTTATGATGAGTAACTGATTACAACGGAAGACATGAACATAGCCCTTCCATGAATTTGTTGATGGAAATACCAATTCTGCTGAGCTGTAGATTCCGAATTCGGACCAAACTGCAAGTACTTCGTTTTAATTATATTTATAGTGAGTTCGAAATATGGTGTAGGCTCCTCTTTGCTTTGTCAAATACCTCGGACCACGTCTTCCCATCAACCATACTCGCCGTATCGTCAGCGAATAAAAAATACGAGGAGAGATTCGTTACTACGGGAAATTTGTTTAAATAAATCAGAAATTACGAGGTACCTACCCAAAGTTCTTCCTTGCATAACTCCAACGTTATAATAACTTTTAAACCAATTCAAGGTAATCCATGTAATATCCTATCCATCACACTATCATAAAGTAAATTTCTATCAATAGTATCAAATGCTTTTGATATATTCATAAGAATTAAACAAGAAATTATCATGGCTGAAAGCACCTATCCCACAAAATGGAGGAGAAAAACGTTTTTCTTAACAGTTTCTTATTTGCATGGATTATTCTATGTACAATATCTCTGTGAAATCGCATAACTATCCAACACTGGAGTAAAACGCCAAGACATTGATAGAATAGGTGACCAGATGGTCATAGCAGAGTGGAACGCAACCCCCCTTCTGGTTTATGATTTTAGATACTGAACCATTGAAATCGATAAAGAAAACCAAAGTTTTAACCCCATCACTCCCTTCGATAGTTGTTCATGTCTACGGAAAGAAGGTAATTTTGTTTATTTATTCGTAGGTGTTTCTCGTTATAAACTATGGCCGATGTTGGTAGGTACAAGTAAGAACCCCTGAATGTTATAATTGAAAATGAGTGACAAATGTATATATATTATAAAACCCATAATTTATATACTTAAATCAATGGTGGAGTATCCCTGAACTAGCAACACCACCACCACGCATGGGGTCTGAGTTGTCGAACACGCAGTACAGTACTTTGGAATTACTTCTTGTGAATCGCGGGCCTCCACACTAGCAGTGATCATTTGGTGTCTTTGAGATAAAACACCTTAGCGGTTCGAGAGAGTAATGGGGTCGGGTAAATCAGAGATCAGGGGAACGGGAAATCCGTGTCTAAAAGAGACAATCCTCCCCGGCGCCGCACTATGAATTTATTCAAAAGAGAGAAAAAAAGGAAGAGGATACAGCGAGAGCAAACAATTTCCCGTCGTGTCAAAGTCCCACTTCCAACTTTCCAACCCTCCCTCACCGCTTTCTTTCAGTGGGATTTTTTTCAGTGAATAACGAAGGGCGAATAAGCAGCTGAAACGAATGGAAATGCCGTTAGAGCTAAACGGAAACGGTTCCACGGAACTGACTTAAACCATAAAGCAGAGTGACGTGAAGGCAGTAGTCGGAGGCAAGTTTTCTACGGTTATGTTTAAAACGGGGATTACCAGCAACTTCAAAAGGAATATGTATTGGAAAACTTCAAATATCAAGTTGCCCATGCACACGTGTAAAACATGTGGGTGCGTTTAAAATACCAACGCAACCAATAGCCCCGCATTTTTACACAACAATTGAATCGTAATCATTATCACGCTGACAGCTCAGTCAAATTAGACCAGAAAACGCTGCTCATTCGTTCAGCACAGTTTATTGTGATCTGTACAGATATCTCTGCTGTCTAGATCACTGTTCTGTATACAATATCCTTGTGCGTACCAGTGGCGGCTGCTGATAGGAGCATAGGAGTATGTTCACCCCCAGCCAATAAACCAAAAATAATAACCGAATTCTCCCATCACATTTGAAAAGTAAGTTGGATATTGACAGAAAAAAGGATTTAACTATTTGAATCGACGCTCGAAACAGCTGCCCTGGTAGGAAGCCCAAACCTGACCAATCAAAAGCAGGTTGGAGTACAAGGCAGGTCGTGCTCCGGCTCCCCTCCCTTGTCGCGAATTCCTTATGAATTCCCATTCATAACTTTCCAGTCTCTCTGTGAGATTGGCCAATGAAAACGTTTCACGGCGCAACACTAACTCGCTGCTCCGCTACCAGGGGCGCTGTCATTCATTCTCCGTTCCAATGCCACCAAAGCGGACGAGGTAAATCATTGGAGTTAAATGCCCACTCGTTCGCTTGTTTGCATTTGCCAAGTACTTTCGAAAATAAAAATAAAACCCCCAAACCGCAGATCACATAATATGTATTACAGTATAGTTTTCCAACTGGATTCCGGGCTTACGCTAATTATGCATAAAATGCTTTTTAAATTTATTTATCATTTGTTGGTATTTATGGATTTCATAAATACCAACAAATCATTTTCATTTTCATTTTCATTTTTATGGATTTCATTTATTTATCATTTGTTGGTATTTATGGATTTCAACTTGTGCCTACCGAGTCCAATACTGCCACCGTAAGTTAAAACCACCTATCTCCATTTTTTTCATGTCGAGAAAAATGCAGTTAAGTGAGGAAGGGGGCCCAGATCATCAAACTGGAGAAGTCTTTTTTTCGAACCTTTCCAATGGAGATAGGAAATTCTACCTTGGCAGAAAAGACGCGCCACGTCGAGATCTACGCAGCCATTTGCCCAACTCCAAAAATACCAAAATGGTCGATAGGGGACTTTATCTTAGTACGGCAGAATAGTAGTTTATAAATATAAATAAGAAAATAAGAAAAGTTTATAAATAAGAAAAGTTTATAAATATAAATATGAAATAAGCACTTCACCTACCTACGAATATTTGACATTTCCGTAGAGTCGTAATACATACTCGTAGATACACGGGAATTTCAGAACATGACACTTGATATTGCAAAGCCATTTGTTGTTTGAATCAGCGGTTCCCGAGCAGGTACTAAAATTTGTGTGAAGTTTCATCTGAAGCTGCTTCCCCATTTTGAACAGACGGTTGGTCGTGCAACGCTCCGAGTGCTCTTGGAAAATTCTCTGAACCAAATACCGTTAAAAAATACCATTTCTCGATGTTATGAACAACTGTTCCAAACTTCAGTAATTATTTCCATACTAGGCGAACCATCCATCCATTTTTCACCCTCCCGCCCCGATTAACTCCTTACGATATCCGAACGTAAACAGGAGCATAACGGGTACCAACGTGAGTAGCTCAATGTGAGCGAAAACACTTTGGCCCTCCCGAAAACTCTTCGAACCGCCACCGCGTGTTATGGTAATGTAAAATGAAGAGCATAAATGTGGTTCAGCAGTTTCAACTTGGTCCATTCATTTTGTAGTAGAGTGGAAAACTTAGGAATCGGATAAGGATAGGCGCGGTGAGAAGAACCGGCCCAAGTTCCCTCTTCCCCTTCTATACGGAAAGGGTAGAGACCGTTTCCCTCGGGTAACGGGCTGGCGGGAGCACTCATCACCGCGTTATTATGTCTTTATCGCGACCGGGTGCTTCCCGTTATCACCCACTTCTTGGGTTCCTTTACTATTTGACCACCAACTTGGAATACCCATATTCAACCGTAGAGGCCTCCGTAGGCGATGGGCTTAGTGAATACAACGACGTGATCCAGTTTGAAAAGGGAACATCTGCAAAGGTGAGGCACTTGACGTCCTCGTAACTATATCATGATCACAACGACATTCACTGAGACCGTTTAAGGGCAAACAGCTTGACCACTGGAAATTCCATAAAAATTGCTCTAGACCAATTTGAATGAACCGTTGGAATCGCCTAAGGAAAACAAGAAAAATTACCCCGCTCAAAATTTGCGGGTTTACGTTTCAAGTTACGTAAAATCAGATAATCGAACAAAACTGTTGTGGAGCTCAAAATAGGGTTTTACCTTTTCAATTACATAGGGTTCATTACATTTTACTTTAGGGTTTTTCACTGTCGTATAATGGATATTTTAGATTGAAGGGTCTGAAAAGATGTTGATTCTGAACATTTCAAGACCAGCTGTTCGTTCAAATGAGGGCCCAAAGGTAGAACCTACGAGTAATACGAAAAATTGTCAGCGTGTGCGTGAATAACGGTGGAACTTCAGGCGAATATTCATACTGGGGAAAAGCTGATTCAAACAACACGTGCTTTTGTGATGTCGAGTTTCTTGTTCTATGATACTTTTCGTGTCCTTGGAACATATACGTTCTGTAATTTTAAATATTTATTAATTGGTACTTCTTGTTATAAATTATCACCACAATTGGTATGTATAAATCCCGGAATTATTTAAATTAAAAATTATAAATCATTCATCATTTATCTAGGAACGCGGTAGCGTTCCGCCCCGCCATGCAAAGAAGTTGAGAAAACGAACGCTGTCGAGTGTATGTTTACCGGACGTCACGAAACGCGTTTTCGAGGTATCCATATCTCGGCTCCTATTTGACCGATCAACTTGAAAATTAGTGTGGGTCTTCTTTGAGTGTATATTAGAAAGCCCTGAAAGTTTCAAATCGATAGGTCTAAAGGGGGCCGAGCTACATAACTTCAAAAACCCGGGTTTTCGGCCTTAGATTGTTCTTCTCCTTCTCCTTCTTCTCCTTGTTCAGACAGGCAAGGCTGGAGCCTCTCCACGTTGACCGATTGACTTGAAATTTTGCACAGAGCTTCATTTAACCTTGAGACAGAGCCTTATATAAGATTTAACCCATTATCTCAACCCAAAAAAGTTTTAGAAACAAAAGAACAGAAACCTTAGGAAAATTCTGTCCACTTTGACGAGTCTACAGCCTGGGTAAAAGGACCAATCGACTTGAATTTTTTTACATATCTTCTTTATAGCATGGCTCAGTGCCATTTGAACGAAATAAGCAATTATCTCAACCCAAAAAAAAATTAGGGACAAGAAAACGGAAATTTAGGGTAATTAAGGCTAATTATGGCCATATCTCGGCTCCTAGTTGACCGATCAACTTAAAATTTGGTATGGATCTTTTTGGTGTCGATAATAGAAAGCCCGGAAAGTTTCAAGTCGCTAGGTCTAAAGGGAGCCGAGTTATATCACAAAAACCAATTACCATGTTTTTCTACTTTTTTCAGTCGGTCAAGGCTACAGCCTCTCCACCTTCGCCGATTGACTTGAAATTTTGCACGGAGCTTCGTTTCAAGTGTAGCAAGTGCCTTTTGAAAGATTCAAGTCGATATCTTTAAAGGGAGCCGAGTTATATAACTTCAAAAACCCGGTTTTTCACCCTTACCGGTTCTTCTTCTCCTTAATCAGTTAGGCATTTCCACCTTCACGGATTGACTTGAAATTTTGCACAGAGCTTCGTTTCAACATCAGACAGTGCCTTTTGAAAAGTTTAACCCATTATCTCAACCCAAAAACTTTTAGAAACAAAAAACTGAAATTTAGGCTAATTTTGGCAACTTTGACGAGTCAACAGCCTGGGTAACCGGACTAATCGACTTGAAATTTTGCATAGACCTTTGCAAAGATGTGATATCCCCCCAAAAAACACTCCGTGTAAAAATCACCCCGCCTCGCAAATATCATTCTTCAGAGGCCGGAAAAAGTTATGATATCCACTTTCCCCGCCCGCCCTTTTCCTCATTAAGGAGCTAAGTATAATGAAAAGCTTAACCACTTCACAAGCACCGTACCCCTTTCGAAATCTCCCCTTGGCGCTATTGCGAGACGTTTTTATTACTTCCAGAAGCAACTAATACTTGTATAAAACGTTAACCACCATCAAGTATTAGTTGCTTGTGGAAGTAATAAAAACGTCTCGCAATAGCGCCAAGGGGAGATTTCGAAAGGGGTACGGTGCTTGTGAAGTGGTTAAGCTTTTCATTATACTTAGCTCCTTAATGAGGAAAAGGGCGGGCGGGGAAAGTGGATATCATAACTTTTTCCGGCCTCTGAAGAATGATATTTGCGAGGCGGGGTGATTTTTACACGGAGTGTTTTTTGGGGGGATGTATTATACAGTGTGTAACGCGACTGGTGTCCGACAGCTCTCCTACGTGTTCTACATTCAATTTCTGACCAAACGTGTCCGTTAGACTTTTTTTAATTCACTCAAAATAGGACTTTTCCCACTTTTAAGATTATTTCGTGTTTTCGACCTTACTTCACTAAAATTGCCATAACTCCCTTAATTTGAACTAAACGTTAAATCTGAGGATACCGTTGGAAAGAGCGTTAAATCGTCTACCTATTTGATAACTAACACATTATTTTTAGGTGAAATTGAGGAGTGGAAATGGAGTCTGAAAAGTGAATTTTATCAAAATCGCTTGGTAATCTTGGTAATCTTGGACATCTTGGTAATCTTGGTAAAACGCTTGGTAATCTTATTATTTCTTATATCTGAATTGTGAAGGTAAGCTTAAAAATGCTCCGAGGTTCAGCTTTCTAACGGACTGACTACAAATTTTGTTTGATGTTGAATTGAAAAGAAAAACGTGGTCTTGAATGCGAAAATACGTAGTTTTTCTGGCTAAATCTTGGGTTTTTCATGAGTCATCTTTGTGGTAATTTTTCACGTTGTGTGATAGAATGATTCAGGGAGATCTGAAAGTGTCACCATTCGACTCAGTGGGTTTTTCATGAAAAATGTTTTTCCCTTAGGGTCGAAAAATGAAAACTTTCATAGTTCAATTAGGTATTATTTTTAATGTCGATACACCTGCCCTATAATGGTGACATTCCCAGATCTCCCAGACTCGTGCTTATTCATTTTCATTTTATCGTTAATAAATTTACTACCATTAATATAAATTAATAGAACATTATCATCATTCATTAATTATCATCATTATCATCATTAATTCGTCATTATTTTCTTTTCAGAGCTGGAGTGTTGACAGAATAATTGAACTATGGAAGATTTTATTTTTTTTCGACCATTACCAAATTCATTTCTCAAGTTGCTCAAAATGTCCTCCGTTTTGTCGAATGCAAAGACCCTTTCGTCAATGAACTAAGTGTGACTCAGCATGTAAAATTGCCACAAAAATGACTCAAAACTCACTATTTAGTATATTTGTCATGACTTAGCCCGAGAAACACGCTTCTTCGGATTCAATTCTCATTTTCTCTCTTAATTCAACATCAAACAAAATTTGTGATGAGTCCGTTAGAAAGCTGACCTTTTGGCGCATACCTTCGCAATTCTGCTATACGAATTAATACGACCACCAAGCGTGTGATTTTGAGATTTGGATAAAGTTCACTTTACAGACTCCATTTTCCCTCTTTACTTCCACCCAAAAATAATTTGTTAATAATGGTATCCTCATATTTAAGTTTAGTGCAAATTAAGGGAGTTATTGCAATTTTCGTGACGTAGGTAAGGTCGAAAACACGAAAAAAATCTTAAAAGTGGAAAAAGTCGAATTTTGAGAGGATTAAAAAAAAAAAGTCTAGAAGAAACTTTTGGTCGGAAATTAAATGTAGATCACGTAGAGATGCTGTCAGACACCACTCGCGTTACACCTTGTAGTAGCAATAATTTATATTAAAGTTAGGGTAGGTTCTTTAGGAGTCGGCTTTTTAAAAAAGGTTGAAATGAATTTAGGCGAAACGAACTTTATTCACGGAATTACACAGACTTTAAATTGTGACAATAAAGTTATTGGAACACTTGGAACAAATTACGCGGAACACACACAGGGTCGGTCGGTTACAGTAGCAGGCCGAGAACTGAAGGCTCGGGGCCTGCTCACGTTGGTTTTATAGTGTTCATGGCTGCGTCAGCAGTAATGGTAGGTCGGGTACTATAACTCTTCCCTCCCTGTAGATAAAATTGAAATTTAGTAGAAATTTCAATTTTTCAGTTTCGACGAGCAATCATGACACACTATACAACTTTACAATAATATAAAAGGATATGCACACAAATAGGTATAATAACAAATAAGGTTACGTGGTTAGCAATAGTTGTGACATGATTAACAATAAACAGAGGTTGGCACGACAACAGTGAGACAATACTATGCTAGCTTTACAATTTACGTGAGATAACTCGAAGGAATTTTAAGTTTACATTTCGACATTAATTCCAAACATGATACTTGATAACAAATGAACAATTTACATGAACAATTTACAACATAATTTTCGAGCTAAGTTTCGAGCTGGTTTTAGACATTATCTCGGGAAATTTGAATGTTTCTTCTATGTTTATAAAAACGGTATCCAGTGTACGCAAAGAATGATATGAGAGCAACGTATAAAAGAATTGTCCAGGCGCTAGGGGAAAGGTGATTCAATACAAGTTCTCGTGTACTAGGTATGGGAATTGAAGGAGGTGATAGTTGTTTTAAGTTTCTGAGTTTCATCAACGCTGTAGGTTTCTTGTTGAAATCCCAAGACTGTTTTTGGAACATGACCATAGAGGGGGTGTGGCTACTATAGGTGGATGGGGTGGTTAAGGTTTGGTTCCTATATTCTATCGTGCTGTTGCCTGGGGAAACGAGGAAGATGCCGAAAAGGGATTTAAACTGTATATTACCCTGGTCAATAATTTTTATCTGATCTTCGTAGGGGAATAAGAAGACGTAACGATTAGCCTCTTCTAGGAGTTCTATATGGTTGTTTTGTAGATTTAGTTGTATTAAATCACAACGACCGTTCAAACCCTTAGTGAGTATGTCTAACTCGCAGTCGTTTTCGCTGGTTAGCTGAAGACTATTTTGACACAAGTAGTAGTTACGTCCATATTCACACGGATTCTTAAGGAATCGTAGGTCGGTTGTGGATTTTAGAGCGTATTTGGTGGTGGGTAGGATAGTAGCATAGAAATTTGGAATGAAGGTTGGTAGTGGTTGAAGGAGAATCAAATCGAACTGAGTAGTATGGAGGATGGGGACATCTAAGAAATAGATGATTTCCTCAGAGCTTATGAAGCATTTCACTTTTATGTGATTTTGGATCTCCCAGAGTGATTCTTCTTCAAAGAGGGGCAAACTGTTACCATAGAATGGTATAAGACTCCTAAGGATTTGTCGTAGGGTTTCTGGTTTGATAATACTTGGGTGGAGTTTACCTAATTTGCAGAAAGTTATCGAATTTTCTATGTCTTGGGTTAGATCTGAAATTATTTGTAATAGCAATTGATTGTGTTCTAGCGCGTTTTCTACTTTTCCTACCTGGGTTGCAAAGGAGCTTGCTTCCCTCAATCGCTCTATTTCCGAAGCCAAAATGTCGTGGTTGTAATTAATATTCGAAATAGTTTCATTCAATTCAGTGACAAATTTTTCATTGATTGAGTAATGGTGACTAATTTGTTGGGACAGTATTTCTTGGTTTGTATGCAGGTGGTGAAGAATTTGATTAAATTTTTCCTCGTCATTGGCGTCTAAGTTTCCTGTAATGAATTTAACTACAGAGCCTAGGCCGTTTAACAATCCTCGCCTCTGACGGCGGGGTAAGGTTGATGCAAACAATCGTCCTTCAATAGTTTTTAGCATATGTTCGATCATTTGAATTCGGGATCGGACAACCTTTTGAAGTTCGCTATCTTCATCTATTACTTTGATGATATCACGGAAATGGGTCTTAATTTGGTTCACTTGGTCAAGTATTTCTCCTAATTGGTAGTAGTGCGTGATGGTATGATAATGGTTGATCATTCGGGCAGAACCTAATCGTATGGGTAATAAGCCTAAGTTGGATGTAATATTTTCGAATTCCAGTCCTTGGATCATGAGTAAGGTCGGAAGCGTTAGGAGGATAATGGCAGCAGGTTGGCGGTCCATGATTAGGTGGGTCGTGGTGAATTGGTGTCGTCCTGAAACGAGGATAAGGAACTAGAGTCGGAACTGGAGCTGGACGGTGGTGATCGGTATGGTTTTTGGGGGATGGGTATTCTAGATATAGATCTCGATTTCAGGTCTATTTCGGGGGGCATTGGCAGCGCTTTTCTCGGCTTCCTGATGGGATAAGCCGGTAGTTGAGGAGTAGTTATTGATGGCCGTGGAGAATTGGTCGGGTGAGGGCTTCCTGGTCCTTGAGGGGAAACAGATTGGGAAGAGGATTCGAATGGCGGAGGAGAGGGTACTTGTTCCAGCAATTTTGAGAGGTCCTTACAATTCCGTTTAGGGACGGGGGTTGTGAAACTGGTTACTGAGGGGGTTTTTAAACTAGAATGCCTAGGTTGGGCTTTGTTTTGGGTAATGGTGGTGGGGTCGTATTCTGGAACGGAGTATAAGGTGGCGGTTTGGGGAGAATTTTGAGGTGGGATTTGGATTCTGTCCTCAGAGGAAGATTCCGAAGGTGGAACCCTGGCACGGGGGTAGTCTGTCGTGGGGAAACTGACTTCCGATGGGGAATAGCTTGAAGAGCTTGAGTCTATGTTAGGGAGTTTTTGAAGTTTCCTAGGTCTTTTGATATTGGCCATGTGAATCTTCTGTTGGGTATTAGCATGACGGGGCTGTATTTGTGCGGTGTGCCTCAATTCATCAATGGATATTACGATTTCAGGGTTGTATCGGTGTTTTGTCTTGCTCTGAAGTTGTTTGGTCTGAACATAAACAGTGTCAGGAAGTTCAGGAGGATCCTCCCGGGTGGAATTTCTGTTTTCTATTATTCTCTCTTTTAGCTGATCGCCACGTTCCTTAAGATTTTGGTAGAGGGCTTTCATTTTTTCGCGGTGTTTTGCGAGATAGTCGTTAGCAAGGCGTTCTTCCAGGTTTACTTTGAGGAGGGAGTCGTCCGAAATGTGACCTTGAACTACTTCAAAGGGAGTTAGAGAGGTCGCCGAGTGAATCGAGTTATTATAGGCTATTAGGGCATAATGCACACGTGTCTCTACGTCGTCCTTTTTGAACACTTCTTGACAATTCAAAAGCCGAAGATGTTCTATAATTGTTGAGTGGAATCGTTCAATGGGACCATTCGAGTCGGGATGTTGACTGGATATAAAATGGATATCAATGTTGTGGTTGGTTAATAATTCTTTAACGAGAGACGAATTCAATTCGGCTCCGTTGTCGGAAATAAGTTTTTTGGGGACGCCATGATGTGAGAAGTATTTCAGGAGGACTTTAACCACATCGAGACTGGTATTGGTGGGTACCATGTACATTTGGGCGTATTTGGAGAAGGGATCAAAAATTGTGAGGAATTTTGTCCTATCTATTGTTATCTTGTCGATATGTAAGGTTTCGAAGGGCCGGGACGGTGTTGGAGTTACGTTGTACTTTATTTTAAGGGGATTCCTCTCGTATTTGGTGCGTAGGCAGACATCGCATTGGTTAACGAAGTTCTGGATAGTTTTCTTCTGGTTGGGCCAGAAGTATCTTCGTTTAAGGTGTTCATAAGTTTCAGGACTACCTCGGTGATTGGTTTTGCCTACGTGATAAGCCTTAATAAGTTCCTGGACGTCGTCCTCAGACTCAATATCTTCCAGTAATGTGGAAAACTTGGCCATCAAGAGCTCAGATTCCTTGAAGGTTCGAGTCATAATGGCAGCAAATCTCTGGAAGAATTTGTTGTCTGGATCATTGTGGAAATAGATGCCATAATGGACCTTGGGTCTGACGTATTCCCTAATGAATTCGACAACGTCCTTCTCTAGGTGGTAATGAGATAATTCCACTGTGGTGCGGGTTTTGGTGGAATTAAAAAAGCGTTTGATAGAGGGTTTCCTAGGGAGCGCTGTTACCAACTTGAAAATTATTTGGTTTATTGCATGATTAACGGGACCTTCTCTGGTGGGGATCGTAAATGTTTGGATAGTGGGGGGAGCAGTTTCGGCTTGTACGTCAAGGGACAGGTGATCTTCAAGATCCCTTTCTCTCGATCGCGAGAATTCTCCCAATATTGCGGCAATTGCTCGATCTTCTTCCTCTGTAGTTAACTGAGGGGGAAGAAGTTCGTCCAGTTGTACGTTTTCGAGCAATTGGTCTGCATCGACCGGTGGCGTGGAGGGCTGAGCTGTTGGATCTGAGTCCAAGTTGTTTAGCTCGATTCGGGAAAGAGCGTCGGCTACATGGTTTGAATTCCCGGGCTTGTATCGTATCTCAAAGTTGAAGTCACTTATTTTTAACCTCCATCGGTATAATTTGGAGTTTGGATCTTTCATATTGAAAAGCCATTGAAGAGGCTTATGATCCGTAAATAAAATGAACTTCTGTCCGTACAAGTAAGGACGGAAGGCTTTGAGAGCGTTGAGTACGGCTAGGAGTTCCTTTTCATTTGTAGCGTATTTCCTCTCCGTTTCCGACAATGTTCTACTGGTATAGGCTATTGGGAGGTCCGAACCATTGATTTCTTGGCTCAGGACGGCGCCTGTGGCAAAATCACTAGCATCGCATGTCACTCGAAACTGTTTTTGGAAATCTGGGTATTGTAGGATGGGGTCGTTACAAAGGAGGGTTGTGCAGTGTTTGAAGCTCTTTTCAAATTCGGGTGAACTAGGCGTAATTTTACTATTTTTCTTTAAAGCGGAGGTGAGGGGTTTAGTGAGGGTTGCGAAACCTTTGATAAATCGACGGTAATAACCCAGAAGTCCCAAAAATCGTTTAATTTCAGTTCTATTCCGGGGAATTGGGAAGCTTTCTATCGCACGTATCTTCTCCGGGTTTGGTTTGACACCATCGGCAGTGACTACGTGGCCTAGGTAAGCCAATTCTCTTTTAAGAAACTCGGTTTTGTCAGGCTGAATTTTAAGGTTGGCTTTCCGCAGACGATCGAAAGTCTGTCTCAAACGAACAATGTGCTCTTGAAGGCTAGTTGAGAATACAAGGATGTCGTCTAGATAAACCAGACATATCTCATTATTCAACCCTCTCAAACAATTATTCATCATTCGCTGAAAAGTAGCTGGGGCATTGCACAAGCCAAAAGGCATCCTTAAATATTCATAATGCTGAGTTTCAGTGGAAAAGGCTGTTTTGGGAATGGATTGCTCATCTAGTTCGATCTGATGGAATCCTTGAGCCAAATCTAGAGTTGAAAAATAACTGCAACGGCCAAGTTTGTCCAGAAGCTCCGAAATGTTGGGGAGCGGAAATCGATCAGAAATCGTGGACTCGTTGAGTTTTCGAAAGTCAATGACAAGGCGGAATTTCGTCTTTCCGGACGCATCCATTTTCTTTGGTACAATCCAAAGGGGAGCGTTATAAGGGGAGTTGGAAGGGCGGATGATTTTCTGAGCAAGTAGTTTATCAATTTGCTTTGCCACTTCTTCCCTATATACGTGAGGATACCTGTAAGGTTTGATGAAGATGGGAATTTCGTCCTTGGTACGAATGTGGTGTTTTACCTCATTCGTGAAGGTCAGGGGGCCTTCATCCTCTTGGAAAAGATCCGCATAGTCAAGAATTAGACTTTTAATGGCTTTTTCTTCTTCTAGATTCAAGTGGTCAAGTCGAAACTTTGAAAAGTCAATCCATCGCTTTTGACGTCTATAAAATTTTGGGGAGCTATCAAGATTATTTAGGGTTGGTTCCGAATCGATAAACTGGCCTTCTGGAATTGGTTCAGCATTCAACGGATGGTTTAAATACAACCTTACTGGTTCTTCCTGTTGATTAGTCACATGAACGAAAGCCTGAGAGTTTTCTACATGGACAATGCAAGTTGGGATTTGCAATCCTGGGAAGGATATCGAGTCGATTAAGGCTTCACCGTTTTCTACATTATCAACCTCTACCTTGACCTGTTGGATAGACCTCGCGTCAATTAGGAATGATTCTACTCTTCCCTTTGGACAGAGGCATCCAGTTGAAAAGTAAAGGGGGATGTTGACCTGAGGTGTCCTAAGAAGGTTATTTTCCAAGTCGACGGACGCTTTAAGAGCTTTCAAATTGTCCAGTCCTAAGAGCAGCTGAAATTTGGTATGAAAGTCGAATAGTCTAAAAGGAAGATTCAGGTTTTTCTGATTGAAGAGTTCACCGCAGGGGAGCATGGCTAAGTGGGTGATTTTTGAATCTCCGTGAGCTGTGACTACTACGCCAGTGGCAGGTTTTAATTTTTTGTTGTAATATTTATTTGCGATTTCGGATAAAATGAAGGACCTAGTGGAACCTGTGTCTACAAGAAATTTCATTCCGGTTTTTGGACAAATTATAAAAGGTAGTTCATTTGAAATGTGATTAAATTCAATGACTTCAGATTTTTGCGTTTGGTTGGGAGCGAATTTAGTTTGGTTTGAAGCAAATTTAGGTTGATTGGAAGCAATTTTAGTTTGGTTGGGAGCAAATTTAGTTTGATTGGAAGCAAATTTAGTTTGGATGGGAGCAATTTTAGTTAGGTTGGGGGTTAATTTAGTTATGACTGGGTTTGGGGTTGATCGTGGCCTACTTCTAAAAAAGAACTAGTTTGTTCTTGTTCAGATTCGATTCCTGATTCTCGCATGTTTAAATCCTCAAATTTCTGCATTAATTCGGTGTCGTAATATACCGGTGCCTGTAAAAATGGATCATACACATAATAACCTTTTCCCTTTTCACGTACTTTTTCGTCCTGTTCACCTTCGCATTCTGTTTGGTCACACGCATCTAGGGTATACGTGTTTCCTTGTGGTCTAGACTGAAAATTTGTTTTGTACTGACCCTGATAGGGTTTTCTAGGGGAATTTTGGCCGAAATTGTTAGGTTGTTGGAAGGGCGGTCTGGGGTATTGGAAGGGTGGTCTCGGGTATTGGAAGGGTGGTCTGGGGTGTTGAGGTTGGTAGGAGGGTCGCCAAGGTCCGCTGTTAGCTTGGGGATTACTAGGTTTGGATGGTGGACCTGGTTTTGGTTTGTTCCGGAATTGGAACTCATTGGACAGGATTGCGATGCACTCCGCCAGGGAGTTCGGACTTCTCGCTCGGATCAACGATCCTACCGAGTCCTCCAGTCCTGTGGTAAAGACACGCAAGGCCAGCCCTTGCACGAAAGATATAAGTTCGTGCGAGCTCTGTTCCTTCTGGAGCGCAGCAATAATGTTGTTTAGGACGGTTTCCAGCCGTGTATGGAATTCAAAACAGGTTTCACCCTGTTTTTGGCTGAGGCGGGCAAGTTCTGTTGTTAAGGTAAACTTGTCCCGACGGTCACCGTACGACTCCAACAATACCTTCCGGAGTTCTTCCCAATTTTTAGGATCTGCTGCGAAAACCCGTCTTGCAGCATCACCCTTAATTCTCGAAAGTACCCCTTCGAACAACAGGTCATTTTGGAAGGTATTCCGACCCGTTTTGTCGAAAAAGTGATCAAACAGTTTATCACTGACGGAGATGAATCTTGTTAATACAAGGGGGTCTCGAGCGTTAAATTCTGGGAGGAGAGCGAAATGAGATTCCTTTAGTGGGGGAATTTCAGGGAAAGGGGATGGAATTGTAGGTTTTCTCTGGATGGGAGTTTGGTCAGAGGTCCCTTGGGCAGAAATGTCAGCAAGACCTTCCATTGTTGGTGATTGTTCGGGCCTACGAATAGAGTTAAACCAATCTATGTATGGATCGGGCCTCGAACGGGGTAATTTAATTGATTTCGGAATTTTGGACAACCCTGTACAGTTAAAAGAAAATTTTTAAATTGAAGTAATTAGGTTAGGCAAAAATAGGTAATTAGGTTCCTGAAAAATATAAAGTGAATAAAGTTCCTTACGTACTAACAAGAATAATATGGCAGAATAATAGACAGAATAATATGGCTTAAATTTAAATGAAGACGGTTTAATTGAAGATGACGTCGAAGGTCGAGTTTAAAAGGCTGGGAGTCAGCTGAAGAGTTGTAGATAAGAGTGATGAGATGAGAGGCGGAGATGGACTGCGTGGGAGGTTTTCTTTTTGCTAAGGTGAGCTTCGCTCGAGATATGATGAAATCCTTCGCACGTTGACGATTTCAATTCAAAAGTATTATTCTTGTTGCGATCCTTCGCACGTTGAAATAAAAGTTTATTTATTTTATTTATTTATTTTTATTTTATTTATTTTTTTTTTTTTATTACTTGGAATTTATTTAGTTTCCTTTTCCTTGTTACTTTCCTTGTTACTTTTCCTTGTTACTTGTTACTTTTCTTTTCCTTGTTACTTATTTCTACAAGCGGGGCGTGCTTGGCTTCAAGGGTCAGGGCAGACGGAAATGAAGACTTTGAAAACCGATCTGGGCGTGATCGGGCTAGGGACCTATATAAGTCTAACTGCTTACAGGTACCCTAGGAGTCTGGCTTACTACTGTTCGATAGTATACCTGGTGGTTCCGGTTGTTGTTCTTGCGTTCGTTCCTGTGTTCCGTGTTCGGTAGTCCTTCGTCCTGGTGGTCAGCGAAGTCGGGCGTGTTGATTTGCTGATTCCAACTACACTCAATCCTTTTTGAAAGCACTCCGGACACTTGAAGAGTTCGACGATTATCGCGAAAACACTACGCGGATAATTTGCGAGTCGAAACTGGGTCTTCAAATATGTCCTTCCAAGACTTGCGCCAGTTAGGGTAGGTTCTTTAGGAGTCGGCTTTTTAAAAAAGGTTGAAATGAATTTAGGCGAAACGAACTTTATTCACGGAATTACACAGACTTTAAATTGTGACAATAAAGTTATTGGAACACTTGGAACAAATTACGCGGAACACACACAGGGTCGGTCGGTTACAGTAGCAGGCCGAGAACTGAAGGCTCGGGGCCTGCTCACGTTGGTTTTATAGTGTTCATGGCTGCGTCAGCAGTAATGGTAGGTCGGGTACTATAACTTTAATGTATCGTTATTTGGTCATCAAGAAATGTGGATGGGAAAACTGACGAGACCATCGATGAGCCAATTATCACCAGATGATGACCACCACCAATTTTTACCATCACTCGGTGATAACCACTTCGAACGAACACACAATATTAGAAGGTGCTAGATTGCTCCAGGTGTCAGGTAAGGGTAGTTGCGAGTAGTTTGAGACAGGGTGATCCGGGGGTGCCATGCCTGTTCAATTTATGCCTGGAGGGGTTGCAAGGGACATTAAATCCGGGGAGAACGATCTACAATAGAATGAACCAACATCTAGCTTATGTGGATGACGTCGAAATCATTGGGCTAACCATCCCGACTTTACCAGGTGCCTTTTAGGAATTAGAGGAAGGTACAAAGACCCGGTGGAACAATCAACTTGAATTGCCGCAATTTCACTATCTGCAGTAAATTCAAGTATCTGGGGCAAAAAAAATTAAGTTTCGGCCGAAATCGAGAATGGCTGGTAATGGTGCTTCTGGTACATCCAAAGACTTTCCAAGTTCAATGAACTCCTTAAAAGACGTGTGACGCACTCTTAAAAGATAGGGACGTACTCTTGGACATGTGGAGAGACAAGTGACCAAAAGGAACTCCTCTATGATATGGGAGTTGGGAGGAGACAGAAGAAAACTAAGACCACGTTTGAGGTCCCTGAACGACGTGGAAGCCATTTTACAGGCAGTGGCGTCAATTGCCCCAGGAAAGGAGTGAGTGGCGTAGAATGAGTTAGGAGGTCCTGGTTCTGTGAAGAACCGTTGCACCACAGAGTAAGTAAGTAACAACATGTGGCGTGGAGTGAATAAACTGAGCAAAAAAGCTGCAACACTGCACTTACGAAATACCACAAGTTCATACGTTTTCTATTTCAACAATATAGCAAACTGACACATTCCTATGTTATGTACGTGTAATCCTGCTAGTGTGGAATTAGATGGTGACTGAGTCAATTCTCCGCCGATAATGGGTTAAGGGCGGTTTGAGGGCGACGAGTACTGACGGACGTATTTTCATCGGAGGCGAGGGCGAGAGGAAGATGGGAACCTCGGGAGAAAATCAGCGGTCGGTGAATTAGGGTTGAAGGCAAAATGGTATACAGGGAAGGGGGTCAATAGAATTGACAAGCACATCTTATGAAGAATACTCGACTATGATGAGAGAGGCGGAGCCAATGTTGGCGACGGCTGCCTGATATTGGAAGAGGATGATGATATTGGAGAATAAGATGAGAGCGTAATGAAGAAAGACACTTTAAGAGTTGGAAGGTTTTGATCGGATGAAGAAGAGCGGATTGAATTGAATTTTATCTTCTCAGCAGATATTCGGAGAAACTGAGCTATTTCATGGGGTCCGAAATTTTAAGTGCACTAAGAACCACGCGGAACGTTGTAAGACCAGTCTTTCATTCACAATGAGGGCTCGAGGGTGAACAAAAAAATTTCTTCACAACGGTTTATTAGGTTTTGTATAGATCGCCCTTCTTGCTATACCAGTACTATGCATACAAAATCCATGGAAATCCCATAACTATACGAAACCACTGGAGTTAACAGAGTACATAAATATTGTTAAAATATGTTACAACAAAACAATACCTTATTGAAGGTGATGGGGGAAAAGGGGGAATCGTTAACTAACTCAGTGGTGGTCTATAACTCATTTATATGAATGATGAACGGAAAATTTATGTGGAAAATCAATTACTTTTTAGTAATACGACTCCTACCTATTCTGAAAAATACCTACTGTTTTGTGAACCTACTGATTCTATGTAATATACTTGGCCTGGTTGAGTCAATGGAAATTTGTCTTTAGGTTTCGTTTGTTATCGTCAATACCACATGCATAAAAAAAAGTAAATGCAACCAATAATATTCCAAATCTGAAAATGTTCACCTTCATCGGGTCAGGTTTAATGTCATTTCAAGGTCAAATGCCCCATTTTTAGCAAAACTGCATGAAATGACCTTGAACCTGACCCGATGAAGGTGAAACGACCGGTCGCGACCTCAGAATAGGAATCAGCGACCCCAAAAACATTATGACATATTATGGGTTGCGTAATGCCTTCATTTACTTTTTTTTGTAAACCTGTGTAATTAACCAATCAATATACAACGGAAAATATTTTCGTAATATCGAGTTTTTTTAAAAAGATAATTCGGCTACACTACAAGAAGAGGGTAATTTCGAATTATTCTTTGATAGTTGAAGTCAATCATTGGTAGTTGTTTATTAGTAGCTATTTTATTGGTGGTCATTTATAGTTTGTTGGTACCTCCGATTTTTTTTAATGAGTTATGGAACCGTTATCGAAACATCTGAGGCGTTTTAGGGAATTTAAGAAGAAAAGGTCCAAGGTGTTTAACTCGGATTTCCGAAAAACATTTTTTTTTTTTTTGAGATAGTGGCAGATTCAACGAGATGCAGATAATAAAAGTGAAATGAATAAAATAAATGTTTTTAATATACCACTTTAAAAGTATCAAATATTTTTTCATGGCCCTTCTAAAATTTTGACTGAATGTATAGCCAATGCCGGTAGATTGCCTCTCCAATTTCCAATTTACTGAAATTAGCAGTGAATTCATTCCCATTGTCTGCTTGTATTAGTTGGTAGTAGGTACAGTTCTGACCTATGTGTAAAATTTGAAGTCTCCTGCTCATCGGGAAGTTAGTTTAAACTCGATTGAAAAGATCCACCGGGATAGACAGACACGAAATCGAACTAATAAAAACGCTGTAAAAACGCCACAAGGCCAGTAGCACTCACTCTTGCAGATATTAACTGTAGGTTTTGCCAATATTTGAAACTCTTGAAGATTCATTGACAAAAAATAGACACTTGACACTAATTGTTTTAGTGATGTTTCGCTTGTTCTAATACGCATTTTTCCCGCTGTCAGCCCTGCTCACCCTAAATATTCGCCCTCGCGAGTTTGGATCATTCCTCTGACGACCCGGATTATTATCGGCACCGCTGTACAAACGGGTTCTATTGAACAGCTACCGAACAACAAGGCGGGATGAAGTTCAAATATACATAACCATGAGACAACAGTGGATCCCCCGCGACGTCAATATCGTTATTAATGTGCACCTTCTCTGCTTGTGATTGTGCCGGACGCCCAATACTGCTTATAAGAATTTTCATCGGTATTTGATCAACGGCCAAGCCGCACATCTCCATAAAATGGGGGCTTCGAACCGCGCGTAGGTTTATTTCCCTAGCTCAGCACGTTTCCTCGCTCCAATTGTAGAGTTGGCGAACGATTCTACATAAAACCGAGATCGTATTTTCAGTAAATACGTTTCTAGTTACTTCCTTGAATTAATTTACATTTTGATAAAATCCAACCGTCACCGCTTTTTATGAAAATGTACCTACACTAGATCTAACCGAATATCAATACGAACATTTTCGTTTTGTTCCGTCTTTTGGT
The DNA here is from genome assembly GCA_963920205.1 of Stenodema calcarata. NCBI lineage: Eukaryota > Metazoa > Arthropoda > Insecta > Hemiptera > Miridae > Stenodema > Stenodema calcarata. The sequence continues at coordinate 20,643,286 of OY986048.1, forward strand.
TTATTATCTTCGATAATGAACCATTGGAATCGACAAAAGGAAATAGATGTTAGTTCCCTCAAAATTTGAGTGTTCACGTTTCAAGATATCTAGATTCAGAAATTGAATTTAAAAAAAAAAAAAAAAAAAATACAAATTTCAACCTTAGCTCAGAAAATCTTGTTTATGTTGAATGGATAATATCGGAATATATGGTCGATATCCCGATAATTTATAAATTCGAATATCGATATAATCGGTATCCCATCGCTCGCGTGAATCATACGGCAGCCTGTCGGGTTTATTTCCATACTGGTGCTGATTCAAACAGCACATCGTTTTTGAGATATCGAATTTCTCGTTCTGGGATACTTGTCGTGACTACAGAAAGGAGGTAATTTTGAATATTTGGAGGTTGGTACTTCCTGTTATAAATTACGACGTACGTAGGTCATCAAGTATAAATGTTTCATCCCTCTCCATTCGCAGATTGCCCACTCCTCCAGGTTTTTGTATAGTTATGGGCCTCACAAGGTTACTGTATACACACAGAAATGTGAAATATACAGAAAATAATAAACCGTTTAACAATAATTGTTAGGGATGGATAAAACTATTTTTTTCCTTGGTTGATTCCAATTTGTTGATTGAAATCGATTTCAATTCAAACATGATTTGGAATGAAATGGCTCTTCGACATTATGAACATTTGATTCGAAAAATATGAAGAAAAGCGAAAAAATACGATTTTGATTCAAAACGGTTTTTTACACGCTGAATACGATGGTGAAGTCAGAATAGCTGTATCGTATTCCGCTCTTAAACTCATTTGAAGATGAAGAAACGTGGTTGATACTTGAGATGTTCTTCATGGACATTATGTTCTTTAATGGAGACATAAAACCAATTATTTCTTCGGAAATTGCTCTTATAGCCATGCTGCATGTTTCAACTTTTCCAGAAATCCTGAAGATATTTGAAGAAACCTCCTCGAAATGGACATGGATGGTGATGAAAATGAAGTTCAGGGGGACAAAGTGGACTTCCCTTATGATATTGATTATGAACCTCAATCTCTCGAACATGATGCCCACAAAAGTGACACCGATGAAGAGTTAGAAGAGGCAATGGAAGACGGCGAGAGTCTCGAGTCTTTTATGAGACTGTTTCTTGTATATCTTTTATACCTATCGTGCATATCGTTCTTTCAGCGAATTTTCGAAGAAACTGTTTGCGGTGCAAAATGTTTAAAATCCTCTATTTTAAACAAGTGTTCTTCCTACTCTAATTAAAATAACCCTGATTATAATGGTTTATGGTGAGATATGAGCTGTAAAACGAGGTGGCGGTAGTTTACCGCCCTGCGCCCACTTGCGTTAAAATAAGGCGCGCCCGCATGAGGGATAATTTATGGGCTTATACGTTCCTAAGTCAGCTTATAGAAAGAAACACTTGCCAACAAACATTCGGAATCCATTTCTCTTCAAACAAGAAAAGTCGGAAGAAGCTACTCTTGTACCTAAAGAAAATACAATGATACCTCAGGTACCAATAGAAATATTCAATGATACGAAAACATTCGGTAAATTAAGATTTTCTTTTCGAGAACCGCAAAAGATTCTCGTAATATTCTATTTGAGTATTTTTCATCTTGACGCATTGGAAAGTCAATATTCCGTTTAGATACTAGGTACTTTTGTGGGAGTGGGAAATTCTATAAAAAGAGGACACGGTGTCAAGAGCAATATTTTATGATTTACTAATCAAAACACATATTGAACGACTCTGAGGATTACAGTCGACTTGCTCTCTTCAATTTTCCTCATTTCACTTGAAACTTCTACGATGGTACACATTTTGTGTTCAGACATCATCGTAATAATATATGAAGGAAGGTTTATGGCGGAAAGGAAATTTGACGAAGAAAATGAAACGAATTGAGACTGAAATTGGGCTTGTAATTTAACACAGAGAACTTTTTTAAACGAACTCACTTTTTTCTCTCACTTCTTTGTAAACAGACTTTTTTGAAAAACAACTGTTCGAAATGAAAATTTGGAAAAATAAAAAATGGTGTGGAGTCGCCACATATATTATATTGTACAGTTAGAATAACAAACATATTGTTGTCAGGAAGAAGCTGTAGTTTTTTTTAAGTAACAATTTTAGCGTCTGATTGAGATTACAAGTTACCTCAACTCGTACTTACCGATGGACGGTTAGAGAAAAATCAGTGGAATCATGTACAAGACTTATTTATGACATCAGACGGACATCTAATAGAGCCAAAACTCCCACGCCGATAGTCTTCAAAGGGCATTCCAGAAATCATTTTCCAATCTTACTCAAGTCAATTTTAGAAAGATGTGGCTTGGAGCAAACCACACCTGCGTGGCTCTACCAGCAGGAGGAAACTACAGTCGCAGAGAAAAGATTCCAGAGGTTCTTTGATTCACTTGATAAGGGTAGGGAAGTATCACACAAGGCCACAGAAGGTCGGATGTAGGCTGGAACGAATCTCACCCGAGGCTCCCAAAGGATAAGGTATAAATGTAAAAATATTTATCTTAAACCTTTTCCCCAGAAGATTTCTCCGTCCCTGTGTTTCCCGTATTTCCTGGCCACGTTATTTTCTCGACTGGTAGGAATCGTTTATTTATTTATTGCACCCGATTCTACTAAGGTAGCGGAAGAGATGTCATCCTTTTTGAAGGGAGAGAAAATGTGTGTTCCCCATCTAAATTTCGACGCTCATTTTGAGTTGGCGACCGAATAAATGTGATTCCTATCGAATTATCTGCCATTTTGAGATATATGTAAGATATAAATTTGATATAGATATATCTCAGCGTAGGTCATATATATCGACCGTAGGAATATATCGGCCGTGGTTGAATTCATGATCGCTGAAATCTGGACTGATATGAGATGTGAGGGGGGTTGACTTCAGTGGTATTTATGTTGAAATGGTGGTATTAATTTGAATAAAACCTGTTAATTATTGAGATTCCAGTCATAAAGTAGAAGCTGGTTTACGCAGGGAAGAGAGGGGTTATTAGGCACTTGTTGATATTGAACTATGTCTAATACATTGTGAACCCCTGAAAAGGAATAAAACCACTTCAGTTTGATATCACGTTGCAGTGCAAAGAGAAAAGTTTTTTGATTTTCTGATTGGTCGTGTGCTATCACCATTCGGGTATGGTTGTGTATTGCGGAATATTTTCTTGTATGAAGAGTTTTTAAGTTTATAACCAACTGTGGACTGAAGTTTTGATTTAAGTTTTTGATTTTCATTTGTATAAGTTTTTAATTATTTACTTGCATCTATATGGCTGTATTTTATGTAAAATGCCAAATGAAAAAAAAAAGAATAAATAAAAAAAAGTTATCACGGATGCCACCATCCGATTTAACGCGGAAAAATGCCCTATCACGTAGTATCATGTTACGAGCGACTCTTCGAAGTAACCCACGAATAGAAACGTATACTTAAACACAACATACGGGCTAACCGCAAAAGAAAATAGTGGTAGCATAGCATCTCACGCCTATGCTTATTTACCAAACACGTATTTACATAAACTAGTCAATGAAGGGATACATCAAACACGTACTATTTACCGGCATCAGAGGCGCCTGTGTTGGGGCCATGATCAACTCGACGTATGTTAGTTCGCAAATCGATTCAGAGTCCATCAAGCCAACAAAAGCCCAACAAAGCAAAGTGCATTTTCACGGTCTCATGAATAATAAGGAGAACGTATTGTTTCGAAGACCTAATATCGGCCGTAATTAGCACACTTTGACGCACACTTCGGACGACATTTCCAGACGTTTTCCACTTTATGGCCTCGTATAACATCTGAAGGGTGCATTTTCGTAAAAACACGCGGTAACTTATTTTAAATAAAATAAAATTGCCTAGAATTTACATTTAACAACACCTTTTCGTGTGCAATAAATCCCGTGATATCGGACTTCGGAAATTGGTCGAGCGAAATATCGGATCCTCCTACGAATATATCAATCCACTAACGAAGAGAGATTTTTTCCCAAGTTCTTTTTTATCAAATAATAAAATAACAACTGAGCCACACAGCCCATCAACCTACTTCACTTGCATACATTAATCACATGTTGATGGAGTGACTGCATATCAGCTGTCCCAATTACAAACACACTCAACCATTCATTTTGGTCCTCCATTTCGCGAAATACATAATTCTAGTGAATGTTTACGAACCAAACGCCGCACCGTTTCCCTGTTGTCTAACCCGGATCCGGATCCGGATCCCTGTGATCCGGATCATCTCCAGGTTTACATGCCTGAAGTCTTTCTTCATGCCTCACTGGCAGTGAGTCACTGTGTAGTTCTGGATGGCTTCGCTGACGGTTTCCATTTTCATGTCACGATGAAGGTCGTCTTTCCTTATGTACCACGGAACATCCACCCCCCCCCACCCCCCAAGTACGTTATTTTGGAAAGTTTGAATGTTTTTGATGTTGGATTTTTTCGAGTAGCCCCAAATTTGTATGCGTAAGACCACAAGGTTTTAGACAGTAACTGAACCTCTAGTTCTGAGTGCCTCCCCAGTAACCAGTACATGTTTCTATATTTGATATTCAGCTGTGTTTGCTGAGGGTATGAGTAGGGAGTTGATCATAACTGGCCACGGTCTACCTTGAAGAAAGACATGGAAGAAAACGTGGTGGAGCAGTGATTTAAGCCTGATATCTCGGGATCTAGGAACATTTTATGTTTATTATACATAGTTACCACGTGTCTTTACGGAAAATGCACTTTAGGAGTTATAACCTACAAACTGGACCACGTGCAAATGTTCAAGGTCTTTCGAGCTGCAAACTTAATTTTACAATTCTGGTATGTTTCCTAAGTTAGGGACTGTTAAACAACATCCCGCAAAAATCGCATCGTCGCAGTTCATCGCGAACTACCATGTCTCACATAACTGACCTACAAATGAATAGTTCATTTTGTGCATAGGACCCACATTTTGAACCCACAAACACCCAAATTGACCCCTTACCTAGTATTATCCGAAATCGCGGATATTTGAAATGGTCCTTTTAATATGTAGGTGGTAGGTGCCATTCTGGTCAAATATAGGGATTTCAGCGTCAAGTTACGGACTCATAGTCCGGAACGAATCGTACACATGAAAAAAAGTAAACAAAAATAGTAAAAGTAAACGGTATTTCAAACGTGAGCTTTACGTCCGACTGCCCTGCAAATATAAATATTTGAAAAACATTTCTACTACGGTCCACATCCCGTTGAGTCCGATAAGTTCATGAAATTCGTTCGAGTAAATGATGGATGTTTATCACTGTATGATAGTGGCCGAACGGTGGGGGGGGGGGGGGGGAGTCGGTAACTAGCTCAGCTCTGGTCTCGTCAATTTCCAAACTACTTCAATTTCGTCTAATTCCGGGCCAACCTGGTTATTTATCCGCATATTTACCATATATTTACCCATTAGTTTTTACGTGAAGTACCTACCAACGAATTCCCAAACTACCATATTTTTAGAGAAACGATCATCTCGGAAAAAGAAACTCGATATCACAAGACCAAGTGTTGTTTGAATCAGCTGTTTGGAGCACGACTTGGCCTGAAGTTTCACCGTTTAGGCTCAAGCTGATGTTTTTTTCTTTTTTTTCTGTTCTACCTTCGAGGCCCTCATTGTCATACAACGCTGCGGATGGCCATAAAACATCCCTTGTAAAAATATCAATGGATTTTGATGTAGAGTATTGATCAAGACCGCCAAAAACGTTGTACGCCTGGCATTCACAACGAGATAAGGAGGTAGAACCTATAAAAATCTATCGTGAACATGAGCGTAAATCAAACAGTCGAACTTCGGACCAATTTTCATACTGGAAACAGGTGATTTCCAACTCATCAAGTTGTGATATCGAGTGTCTTGTTCTGAGTTACTTTTCATGTCTACGTAAAGAAGATCATTTCGGATATTAGTCTGCAAAATCAACATAATTTATGTTAATAATTGGTAGGATATTAGTTGGTAGGAACGTTTGCATATATGCAAACGTATCCTACCAACTTATATCCGAAATGATGTATATACCTATATAATGTATATAAGTTAAATAACTCGTTTCCACTTTTTAGTTTTTAAAAAAGTTTATTTGAGTTAAATCACAAATTTATAACGTGCGACAGAGAAATACACTCGAAGAAGGGCAGCTCGAGACTGCCCGTACAATCTTTCTAAGCGGCGAGGGTCCGCAGGGCGCTCGCCGGGGTTTCTTACAGTCTCAGCTAATTTGGTTTATTATCTTCGATAATGAACCATTGGAATCGCCCAAAGAAAAAAAATTTTAACCCCCCCTCAAAATTTGTTGGTTTACGTTTCAAGACACGTAGATTCAGAAAATCGAATAAAAAAAAATCCGTCCGTCCGCCGTACGCCGTCCCCCGTCCGCCGTACGCCGTCCCCCGTCCGCCGTCCCCCGTCCGCCGTCCGCGCCACTTTGCCCAGTTAGCGTTGAGTTAAAATTACGAAATTTGGTTTCTGGGTTCGGACCAGCCCCACAATGGTCCTCGAAACTTTTCATAACCCTAGAACAAGGGGAAGGGGTTCAAAACGAAATTTAAAATTTCGACAATGTCATATCTCTAAAAATTCTCATGAAACGGTGTAATTTTTAGTTCACCTTTGAATGCCCTGAAAAATTACGAATCTTTTAAGACCAATTGGAATTTTGTGCGACCAGCGTTTCGTTCACAGTGACCGCGCAAAGGTTTAGGAAAAACACTAAACTTTCGCGTCGAAAACGGCCGTTCTGTGACCCAACCCCCAGACGCCCAGAATAAAACTACCTTTTTTCATCTTCCCGGTAAACTACAGTCTAGAAATTTTAACCGTGAGTCGGGGATAGACCACATTGCAATATTCACTCGGTTTCTCATCTGTAAAATAGTTTAAATAATACCTTTTTGTAATAATACAAATTAAATTTTGATGATGAGCTATTGACTTGAAATTTTACAAATAGGTCAGAACTGGATAACAATGCAATATTCACTCGGTTTCTTGTCTGTAGAATTGTTTAAATAATACCTATTTGTTTAAACAAATTAAATTTTGATGATGAGCTAGATACTTGAAATTTTAAATATAGGTCAGAAATGGATGACATTTCAATATTCACTCGGTTTGTATGACATGGTATGAGTATGGTAAGGTATATTATTGTATGTATGATTTAGTACAGTTTGATAAGATAGAAAAGAAATTCGTATGGTATAGTATGAGTACGGTGAGAATATGGTATGGTGCCGATTTGCAACACAGTCTGGTATAGACAGAAGGGTGATCTGCACAAGGAAGATAATAAACCGTTGTGTCAAGAATTTGCAGAGTTTTTAATTTTTAGTTTGTAGAATTCACGCACTAGTCCGTCTGTCTTGTAGTAGTGAACGAATGTGTGTTCTGTCGAAGTTAGTTTAGCAGTGCCCAATTTGATTGGAAGTATGCCTGGGTTTCTGCTTACATCTTTCACATCTGCTGCTCCTGAGTTTGTGAACCCGAAGGTCCTGGAACATCATTAGTAGCGGCATCAGCGTCTATCGTGTCTGTTGTCTTTTTTAATTTCTTTTTGGGTCTTTTTATATTTGATGCATGGATTTTGGTTTTTGTGTTATAATGTCTGGGTAGAATTTCTGCCGTCTTCCTATCTGTATTTAAGCTTAGTATTTTTTCTTTGGCGTACTTATTTTTCGTTTTGGACTGAAGTTGTTTATTTTTTACGTATACTTCAGCAGGTATTTCAGGAATTTCCTCACGGGACGAGTTTCTTTCAGTTATTATTTTCTCTTTTATTTTTTGATTGTTTCTTCTAATTTCCGAATATAGAAGCTGAGTTTTTTCCTTGTGTCTTTGAACGAAGTTCGAAGCTAGTTTTTGTTCTATCTCAATATCTATGGGGGATTCATTGTCAATATGTCCGTTTATTATTTCGAATGGTGTTAATTTTGTTACAGAATGAATGCTGTTGTTATACGCTATTAGAGCATAATTTACCTTGTTTATTATAGAGTCTTTCTGAAATTCTTCTCTGTTGTTCATGATTCTTATGAGTTCTATTAGAGTCGAGTGGAATCTTTCTATAGGTCCATTAGAGTCTGGATGTTGGGAACTGATGAAGTGAAGTTTAATTTTATGGAGAGCTAACAACTCTTTTACTAATGAGCTATTTAAATCTGCTCCGTTATCGGAGATTATCTGGTGGGGCAGCCCATGATGTGCGAAATATTTTAACAGACTGTTTACCACTTCTATACTTTCAGATGATGTTACCGGGTATGCTTGGGCATATTTTCAGAATGTATCTATTACGGTTAAGAATTTAGTTTTTTCTAATGTGAATTTATCTATATGGATTATTTCGAATGGTTTTGATGCTGTTGGGGTAATATTATACTTTATTTTTAAAGGATTTCTATCGTATTTGCAGGTTTGGCAGACCTCACATTGATTGATAAAGGTTTGAATGGTTTTCTTTAGATTGGGCCAAAAATACAGTCTTTTTATTTTTTGATACGTTTCTTCTATGCCTCTATGATTTTGTTTTCCTACGTGGTAGGAGGAAATTACTTCTTGAATCTCTTCTTCTTCTAGGACGTCTATTAATTTCTTTGTAAATTTTGTAAATTTTATTTCTGATGTTTTAAAATGTGTCACCATTATTCTGACGAACTTTTCGTAGATATCCTTTTCGAAGTAAATCCCATAATTTATGTTGGGTATGATATATTCTTTAACAAAGGCTACTATTTCTGATTCTAATTTATTTTCAGAGAATTCTACCATGATTCTTGTCTTTTGGGTGAACAATTTAATGATCCTGGGTTTCGCGGGGTTGAATTTTACTGTCGAAATGATTACTTGATTATTTGAGTAATTTATTGGGTTGTCGCTAATCGGAATTTCTAGGGAGGTGTTACATTCTCTGTTTGAGTGTATCGTTTGATGGTCGTTCTCTTCATCGATATTAACTGCTAAAGATTGGCTATCTTCGTCTGTCGGTCTGTTTGGAGAGTTTCTGACTGTCACTAGATCTTGCAGGAATTGTTCCGTTTGTTCGTCTTGGGATGATGTGTTTCTGGATCTAGATAGTTGTTCGACTAGTGTTTCTATAATTGTGTCGGCTTCTTCTATTTCTGTCACGTTAAGTTGGATCCTCGATAAGGCGTCTGCGTTAGCGTTATTAGCCCCCTTCTTATAGCAAATTTCGTAGTCATACTCTTCGAGTTTCAATCTCCACCTGAATAATGTGGAGTTTGGCTCTTTTATAGAAAATAGCCACTGCAGCGGTTTATGGTCAGAGTATATTTTAAACTTCCGACCGTAGAGGTAGGGTCTGAAATATTTTACTGCCCATACAATAGCTAACAGTTCTTTTTCTATAGTGGACAATCTAGTCTCTGTGTCGTTAAGAGATCTACTTGCATAAGCTACGGGTAGGTCTCCGCCTTTGTGTACTTGGGATAGGACAGCCCCCACTGCAAAGTTGCTCGCGTCGGTAGTTAAGTGGAATGGTTTGTCAAAGTCTGGGTACTGTAAAATCGGTTCGTCAATCAGTAATTGTTTGGATATGTTGAATGCGGTAAGGTAATCTGGGTCGCTAGTGTTAATTGTTGCCCCTTTTTTTAATCTTTTAGTCAACGGCTTTGTGATGGCCGCAAAGTCTTGTATGAACCGTCTGTAGTATCCTAATAGTCCTAAAAACCCTTTAATTTCCTTGGTGGTTTTGGGTATTGGGTAGTCTAGTATTGCCTGAATTTTGTTCGGGTTTGGTTTAACTCCGTTTGGGGTTATTACGTGTCCTAGAAATCCCACCTCTTTTCTTAAGAATTCTGTTTTGTCCAGTTGAATTTTCATGTTGGCCTGTCTAAGTCTTTCAAAAATCTGTCTCAGTCTTGTTACGTGTTCCTGTAGGCTCGTGCTGAAGCAAATGATATCATCCATGTAAACTAAACATAGTTCGTTTTGGATTCCCCGCAGGATGTTGTCTATTACTCGCTGGAATGTAGGAGGAGATCCGGAGAGTCCAAATGGCATCCTTAGGAACTGCCAATGGCCTTGTTCTGTGGAAAAGGCCGTCTTTTCTACACTCTCAGGACTCATCTCTATTTGATGAAATCCGGATGCCAGGTCTATTGTCGTGAAATACTGGCATTTTCCTAATTTGTCCAGCAGGTCCGTAATGTTTGGTAGGGGATACTTGTCAGGGATGGTTTTCTCATTTAATTTTCTATAATCTACGCAAATCCTAAATTTTTGTTTTCCTGAGGCATGCATTTTTTTTGGTACCATGATAGGGGAGTTCCATGGAGAGTTTGATGGTTCGATGATATTTTGGTTTAGCATGTCTGCTATCTGCTTCTGTACTTCTTGTTTGTATATTTGTGGATATCGGTAGGGTTTTGTGTAAATAGGCGTCTCGTCAGTCGTTCTTATTCTGTGTTTCACTTGATTTGTGAATGTCAAAGTTGTCTCGTCTGAATGAAAAATGTCCGAATATTCTTTTATTAGCTTTACGATCTCCTTTTTTCTTCTGAATTTAAATGGTCTAGCCGAAGTTTGGTCAGGTCTGGTTTGAATTTTTAGTAAGGGAACGTGTTATAATTATTGAAGTTACTTTGTTGAGGTTCAATTTCTTCAATGTTGAATTTTCCTATTGTTTTGACTTCTATATTCTGGTCACTTGGGTTAACCATCACACAGTGGGCTTCATGATTTTGGATTTTTACAATGCACTGGGGTATTTCTATTCTTTTAAGTTTTATGTAGGGGATCACTCCTTCTCCGTCCTTGATATTGTTTATTCTTAGTTTGACCCTTTTCATGGTTCGAGCTTCAATCGTGTAGCTAGTGTTCGTGTGTAATTGATGAAAGTGTACTGGGACATTTTTGATAGCTGTGCTGAGTGTGTTTCTTAGCAAGTCAATCTTGGCGTTTAGTTGTTTTAAACCATCTAAACCTAATAGCAAATCAAATTTGTCGTGGAATTGGAATACGAAAAATTTCAGGTTGAGGTTTCTTTTTCCGAACAATTCTCCGCATGGGACCAAAGTACTTAATTCACCAATTGTAATTCCATGTGCAGTGGTCACTTGAAAGGGATCTTTGGACAATTTTTTATGAAAATACTTATGAGCTATAGCTGGATTAATAAATGACTTAGTACTAGCGGTATCAATTAAAATTCTTAATTCTAGGTTAGGTAAAATAATGTAAGGTAATTCATTCTTGTTATTTCCCAAATTCATCAAGTTAAATTGGGGTAATCGGGATAGTCCATTTCTAAAAAAGGATTGTCTTCACTCATGGTTTGTATGTTTTCGTTCGGCTCTGTTGCTGAGTGACTTTCAACTTTATCGTCTGTAATCTCTTCACCTTCTATATTACGATTATGGAACTGAGGAAGAGGCGTTGTTATCGTCTGTACTCCGCTCATCGGCGTTTGCGGGAAAGGTGGGCGATTACTACTGAGTTCGCGGTGCGAACGGCTGTTTTGTCTGGGGGAATTTCTGTTGATTCGACATCTGTCCAGGTGCATTATTACGCTGGGGATGCTGATAAGGTGGACGATGGGTAAGGTTTTGGCCTTGAGGAGGCTTAAAGTTGTTGGTGTGAGGGACAGCTTTATTATCCGGTTTGATAAAGTTTTGCCGGTAAGAGTAGAACTGGAAATCATTTGTTAACAAACCATGAGCTGAGTCTAAATCGGAAGGTTTTCTTGATTGCAAGAGGCTTCCTAGAGGCTCCTTCAGTCCCCTTAAAAATACCCTTAGCGCTAATTGCTGAAATAAATAAATTTGATGTTCAGAATTTGGGACTGCATTATTTTTAAGATACATCACCGTTAAGTTAAGGTATTTTCTTATTTTTTCTAAGTACATGAAAGCAGATTTAGTTCGGTGAGCTCTATTGTCAATGTGTAAATGTCTCTCTTGTCTGCATATCCAGAAGTTAATGCAATTTTGATATTGTCCCATGTGGTACAATTTGCGCTAACTATAAGTTCTGCGGCTTTCCCTCTAACTTTTGCGAGTATTGATCTTATCAAATATCTGTTTTGAAAGTTATTAACGTTCGCTCTATCATAGAAATGATTAATTAATTCGTCACACACTTCTATAAAATTTGCCGATAATTCGGGTTCCCCATTGAAGACAGGGACCATGTCCAAGTAGCATGATTTCAGTTCTTGTACTGACATTGTTGAATTATTTTTAAAAATTTCAGACAAATCAATAATATTATCAAGTGTGCAAATTTGATGACTTACAGAACTAAGACCAGCGCTGTCCACATCTGATGGTTTCCGGGCGGGTCGCCGAAAAGAGGGTAGTTCGGTGGTATAGCGCTGTCGAGCCCGGCTGTTGCCTTCTTCTTCCTTCGACGGCTTCTCCGGATGGTCGTCCGTCTTGGATGCGAATGTTTCGGGGGTCTCCTCGCGAGGTGTGCGGGCTACGGTGTCCGAATCAGTTCACAGGAGTTTCACAGGTGGTTCTAAGACGGTCTCCTGGTAAAACTCCAGAGTGTATATCGCGTTGAAAAGGTGGTTCTTCAAAGGTGGATGATGAACGGTGTCCTTTTCAACTTGATTTCGGTGTACTTCGGTGGTTCTCTTCCAGCTCCTTAAGTTTTGACGGTCTCCAAATTGGTGGTCCCCACAAGTAGCTTTCGATAGAGAACGGTCTCCGTAGGTCACTGAAGTCTCTGAGGGTCGCACGCGAACGTAGGCTTCCGCGGTCAAGTGTTAAAACACAAAACAATTTGGAGTTTTGATATCACAAATTGTTTCCGTGGTCCTACTGACTGCGCCAGTTAAATAACTCGTTTCCACTTTTTAGTTTTTAAAAAAGTTTATTTGAGTTAAATCACAAATTTATAACGTGCGACAGAGAAATACACTCGAAGAAGGGCAGCTCGAGACTGCCCGTACAATCTTTCTAAGCGGCGAGGGTCCGCAGGGCGCTCGCCGGGGTTTCTTACAGTCTCAGCTATTTTTTTAATGGGTTTACAATTTCAATTACACATAACTTATACAGGGTGTCTAGGGTTTCGATGGGACAAACTCAGGGAATCGATTCTGCAGATAATTTGCAACAAAAAGTGCCTCTTAGAGTTTTTTTTTTAGAGGCTTCATTTTGGAGTTATTTACGATTTAAGATTTTTTTCGTGTTTTCGACCATAACTCAGTTAAACGGCCATAACTCCCTTAAATAACTATGTAAAGTAAAAGTTGAGGATACCGTTGGAAAGAACATTAAATTTCCTATCTCCTTGATTATAAAATCAAATTGTTTCGATTGGTCCTCATTGGTGAAAAAATGGTCAAAGTCCAAAGTGTGAGCATTTTTTAAGAATCACCATTTTTCTTTCTTTTTTTGCGCTATTAGTACGAAAGTGTTTCAGTGGGCACTCCTCGGGAAAAACTTGCCCAAAACCTCAGCTTTCGAATGGTATAAGAAAAAAAATTTTACAGTGAAATTTGAATCCTGAAAAACGTGAGTTTTTAGTTGAAATCAACGTTTCTCACCAAAAGCCGACGTGCATCATGAAAACGAGTTCGATATCGCTATTTATGCGCTATTTAGCGCTATTTATCTATCTCAGAAAACAGGAGTGGACTTATGTTCAATCGAGGAGCTTCCAAACTCATGGTAAGTGACCTTTTATTTTGATTACTGTTCTTGGACTTTCGAGTACCTACCTAAGCTTTTTCAATAGGTCGCATTCACGATGAATCTTGTCTGGTCATTTCGATAAATCCAGATAACGAAGACGCCCGAATGCACTTAATCGGCATTGTGTCAAATGTATTCATTGTCTCAACATCATGCAGGTGTATTCAAACCGGGAGTTAGCCGATATCATTTTTATGTATGGCTTTGCGAATGGCAACGCTAGACTTGCCGCCCGCGAGTATGCTATAAGGTTCCCCGACCGAAGACATCCCAATCATAAAACGTTTCCTCTCGTATTCCAGAGGCTGATAGAAACAGGTTCCAGTTCGTACGCCGTTCGAGAGAGAAACCCAAGACCCAGCCAAAATGAAATCCGCATTTTGGACGCTGTGGACGACGATCCGAGAACAAGTACGCGGCGAGTAGCCCGACAGGTCCGAACTAATTGATTTTAGGCGCAAAGATAATGAATGACCTTATGCATGCATGTACCCAAATAAAACGTTTTTTTTTTTGTCTCTCAGGTTGGTGTATCGCACCAGCGTGTTCACCAGGTTCTCCAGAGAAATGGTTTATACCCATACCATTTCACTCGGGTCCAAAGCCTCCTGGCAAGGGACTACGCGTCCAGAATGATGTTCTGCGAGTGGCTTCTGTCTCAAAGACCCGGATTTGAGGATAACATTATTTGGACAGACGAAGCTACCTTCACCAGAACGGGTGTCTTCAACACCCGAAATACGCACAGGTTGGTATTAGGACTTCATTAGCTTAGGCAGGTGTAACTGCAATGATACACGTCCTCGCAACTGATGACAAATAATATTCATCAACAGGTGGGCAGAGGAAAACCCTTTTGCGATCCATGAGAGCCACCAACAATATGAATTTCGGGTGAACGTTTGGGCTGGGCTGGTTGGCCAGCACCTTGTCGGCCCCTTCATACTTCCTGCAACTCTCAACGCACAGAGTAAGGACAGAAAACCGAGTTTAAGTGGCCATTTTTATAAATGAGTAAAATTTGAGTTCAAATAATATTTTTCATCAATGATTTCTTCTTCCAGACTTTGAGGCACTTCTCAATGAGGAATTTTTCAACTTCATAGAGGACATTCCGCTAAACCGGAGGGGTCAGCTATGGTTTCAGATGGACGGTTGCCCAGCCCATAACGCCCGAATCATCCGTGATTGGATGAACGTCCATTTTCCAGGGCAGTGGATCGGTCGTTATGGACCGGTAGCCTGGCCACCCAGGAGCCCTGATCTGACCCCCATGGACTTCTACGTATGGGGTACACTAAAGTCCTTAGTCTACGCAGAAGCGGCGGACACGAGGGAAGCCCTCATCATTAGGTAAGTAGATTCCACGCAATAAGACAATTTTCAAAATAACAAAAAACCTACCAAAATTTTTGCGGATACAATGACCTAACTCTGCTTCAACCTAAGTGATTACTCAAACTAATACTATCTGTTTTTTCCAGAGTACAGGAATGTGTCGGGTTAATGCGAAATGAGCACCAGTTACGGAATGTCTCGAGGAGCGTGCGTCGGAGATGCCGCCTTTGTGTTCAGCAAGGAGGGGGGCATTTTGAGAACCTACTGTAATCACTAAATTAAATTAAGATGAAAAAAAAACGAGTTTCTTCTTAATTGCGGAGGCAAAGAGTGTCACCATTCGATTCAGCGTCATAAAATGCATAAATAGCGATATCGAACTCGTTTTCATGATGCACGTCGGCTTTTGGTGAGAAACGTTGATTTCAACTAAAAACTCACGTTTTTCAGGATTCAAACGTCATTTTCTCCGTCAAATTTCACTGTAAAATTTTTTTCTTATACCATTCGAAAGCTGAGGTTTTGGGCAAGTTTTTCCCGAGGAGTGCCCACTGAAACACTTTCGTACTAATAGCGCAAAAAAAGAAAGAAAAATGGTGATTCTTAAAAAATGCTCACACTTTGGACTTTGACCATTTTTTCACCAATGAGGACTAATCGAAACAATTTGATTTTATAATCAAGGAGATAGGAAATTTAATGTTCTTTCCAACGGTATCCTCAACTTTTACTTTACATAGTTATTTAAGGGAGTTATGGCCGTTTAACTGAGTTAGGGTCGAAAACACGAAAAAAATCTTAAATCGTAAATAACTCCAAAATGAAGCCTCTAAAAAAAAAACTCTATGAGGCACTTTTTGTTGCAAATTATCTGCAGAATCGATTCCCTGAGTTTGTCTCATCGAAACCCTAGACACCCTGTATACATTATTGCTGTCATCTCGGAATTAAGTTGGAGAATTGAGGAGATAATCACTGAAATAGTTACCGACTAAGAAAGGCACACTGAGAAAGGCATATCTTGCCACGTACCCTATTACTCACCAAGGATATTGTATACAGAACTGTGATCTAGACGGAAGGGCGATGCCCGCAAGTAAAAAGTACCTACATCCAAAGGTTGTTTTTTCAGGAGGGCAATTAAGATTCAAATTCGACACATCTCAGGAAATAGGATATATTCTGAAACCCACGGGTCTCGGACTCAACAGACATTAGGTATATTGGAATGGAAATTCTGTCTGTGGTAATGTATCACATTCACAATACAGGTTTGTGTATCGGTCCCCACTGCTGTCATTGAAAACAAGTGGCATTGCGGCCTCAATTTGTCTCCGTCCGAAACTTCGGTGATCGAATGACCAATACGATCAAACGACACGGAAACGAAAGCCGGAAGTAAGCGACGCTGGTAAACATCATCTAGTCGGTTCTTTTTGTGTGTTTTTTTTTATCCTCCAGCTATAACCTGGAAATGAAACGATCATAAATCAAAGGGACTGCATCTTCTTGAAAATGGTGGGGAATACTCATAAACTCCTTTAGGCAGTTTGCCAACTCAAATGTTGCGCCGGTCTCTTTTTGCCCGAACCATTCGATGAGGCTCCTCCTTTCCGTATTTAACAGGATGATCTAGGGACGCGGGAGCGTCCCGCCCGCCAAGAAAACCGAAGCCCTGAAAACCGAAGCGACTGAGACACTGATTACGCGACGGAACTAGTTGGGGTTTTCACCCTACCATAGCTCGGTCCCCTGAGTGTCTCGAGAGTTGATTTTTTGTACACCAACTCTCCAGGGGCACGTGAGGACGTAAACCAAAATTCAGCTCTCGGGAACATCAGGTGTCGGGGGTATAACAATTTTAAAACCACTATTTTTCACGTTTTTCGTGTTCTTCTTCTTCTTCTCGTTGTTGTTGTTGTTGTTGTTCATTGACGGGGCTACAGCCCAGCAGACAAATCGGATCGAGCTGAAATTTTGCACACACGTTTGTTATGCTCCAAGGGAGTGCCTTTTGACCATTTTTTCTCTCTCCCCCCATTTCACCCCAAATTAGGGGGGAAATAGTGTTTTTTAGGAATTTCAAATGGTCATAACTCCTTCAAAATTGAAGCTTTTTCAGATTTTCTTTTTTAGTTGTGTTCAGCTTTTCAAACTGTTTAATTTGAGATCAAAAAATGCTTCCTAAAAGGAAAAATAAAGGAGTTATGGTGATTTTTCTATTTTCAACAACAACTGCCGCAAATATTGATGAAAATTGGTGCGGTTGGTCTTAAAATGTCCGCTAGGTTGTCTAGAATATGCTCAATAATTTTGAACTAAATCTCAATCGATTTGACTAATCCACAGCCAAAAATACGTGAATAAATTCCACATCTACTGATTTGGCTAATTTCCGAAAACATCAAAGTTGAACGGTGGTCAGAAAAATTGTCGTAGAGTGGCGCCTGTTTAAGGATTGATAGGAAATTTAATGGGCTTTCGAATGAGGGTAGCGCACTTTGGCACTTTTCCCAACGGTTCTCGAGTTATTCGCGATTTTTGGTATAAAAACGTGCGTTTTACCAGTTGCAAACTTTCTCTTTCCTCTTTCTCTTCGACACCAATAATTACAATTATTGTAATGATTCTCAACAACAAAAATTTGCACAATCCCCAAGAAAAAATGCAACCAATTTTCAAAAAATTTCTAATTCAAATTTATTCAAATTTCTAATTCTTTCTATTTTTTTAAATTTAATAATAAGAATAATTGTATTAAATTTTAATAATTGTTTTTAAATTGTTGATTGTTTTAATTAATCGAAAATTTTAAAACTAATATTTAACCAATTCGCAAAAATTTTAAAACTACTTATTTTTCAAACACATTTCAGATAACAAACAATAATTTCCAAAAAATAATCATTCTTGTCACAAAAACAAGAAACAAAAAGGCAAATTAGTAGGCGTACTAATTTTAACATGAATAATGTTTTTGCGGTGGCCTACCAGAGTTGAAAAGCGTAACGAAGTTTAAGTCACGAAATTATGTCACGAAGATTTTTAATGATTTTCACGTACAACCGAGCCGTTTCTAGGGAAATGAAACTTCTTTAGTTTTCAACGGACAAAAATCGTTCTCCATTCGTTGGAAAGCCTTTAATTTATGCATAAATTATATACTGCCAAAACCACTGTAAATATCGAAGAAGCTGAGATACAGCCCTGAGTAAATAAAAAAACTAATAAATTTTCCGCACATCTCTTAATATTTTCCATACAGACAAAGAAAAGGGATAAGGAAAAGGGGAAACGGGACGCAAAAACATTATTCATGTTTTGCATAGCAAATACCTCGTTCTATACAAAGTATAGAAGAGAAAAATCAGGGGGGTCCAGGGGAGCTTGCCCCCCTGGCGAGGCGCGAAGCGCCGAGTTTTACTAAATTTTGACTAGGATAACACTTCATTTAGGAAAACATTTACTAGTTACCTCGTAGGTACTTTTGTATTGTATAAGTTGTTGAACCGTATTGTATAAGTACCACTCGAAAACTAGCCATGCAAAAAGATGTGATATCCCCCCAAAAACAACTCCGTTGTAAAAACTGGCCCGCCAAAAAACCTCAGCCGCAAAAAGGAATGATATCCATTTTGCCCGCCAGCCACATATATAGGATGCTCAGTGCTTCGCACCTCGCTGTTGAGTGTGCATATAGAAACCTGATCCTCCTACCCCTAACCTCCACCGTCAATGTTTTCCTGTTCCCTGTCACCTTCCCACAACCCCCTCTCACCCTTAGTCACCCTCGGTTTCACCTAATATGTTTCCTCTGTTACACCAGCAGGGAGCTTTACGCTTCTTTCAATGCTGTTGGCGGGAGCTTTTTGCCAGATGAACAAGCCTGAATTGAAGCATTACTTCATTACAGTTGTACCACCGCTGATTACTCGTGACCACCAGTAATACTTATGTTAGCTTGTTCATCTGGCAAAAAGCTCCCGCCAACAGCATTGAAAGAAGCGTAAAGCTCCCTGCTGGTGTAACAGAGGAAACATATTAGGTGAAACCGAGGGTGACTAAGGGTGAGAGGGGGTTGTGGGAAGGTGACAGGGAACAGGAAAACATTGACGGTGGAGGTTAGGGGTAGGAGGATCAGGTTTCTATATGCACACTCAACAGCGAGGTGCGAAGCACTGAGCATCCTATATATGTGGCTGGCGGGCAAAATGGATATCATTCCTTTTTGCGGCTGAGGTTTTTTGGCGGGCCAGTTTTTACAACGGAGTTGTTTTTGGGGGGTCAATATATTCGAGCGAAACGTGGGGTTTTCTCCATTCGGACGTAATTTTTGTCTTTGGTGGGCAATTTAGTTTCAATTTTTTTGTAAATATTGCCAATAAAAATCCCCCCCATAAACTCCCAAAATGAAACATTCTGACAATTCATACCTAATTTCATCGTTTTTTTTTTTTTTTTTTGTTACGCTGAACACGATGGTGAAATCAGAATTGCGATACCCTAATCCGTTCTCAAACTAGAGCACTTTGGAGATGAAGAAATGTGGTTGATACTCTAAAAATCTCTGAAATTCTAAAAACTGGAAATTACTTGACAACGAAAAGGAGACAAATGGACTGTGGATTATTCTTCATCAGCCTCAAAATGTAACAATAGGTCGTCACCTATAGACGGAGGAATCCATCGGAATCCATCGTGAGAAAGCTAATAATTATGCGTTTAAAATTGTATTAATTACTTGATAATAATTATAAATAATTGGTGATATTTCATAATAATGACTATTCAATCATTTAGTGATATATACCTACAGAAGGTTGATGTGCACAAAAAAAGATAATTGACCGTTGTGTCAAGAATTTGCAGAGTTTTCTTGGGCGATTCCAATAGTTCATTATCGAAGATAATAAATAAAAAATTCAATCCTTTGTATACTATATGGTCTTCTACGCTATATTTGGCCCGATTAGAATTGGAATTTGGGCCCGAAACTTCCAGGAAATCTAATTTCTTGTGAAAACTTGTGAAAATGGTATTAAAGTGAAAACAAAAAAAAATGTAGCTATATCCTTCCAGGTACAATATTCAAGTACAATAGATAAGTGTTCAGTATAGGTACAATATCCTTCTGTCTAGATAAGTGTTCAGTATAGGTACAATATCCTTGTAAGTCGAGCAACAATACGGAATAATTGGAGTAATGAGCCAAAATATTGCAGATGTGCTCGAGAAGGTGACGCACCAAACTCTTAACATACTAAATAGATTTTGATTAAATTACCGGATTTTATCCATATTGTTTCTCACGTTTTAGTTTCCTTATGAATTTCAGGGCTTTAAAGTGCCGAGTTTAATATTGCTTTATTCAAGTGTGCCTAATTTCTAGCTTAAAATCTCTTTTGCCCTGAGGTGGGTAGGTTTTTGAGCCTAAAGGTGGGTCCAGTTACAGTGAACAGCATCAAGATTACTTAAAATTAACAAAATACGAATTTTAAACATCTAGATATAGTGCTAGGAAATTGAGCGAAGTTTTGTCTGTGACCGGATCCCACATCAAGTTTTTGTTAGCTATTAACCTGATTTGCCGTAGGTAGATCATTGAACTTCAGGTAAGCTAAGCGCCCCCTTGGATCCCTATCTAACATAACAAACAGCTGATAATGCTTATATCGTTCTTCTGACAACTTAGCCATTTTTCTCACCTTGCTAATAAATGCATTACTCTTTCTAACCCACCATTCACTTTCTAAATTCATCTCACCCAATCAGGTTATTTTATTTCGTTGTTTGATTTGCTATTATTTGTAGGTTTCTATGTGAAAGATAAATTCACAATATAATTATCCATGCCATTGTTCCGACTTGCTTAGTAAACACTCCATGTAAACTTACCAACCTTTCTACTCTTACCTTTGTCTTCCGCCATTTTCTCCTTCTTATAATGCACAACAGGCTTCATTTCAATTCACCGAACGATAAGCCGTAATGTATTTTAACCTCTCCCTCCGGATGAAGAAAAGAGTGACAATTCGCTATTTCCCGAATGGGCACGAGGCAGAGAAAATCTTATTATTATTGAAGCAAATATTTTCAACTGGTTATTGTGTTCATTGAAGAAATATTCCAACGAGCTTTTCTATTCAAATTGGGAAACCATCACAACTCGAGATACGAAACACAGAGAAACTTATTGACATTACTCAATTGATTCCCAAGTTCGGCCCGTTCTCGACGGTCTCATACGAACGACTTATGGAAAATTACTCTCCAAGTCTTAATTCGGAATGACAAAGCCACGTGGCCAACTTTGCGGAGGTTCCCTTTCAAGACGCTTATACCGCGGCACACGTATCCATTGTCTGTCCAAAAAATAGACCAGACCTCTGCGGGATGCGAAGAAAAATGACGGTGTTCAGGGAATCACAAAAGATTCCCTTTGGTCCTTCCCAAACGGAAACAAGGTTTCAGCATTCAAGACAGTTCTTTAACTCTTCTCGCAATATCGCGAAGCCTGTCAGGTCTTACAATTGGTCACGTAATCAAAGTACTCATTCATCAGTAGCGACACCAATAATTGGTAATTGCGACGCTAAGATAAAATAATTTTAGTATTCAATCAACATTCTTTCGAGTTCCATAACTGTACAAAATTAGTACCGAATAATATTGATTGTTTGTTTGGGTGAGTGACTTGATTGACCAGAAATTTTTGTTAATGTATTTGCATTGTGCGTACAATATTGACAATATTGGCAGTACAATATTGCCTCCACTCATTATCATTTGTTAGTGCCTGATTTTCCATATGATTGTTACTTTTCTCTAAATTCTCATGACTATTTCATCCGTGTAATTCGAACTGACTAAAGCCTTACTTATGTTCTTTTCTATCTAAAAGGTTTACTTACTTTATAACACATTGGCAGGTTATAATGGAAAGTTGTGAAGATATTGAATGATGATATTCAAGATTAGAATGACTTGGAACACAAAATAAGTGCGAATGACGAAAGTTCCTCATGTTGACAATCCGTTTCAAGGAGTTTTTCTCAGAGAAAAACAAGAACGACATAACAAACAAATGAAACGGATGACAAAGTGGAAGAAACTTTTTTAATCCCTCCGTAGGCTCATTTCAACAACCGTGAAGATCACGTAGTGGCATCCTAACGTTTTTTTCCGCACTTTGCATCATCTCCGCACAATTCATTTTTAATGTTAGCCGCAAGCAATAAAGATACGGTGAGTGCGGAAACTTGTGAATCAAATTTCCCTCGAGCTTTGCTACAGTATGTAGGAATGAATCGGGGGCTCCTACGCGAGCCGGAATAGCGGAGGTGAATCCCGCAATGGCCTGAGCGTCAAAACCGTTTGCCCGAGGCCTCGACGCTCGGTAAACAACAGCGACGGGCGATTGTATATTTTCAGAGAGCTCGTTATCAAGAGCTTGCCGTTCTCCTTACCTCCCCAGTGACCGATTAATTCGATTGGAAGTCATCATCACGTGACGCCGGTGGAATTCAATTCACGTACGATATCCTTTTGGTATTTGGAGAGCTTTATACAGGCGCAGACCGAGCAGCGATGGTTCCAAAAGGCTGAAAAAGCAATCAAAACTCGACTATACTAACTTTTCCGTGGAGCTTATATCGGGTAATGCATCCGATTACAGAAATATTATAGGTGTTCCGATCCGACATCTACCGTTTGGGAGTTCAAGCCATTCCCCCTTCACGCTTTGTGAACTTGGTCGAGTAACGACATTAGGAACCTATGAACACTTCCGCGTCAGCCGAGTCAAACTTGTAGAAAACGAAACTAAATATTCATGTATTAGGTGATACCACTGGTACCCAAATCGTAGTGTGAAGTTCGTTAATCCAGTGTTCAAAAATTGAAATCTCATTTTAATTTTAGGAACATTAACCAGTGGTATCAAAAAAGAAGAAACAAATATCCCACAAATATCTAGATTTTGGTTCAGTCCATTTTTCACGACCAACCGGAAAGAATATTTCGTTCGAATATTTCATGGTGGGAATTTCTTCTAAAATCTCCGGAATTATATTAATAGAAATAAACTATGAGTAATTACAAAATCACTATTCACAAAATTGTGTTAGGAGGAAAAATAAAATATGATGTGTAAAAAAGCGTGTAAGAGGAAAAATAAAATATGGCGGAATTACAGTTAATGGCAATGCAACTTTTTCAAAATAACGGATATCCAGCTCCCGGGATGGAAAGTGAATAATTGAAGAAATGTCTTTCTACTTATCGTAGAAGTGATGTCATCATGCAGTTGGTGATGCGGTAAAGCACACACAAAAATGAAACGCACTAATTATTTCTTTAAATGGAAAACTAGGAGAAAAAACTCGCGGGGTCTCAGTATCTTGAGCAATCATCGGCAACTGGTAACCACCGAGGGTTACCGATTGTTTCGATGAGAGAGTGCGAGGGAGGTACAATCTATTGGCCCCTGACTCCGTAAGACGACAGGACTCTGTCTGATTACGAGCGTGGCATGATTTATATAATTATTTTGTCCATGATTTATATGATTGTTTGATCAACCCGGAATTTAATTGCGAAAATGAAGGAAAACACTGAAGGAATTCTCAAAAGCATTCCACAGTCATGCAGCATGGCTATAAGACCGAATTTCTGAAGAGACAGCTGGTCTTATGTAAAATATCTCCATTTTACTGGTTTAATAACAGATTTTGTCTCCGTTTGTCCAGAGTAACACCTCAGTTTATAGATTTTTCAACGCGGAACATGATGGTGATGTCAGAATTGCGATACCTCATTCTGTTATCAGATGAAAGCAGTTGAACCGTGAAGATTTTCTCATGTAACAACCACGTATCTTCATCTTCAAAGTGCTCCAGTTTGATAAATAAATAAGATATCGCAATAAGATAAGATATCCTGACTTCACCATCGTGTTCAGCGTGAATGAAACCTTTAAAATGAGGTGTCGCTTGTCAGACTGTATGATTTTGGGAATTTATGGGTAATTCCCCCCTAAAACTCCCCAAACCCCTTTAGCTTATAGATTTTTCAACAATGAACACGATGATGAAGTCAGAATTGCGATATCCCTTCCTGTTATCAGATTACAGCAGACTAACGACGAAGAACATCAAGAAACGTGGTTGATACATCAAGTATGAACCACGTTTCTTCATCTCCAAAGTGCTCTAGTTTGAGAACGGATTAGGATATCCCAATTATGATTTCACCATCGTGTTCAGCGTAAAAAAAAAAACCTTTGAATTTAGGTATCAATTGTCAGAATGTTTCAATTTGGGAATTTGAGGACGGATTTTTATTGACAATATTTACAAAAAAAAGTGAAAAAATGGTGGACATTAAACAAAATTACCCACCAAAGACTAAGGTCCTGGGAACTTGTGCCTCTCGGAGGAGTTCACAATATTATTCACAAGTAAATAAAGAATAAGAAAAGAATGATGGCGCATTTTACGTTTTCTCAATTTTATGGTAACATTTTTTTAAATACTCATATTCTGAAATCAGTCGTTTAATCTACTGCTTTCTTTATCCTACTACCTCTTTCTTTATTCTACCATACTAATGCACTTTTACTACATTTAGTAACATTATCACGGCGAAGGTAATTGAAGCGGTTTGGGTATTTCGCTCACGTAAAAGTGCCGTTTCACGGCGGCAGTTCGTGAATAGGGAAATTTAAAAAAAAATAGATGAAAATGTCCAGGAAGTGTGACTTATTTATTTTTATAATCCGCCGAAATTAGTTCAAATTAATTACTATATTCCGATGAACTACGGAATTACAATAATGAAATTCTCTGGAAGTCAAAGGTCTACAAATCCTAAAGCCGAATGTCCGCACCCTTTGATATCTACCCATAAATGTTATATAATATCTAATTATGGCGTCAGATTTCGCTGTCGAGGAAATCCTCCTTTGTAAAAGTTCTTCGAAAGTTCCTCCCGTTTGTGAGTGGAGAAGCTTGGAATAGTGCTTTATGTCCGTTATAAATAGGTCTTAACAAATTCCGTCTTAAAATCATTAATCAAATCCTTCATGCAATCGCTAAAGACGTCGTGAATTAGCAGTTTCAGTTAGTTGCCGGAAAAAAAAACTTTTTCGAAGAATCTCGTTTCCGAAAAACGAAAGTGGGTTTTGTATACTGAGAAAACTTTTATAATAAATTAAAAGTTCAAATTAAAGTTCAGAAATGGACAAGAAAAAAAAATGGAGTGTCAGTCATGTAGCATGTCCTAATTAGTAGGTTTTCCAATTAGCCTACAAACTATAGTGGGCCGTCCGTCCAATTCGGAGGCTTATCACGTTGAACTGTATATTTAACCAATGATACAGGTGAATAACGTAATCCTTTATTAACGGCACCGAATTCTGACGGATGTGAAAGTACAACCGCTATAATACTCATCGTTGTAATACTCGTATCTAAGTTATCGATCTTCTCGCACCAGAATGTCACGTTCCGCTGCATCAATGGCCCTGCAAATCAATTCTGATGATCAGAGTACATGAAAAAAGTTGAAGTCCGATAATAAGTGTAAGTCATATTCGAAAATAAATTATCATTGGTGTCTAAACAAGCACGATCCCATGTTTGCATAGAAAATAACATATTTTTATAGGTCAACATGCAAAGAAGTTTGTTGATTAAAATACAATATTAGATGAGCACTTGGCCCATAAATGCAAAAAGAAAAAAAATCTTCTGTCATGCAGCATGGCTATAAGAGCGAATTTTCGAATAAATAATTGGATTTATGTTAAATTTCTACATTAAAGAACTTGATGTCCATGAAGAACATCTCATGTATCAACCACGTTTCTTCATCTTCAAAGTGCTCCAATTTTAGAAATTCTGACTTCACGATCGTATTCAGCGTGTAAAAACCTTCAAAATGAGGTGTAACTTGTCAGACCGTTTCATTTTGGGAATTTATGGGTAACCCCCCTCCCCCCTCAAAACCTCCTCAGCTTATAGAATTGTCAACGCTGAACAGGACGGTGAATGGGCAATTCCATTGTGTCCGAAAATTTACAATAGGACAGTATTTTTCGGTCAAGGGACGTGTGAAGATTACGAAAATAGCATGAGTTGATCAGTTTTTTCGTTAAGTTTGGTAGGAAATGCAATCAAACTAGTACTTGTTCATACTACGCGCGCTCAAACCTTGACGTCATCGGACACCTCAAACGAGGATGGATTGTTAGTTTTAGTACCCACGATGTTTTCAAACTACCAATTTTCTTTTATTTTCCTAAATTTTTGTGAACAATTTCTTGGCAAATGGACCCGATTTTCGCTAACATTAGACAAGGTACTTTGGAAAAAAAAAATTAAAAAAATTGACTGGAATTGCCCATTGCGATACCTCATTCCGTTATCAGATTAGAGCAGACTAACCATGAAGAACATCTCAAGGATCCACTACGTTTCTTCATCTTCATTTTTAGAATTTGTTGGCAATTTTTTTCCTTAAATCTCCCCCCCCCCCCCCCCTCCTTTGAGTGGCCCGATTCTGCGCATCTACGAACTTAGCCTTTCAATTGGCAAGACAGATTTTCTGTGCAAATTTTAACTTTTCATCACAATCGAGAGTTATCGTTCTGAATGACACATACGTACGTATAGGTTTACATTTGATTTTTGGTGTCTTTAGGCAGTGAATTCAGGATGTCTGTAACGGATTTTGGTATAAATTTTTTTTCAGAATTTCGAGTTTTAAAAATTTTGGATCGAGAATAATAGGTTCCTTCTCTCCGAAAATTCGCTAAAAGAATTCAAAAATCAATTACTGAACAATTTGAAGGCACCCATTCGAAAATTCGCTAACTAATGAAGATATTTTATTCCAATCAACAAACCTGGTAATCCACGTCAGCATATAAGTATGTAGGTTATTAACTATACTGTTTCTTCAACGATATTCGTCAAAGAAACACAAACATCCCTCATTCCTATTATTGAGTTCAAAACAGCTGTTGAGCAGTTTTGCCTCTCATCTTTGTTTATCAGTATGACGAAATTACCTTTACGTTCTGAAAACCCTTCCAAAATGGGCATTGAAACCGTCGACATTATTACCACTGAATTTCTTCTTGAATTTATGTTACATTTCATCGAGCGAGGTGCATATAGTCGCTCCTCGTTCAGCAAAACATTGATCGAAACTGCCATGTGCCCAGGGATTCTTAGAAAATGTTCAATCCGTTTCCTGGTATCTTTTTAATAAAGGCAGCACTACCTAAACTCTCGATTTTCGACGATTGCCATTTAGAGAGATGTCATATGTTTGATTTGGTTCAACGTCCATTCGCGCACATCGATAGTGATATCAGATAAGAAATATTTGAATGATTGAAACGAGCGGAAGAAGGAAAACTCACCAAGTATGAGGTTTGGCGTGTTTATTCTGCTGGAAACCAAATGAAATTCTGAAACAAAAGAGAATCTTGATGTAAATGGTGATCCATAAAATGAATAATTATCCAAGTCACATATTGAAACATCTAGATGAATTACTCTTATGTCGGATATATTTTTTCTTCTTTCAGTATTGGTTGATAACTCATGAAAATTTTAATATAAAATAAAGACGTCCAATAACAAGTACCTACTACCATTCTCACACTATTAGTTACGTAGCGTATGATAGGGTGTTATATTGATATACTTTATTATAACAGCGATATATGTGGTGCTATTTTGGATCCAGGTCCTTTGTATCATCATTTAAATTATAATAAACCCAATAAATTCGAATAATATTCAATAAAAAGTTTTTTATTTTTATTTTATTTACTTTTAATTTTTTTTAAATCCTACGCCAATCTCGTTCATCTGGCGTCTCGCTGCCCAATACCTTTCACACGCTGTTTCTACTGGCATTGTCTCTCCTATTTCTTCCAGTGCAGGGCACTCCATGATATGGCGGGCGTCCATATCCTCTATGTTGTACAAAGGAGATATTGGCGAATCGATTACTCCTATCTTGTGCAGGTGCTTTTGTAAGTAGTCATGCCCGGTGATCATTCTGAACAGGGCTACCGACATTCGCCGTGGGAGAAGAGAAGAGATGTGCTCTTCCTCTGTGACAAGGACTTCCCAGTCCTTCCCAGCACTCGCCGCTTCCATGGTTTGTTTGTTGAGACGTTTTATGGTGGCTGCTATCTCCAGTGGATCCGGCTGTGGTTTTCTGTCACCTTCTTTTGCCAGCCGGTCTGCTTTCTCGTTTCCGCTAAAACCACAATGGCTTGGTATCCACTGGAGGTGATAGACACCGCACTGACTGTAGCAACTGCAGGGTGTCATTTGTCACCTGCGATTTTACTGTGGGCTGCTCGGTGCCAAGTGCAAGTATGGCGGCCTGGGAGTCTACGAAAGTAAAAACTAACGTAATAATTTGCGATTGGGACATCACAATACTCAGAGGACAGGCTGTTTACAGGAGCTCATGTTTGCGCATGTGCAGACGCCTAATATTGTTCTGATAACAATATAAAATCATATTGGACCACCCGAACCCCAGCTTACGCAATCTCCGAAAATTCAATCGAAATTACCGAGTGACAGGTCGTTATGGATTCAATTTTCGTTAGGGAACCTATGAATCCGTTTTGATTGTGGACTATGAATTTTGTTTTGAATTTTAGCATGAAAACCTCCACTAGTATTATCCAATTTTCACATGACGGAGAATAATTGGTGATTCCGGTTTATTATATTATTTTTTTTTCTTTTTCAATGATGAACTGGAGAAATAATCAGTCTAGAAAAAATGTAACTCGTCGTTTAGAGGGACGTAAAACCCTTAAATTGAATTGAGAAAAATTGAAAAATCCGTCAGTTTGCGGTACGTGTTTTGTGAGTAAGCTACAGTGCCCACCCATTTGGGAAATAATGTGTTTCTTTGTTATGCGAAGGAGATCGGAAATATTTATTTATTGGTATATTCCGAAGGCCTATTTATTGAGAGCGAGTCACGTGCCGATGCCTCTTTTGAGTCCCTGTTCATGTTTTGTCTCTGTTAGTGAAACTATGAAGTACAAGGGGATGTTCAACTACAGGAAAGTGACAGATGATGGCCACCCAAGGATCCAGCTCGTACAATGATTATTGTGTCAGAAGACGAGGGGTTCGGATTCCATGGGCATTGTCAGGAATGGAATAGGTGCCTTTACCGAACAAAGGGCTGAAGAGGAAGAAGAGCTAGATAGACGAACCAGGGCTAACTAGGCATCTCTCCTCCACTCCCATCGTCGCCCCGCCAATCCTTTGCCCCTTGATTCCAGCTCGGGCTGAGGAGTGGAGTTTGAAATAATTGCCCTTGTTCTGTTTCCAGTTCCCACCACCGATCCAATGCTTCCAATCCCGATGGTTTCAATCAATAACAAACTTAGACAGATCTGATTAACTCTCGTTCCTGAATTCGCGACCCGACTTTGGCCGTTCTGCAAGTAATATAAACAGTTTTGAGGCCATAATCATAATCTTAAAAGCCCAACTTCGCCTCGCCTTTGACAGGGGTCATTGATCAACATTAATATACTTGTTCTGATCCCACTGATTACAGTTGTTTGTGAATGAATATATTTTTGGTTTGTGGGCTCAATGCAGAGTCACAGAGCGGTCTCTTATTTCGAATTTTTGAAGCGACTTCTCATTCAGCTGTTTATCCATTTGTTGAGCTCACTTTCCGAAGTAATTCGATTGTTGGTATCATAGAGTTTGAAGAAATTCTACTTCCTTCTCTATTTGCTATTGAGTTAATGGACGACAGAGTGTTACATTGCTGAGCCATTCCATCTGCCGCTACTGTAGCTTTGAGGTGACACGAAACCTGGTTTCCCTACGAGGAAAACGTGTCTGGGCGCGCGAATCTTTAAATTGCATGTCGACGTTTTTTGTTGTAATGAATAATAATTATTATTATGTAATAGGTTGATTAAATCATAAGAAAGCGCTAAATAATAGTGGTGGATTGCTACATTCGTAAGAATGAACTTCACACCGAATATCAATAACGTTCAAGCAGTGAATTACCGATGATCACTTCAATGCTTGCACTGATTTAGAAATAAGATATTATATGAGGATCAATAAGATGTTATTTAAGACATGATATTACATCATACCTTGTCATATAAGATGTGATATTATAGAGGATTGATAATTTGGATTCGTTCAAGTGTTTCGTTTTTGTAGCAAAGGGATAATAGTAAGTCTTATAATTGGGGACAAAATCCGTATATCGTCAATTCTGAGGTCCTTCAAAATACTAGAACTTTATCAGTATCTGAACAATATTCATGGGGCCTTGGAACAAGTAATTTCAAATATTTTATACCGCCGTGGAAAAATGGATTTCTCCCTCTAATCAGCTTCATCTCGCTGGAAATATTGAATGTGGAAAGCTTTGTATTCACCTGAGTTTATTCGAGATTCGTCAGCTCCCGACAAGCTTCGACTGATTATTGAATAGGTTTTGGCTCGCAATTGAAAGTATCCCCATCGTTATTTTACGCACGAGCAGTTGATTATTAATTGAAGAGTTTTTCCAATTCATTAGTGTTTGGGCTGGTAGGTAGTGGTTATTACTTGCCCCAACAGAGTGCTCACCATGATGGCTGGTGGGAGCCGTTGTTCGGCTGTCCAACCTGTTCCCCCGTCCCAGCTCGTTGATAAAGACCGATTGTTATCACTTACCAAGTTGTTGCTCTGTTATCTTATATTATAATACCGTTTATTATATCGAGTGTCATCCGTTCTCTTGTGTAAAATAAAGAGTTGTTATCCGGTGTTCATTTCGCGTGATTATTCGTTATCCGTTCAAACATTTTGGTGCCGTAAACCCGCGGATTGTGGTTAATGTCGAGCGTGTCCGAATTTAACCTAGTTTACCTCGCGACTTTGTTTACATCGGGTTTTTTCCATTTACCGTTTTACCGTTTTACCGTCGTTTTTCCCCGTTTTTCGCGTTCTACCGTCCAATAATGCCGCCAAAAGGAATTATGAAGCGTAGATCCCGTCAATCGGACCCGGATTTTCCGCCGGACGATGCGGTTGTTCAATCGGTTCATCCAGTTTCATCTGCGTATGATGTCGTCAAGAATAAGTCTATTCAACTTGATCCCGCCGTTTTTGATCTGCTGAGTGCCCCTCAGCAAGACCTGTTAAAAAACATCAGACGTTGGTCAATCAGGGCTAATGCAGTTCTGAAACGACAACCGGTAAGTGCACTGGCGGAGTTTATCAAGGACGATTTCCGTCGAGGAAGAATGTTCCTCGATGCCGTTGAGGAGGCTCAGTTCGATCAGCAGATCGAGGAAAATCTGCTTAATCAGGTAACTTCTGTTGTTGTAAGTTTGGCTGAGCGCCTCCCCGTTGAAATTAATCCAGTTAGCGCTAAGAAAGAGGTTGATGACGAAGTTGTTCTCAGTCATGAACACGCTTACGCTCAGATTAAAATGATGAATCAGCTGCTCACAACCGTCCCGTTATTTGAAGGCCAAATCTCCCGCTTTGCGGAGTTTAGGAAACTGTTTGATGGTGCAGTTCATAACATGAAGCACATACCCGATGAAATTAAATTTGAGAAACTGTTGAGCAAGCTTTCTCCCGATCTCCGATCATCATTTGCCGGTAGCAGCTATCAGCAGGCTTATGACGCCCTGGTAGCGGAAAATACCTCAAAATACCGTTTGGCTCGTTCAGTATTTGCGCAGAGCATACATTTACCCCGTTTGGAAAGGCCCAACGTTGCTGACTTGGAACATTTCCACAACGATGCTCGTTCATGGGTAGGATCAATGCTCGACCTCCCCACTCCCAATCTTCGGGACTACTTATTGTTTGAAGCCCTGTTTTTTCGCTTATCCGCTGAGCTCAAAGAGAAGTTCAACCGGGAGGTGATGGAACAAATGGATGCCATCCCCTCTCACTCTGATCTGCTTCGGTTTATTGGAAAGGAGCTAAGGATAGCTCGACTAGTCCCAGAGGAGAAGCAGGGGAATAAACAAGCTCCAACCACTGTTCAGAGGGCCCGTTCACCCTCACCGTTCCGCTTGTCAGCCGTTCCAGCCACCAGTTCCACTCCACAGCCGTCACCCGCTCGTAGTGCTGCTCACCCTGCTCCCAGTCGTGCAGTAAAATGCAATTATTGTAGGAAGGATCACTTCCTGTTCCGTTGCCCAGAGTTCAAGGAACTGAGTGTACCTGAGCGCATACAAACCGTTAAGAAGCTACGGGCATGCCAGAACTGTTTCTCCACACTCCACCGGGTGGAAGCATGCCGTTCAGATCGAAGATGCCACTGTGGGCAGCCGCATCATCCCTGGCTCCACCTACTGCTTCCAACCGTTTCTAATCGCCCGGTTTCACCTGGATCAAACTCAGGTAGTTTCGTTTCAACGCACAATTCACCCGCTTCAAGACCCGTTCAAGAAGAAGAAGAGATGGCCATGATGAACTACTATCCCATGAGTTCAAGCCAAAGGTCCCTTTGTTCCAGCAGTTCGTCCCCCTGTCCCCACATAGAGACATCAGCCCCGTTATGAAGGTACGACGGCGTTCAGCCGGTTCCTTCCAAGGTATCATTGGTGAGCACTACTGCCAAGAGCCCGTTACCCGTTAAGTCTTTAACCGTTAAGAGTTCAGCCGTTCGACGTCAACTTGTAGGTAATGTTAGGCGCATGTTAGCACCTAGGACCGGCGTTATACGAGTTAGTACTGGACCGCTGATACCTACTGGTGTGATACCCAGGTCCAGGAAAGCTCACTGCACTAAGCGTTTGGTTAGTTTTAATAATTTCAGGGGCCTGTTTCCTGGGATTGAGTCATCCAAATTAGGCGTAGCTGGCTCATCCCAACCCGTTAGTAAAATTGACGTCACCCATAAGTCCTGTTTAAAATTATCTCGTTTTGGGCTCACCCCTACTGCTGTAGTCCCCCTTTCCTCCTGTAGAGGGGAAATAATTAAATTCGGAGCTTTGAGTGACTCAGGAAGTGAAGTCAATATTGTTTCCCTGTTAGTAGTGAAGAAGTTAGGACTCCGTTTGATTCCCATGAAGGGCAGTTTACAGGGAATTGGGAGCTCTTCAAACCCCATTCACAGTTCCGTTACTGCTCAGCTTCACACACGTTCTGGTAGGGTAATACCTTTTGAAGCGCTCGTTATGGAGACCCCCCTTTCGCCGTTGCCCAGCCGTAGTTGGAACCCTGCTTTATGGTCAAATATCACATCCATGGAACCCCACCTTGCTGACCCACAGTTTCACACTGCTCACTATGTTCAGGCTATTCTCGGAGCTGACATTTTTTCCCAATTGCTTCCCCATTCCTCTGAGGTTGGTCTATGGGAGACTGACTTGGGAACTCTGGTTACTGGTGCCACTCCTCCCGTCTGTAAAAAGTCCGTTCAATTCAGCCGTTATGCGCATCAAATGAAATACTCCAGTGAAGCGCCAGTTAACGAGATAGAGCCCCACCCCTTCCTTGTTCAAGCTGGACTGCGGGCCGCTTATCCCTGCTCACAGGGACCCCATGTTTTCACTGTTCCTAAATTCTTGCCTAAGGACTACCACTCGCAAGTTCTTAAGGAGCTCTCTACCGTTTTGGAGGTAGTAGCTGCCAATCCTAAACCCCAACGGAAGCCGTTTCCCCGGTTCCCGTTCAGCACCGTTGCCATTAGGATTGAGGCCATTCTTAACAGCCGCCCGTTAGTTCACCAATCCTCCTCACCAGATGACATACTGGTACTTACCCCTGCTCATTTTCTCGTTCAACGCCCGCTTACTGCTTTACCTGAGAGCAATGTGTTTGACTTCAGCTCCCGATTAGCTCCTAAGTGGAAGTTTGTTTCTAATCTGGTAAGTCAATTCTGGAAGAAGTGGCACTCTGAGTACCTGTTAGACCTCCAGACCCGATCTAAGTGGAATACCCCTGATCGCCCTGCTACAGTGGGGGATGTAGTGTTGACTAAGGAAGACAATATTCCTCCTCTGTCATGGCCCATGGGTGTGATAGTGGACCTGATTCCTGGTAAAGATGGTGTAACCCGTGTAGCTAGAGTCCGGTCTGGTAATGGGGAGAAACTCCGCCCGTTAGTCAAGCTCTGCCCGCTACCAAAGGACTGTTAGTGCCCGTTTCTTAAATTTGTTAGAATGAGTGCCTCATTGTGGGGGGAGGATGTTTGGGCTGGTAGGTAGTGGTTATTACTTGCCCCAACAGAGTGCTCACCATGATGGCTGGTGGGAGCCGTTGTTCGGCTGTCCAACCTGTTCCCCCGTCCCAGCTCGTTGATAAAGACCGATTGTTATCACTTACCAAGTTGTTGCTCTGTTATCTTATATTATAATACCGTTTATTATATCGAGTGTCATCCGTTCTCTTGTGTAAAATAAAGAGTTGTTATCCGGTGTTCATTTCGCGTGATTATTCGTTATCCGTTCAAACAATTAGGCTTGTCTGACTCCTGGAAAGATCATCCAACGGTACTCATGAAAATTAGAAGCGAGGGGATCATTACAATATCAGCGGGAGTGAGGATTTTATTTTTGAGGATAAGTCAGACATAGCGGGGAGCTGTGAGAGATAGCAGAACAATGCCAACGGAAATATGTAATTCCGAGCGGGATAGATTACTGTTAGAGAATTTATGGGGTCGCCAGGCGGTTACCCGTAAAACTTGCGGTTTAAACTCCCTCGCAACGGCCATCCAAAATTACAGTTTTGGAACCACACCGCCGAGAGTCGGGCACTTGGACTTTTTACGACATCCACTGGGGTACTTGGGAAATTGATGTCCTCCTTATACGGAAATTCGATTCAATCAAACGTCGCTCGTCTGGAATCAGGGTTTTCCGATACTCGAGACGACCGTTCGCGACAGATCCTCAGCACCTCAAACTTCTAATTAACTGTCTGTGATACACTCGTGGACTCAGTGGGCGACAGAACTTCTGTCCTAAATCAAGGAGTCCGACGTTCAAGGCGTCACTGTTTACATTTATTATGTACTCGTACATATATTATATGTTATTATGTACTGTACTATATGAGTCAACCAATCGGAATTGATCATGGGGTGATTCAGGGGGGCACGCTAAGTGCAATCTTGTTTCTCATCTACATTAACGCATTGCCCTTGAATGTGCCGAACGTCAAATTGTATTTATTCGCTGACGATACTTCTGTCCTGATATCTGGCAGTACGTGGGATGAGGCGTTTATGGTAGCTCAAAATGCACTGAATGCTCTTGGTAGGTGGTTCGCCCACAGTTTCTTGACGTTAAACGGCAGGAAAACTAAATATATGTTGATAGGTAGGAAACATAAATTGAGGAATATATCCCATGAGCTTACTTATCATGAGATGAACTTCGACCTTGCGCCGAGCTGTTCGTGCATTCCTCTAGAGCTAGTTGAACACTTTCGATATCTGGGGGTGATTGTGGATGGGGAGTTGTCGTGGAGGGAGCACATAGATACCATTCAAAACAAGTTGAGAAAATTTATTTTTGTTTTGTACTATGTGAGAAGGATCTTCAAGCGTGACAAGATCAGACTTTTGTACTTGGCTCTTGTTCAGTCCAGTTTGCACTACGGGATTGTTGCGTGGGGAGGACCATACGCTACACATATTGAAAGAGTTAATTTAGTTCAAAGAGCTATTCTTAGAGTTAGTATGAAGAAGCCTCGGATGTACCGAGTGTAAATCTTTATGAGGAGTTCAGGGTTTTCTCCCCTAGGCAGCTTCTTGTGAAGTCAATGCTCTTCATGTTCCACAAAAACCCAGAGATTATTGAAGACAGGCATCAACATGTTCACCAAACGCGGTTCAGAGTGGCAGGTAAAGTGGTGAACCCTAGACCGACACTAGCAATTGCTACTAGAAGACCGCAATATATTATGTTTTTAATACATGGAGCAATTGATTTGACTGTCCGGTCCCCACAATGTTTTTCCCGCGATGTTTTCAGGAAGAAAGTATGGAAATGGCTGATTAAAATAGGTAGCACAGAACTCGAAAACATGATTTGTAGCGGTTACGTGTAAAAGTATGTAATTTTAGTGGATTGCTGTTTATCGTCTCTGTACCATCAATGTTTCTTATTGAAGACGTTTTTTTGTATTTTTTGGAATGCTGATCGGTAGGTATAATTTAGTTCTATAGTCGCACGTAGGGATTTCTCGACGCTTCGCTTGCGGGGCGGTGCGGGCGTTTTGCCTTTCGCCTCGCAATAATGTTAACCCTCACACCACAAGGTGGGGTGTCCGCACACCCCACGGTAGCCATTTTG
Source organism: Stenodema calcarata (assembly GCA_963920205.1). Taxonomy (NCBI): domain Eukaryota; kingdom Metazoa; phylum Arthropoda; class Insecta; order Hemiptera; family Miridae; genus Stenodema; species Stenodema calcarata. The sequence goes on from OY986048.1 coordinate 20,679,696, forward strand.
TGCATGGAGTGATGTTAAGGCTGTGGAGGTGGTCCAAGACACCAGTAGCCTCTTCTTCAGTTGTCCTCTAGTGGCTGACAGAGCCACGTCTCTCAGAAAGGTCAGTAACTTCTTCATTTCACTGCTTCCTCAGAAAAAAACGTAGTTGGGGTGCGCCAGCACCCCACCTTGTTAGTACGGTAACATTTGTTTCTAGCAATATTTTTTTTTCGTGTTTTTTGGGTTTCATTTTCATTAATTTGGCCTAGCAAACGTAATTTTTTCGTGTACTTTTCATTCATTTTTATCTCCATCCTATATTTTGTCCCAAAGTGAACCATCTATTTACAGATGCCAGAAATATCAATCACTTTCTATCGTGATGAAGACATTTTGGCTGGACCGGAGCGCATGGAAAGAGTGGAAAGAGAGGGAGAACCAAATTCACATGAAGAAGAGGAAAGTGAGGATGAAGACGCTCCTCTGCCCAATAATTGTTATAAGATATAATTGCTATAATTATTATAACATGGAGCCTGAAGACTTCGATGTCCTTCCAGAAGATAATGTAGACGCGGATCTTCTGCTGCCAATTAGAAGAGGACGTTGAGTTCATTTTAGGAAAGGACCAACAAAAAATTTGGATCACGACTTCTTTGAGTAATATCGTAATCCACCTATTCATTCCACAATGTTTTTTGTGATTTTTAGCGAAGTATTATATTATATTGCAATGGGTTTTTAGTTCCTTTGAAAATCTTCATAGTTTGAACTAGTTTGAAAGTCAGTGAGTGAAGTTAGTTTTTACATTTTTGCGCAATTTGAATTTTGTGATATTTTTCTATTTATTCCACAATGGTTTTTTTGTGATTTTTAGCGAAGATATTCTATTTTATTATATTACAATAGTTTCTTAGTTCCTTTTGAAAATCTTCATAGTCCGAACTAGTTTGACTTTCTTGATTTGTATGGTATTCTATTTCATTAAACGTTTTGTTCACTCGAAACTTTTTGTGGGTTACTTATTTCTGAAAATACGTCAAAACGTGAAACATTTTTGAAGAGTTGGAGCAAAAGTGCTTCAGAGCATTCACTGAGTGCCTCTCAATAGATTAGAAGCGATACTTTGCCATTAACAATTTGAAATGTGCTAAAAAATACCTGGGGTGTCTAATCACCCCACCTTGTGGTATATGTGATTCCGCTTCACCTTGTGGTGTGAGGGTTAATTATAAGTCTTACTATTTCCATTCGTAATTTTGTAAGATGTATAACATAAATAAATAAAAATAAATATAGGATCTGTCTTTTGCATTATATCCGTTTCTCTTCTTCTTTTGTACATCATGAGCGAATCGTTTTATATATAACCCCTCCTCGAGGGAAGGCAAGAGGCAAGAAGGTTCCCGCATGAGGAAATCAAAAAGAAGAAAAGAGGTTAGAAAATTATTGAGGTAATTCCATTGAGATGCCATCTCAATGGCCATCGGTCTGGATCTTATACATTGAATTCAAAAGGGTGATCTAATTGGCAGGTGAAGTAAAACCCCATCGGTTTGAGCATGAAGTCGAAGACGATGAAACATCCTTATGAGTCCCATAAACATCCTCGTACGAAATAATTGGAGTAATAAGCTTCCAGCTCCTAATAAGGAGATCGGCCACAAGCTCAGTGATGGTCTAGTGAATTTTCCAACTAAGCTCCAAGCCAACCTCATGAATTATTTAGGTATCACCTTTTGTATTATTAAAGTAAATGGGGTTTTACTTGTAAAGTAATTAAAGTAAACTCAATTTCAGGCGCAGACAAAAAATAATAAACCGTTGACGAAAATTTAACAGGTTTTTTTTTGTAAATCCTATCGCATACCTAAATTTCATTCATCGTGTCGAGATGAAGCACGGACAGCCATCCTCTGAAATGGATTTAGAATACTCTGGAAAAGATTTTTTTATCGAAAAATTTATATTGTACAACTTTGGGGACCAGTAATTAATTTAAAAACCTCAGCAAATTCTTGGAACAACAGGTTATTATCTTCTTTGTACAGATCACCTTTCTGTCTAACTATCTAAATAATAGATTAACTATTATTATGAATTATCCTTACTTATTAATAATCATTATCGAGTATTGTAGATTATTGTTAATGATCAATAATGATTGTTAGTAAGTACCTAATTAATAGTTATTATTAATTAAATCGATGTCTAAAAACCATGCGAATCAGCTGCGCCAGTATGAACATTGACCCGACAGGCTGCTGCATGATTTACCCCCATGATGACGACATTCGATCTGCTCCAACTTTGAGCCCTCATTGTGAACGAACGACTGGTCGTACAAAGCTCCGGATGGTCTTCAAAAATTTAAAAATTAAACTCTGTTGAAATTTCTACAAATAACGATACTACTCAATCAAAATTTTTCGGAATATGACGTTTTTAGCATTTCAAAATTCGTTTTGAACCCCTTCCCATTGATCTGTGGATATGAAAAGTTTCAAGATTCGGCAAAGTGCCACGGACGGGTATAGCGGACGGATGGATTTTTTCTTCTTTTGATTTCTGAGTGATTGCCAAGGAGGTACACAACTGCCGGTATTAAATGTTTCGATTATTCGGGTGTAAAAGTTTTTAATAATTGCTTATTTGATGAAAATGTACTTAAGTTAAGGCTCTTTCGCTCATTCTGTATAATTTAATATCTATGTTCCAACTAGAGCTCATAGTTAGAACTCACTCTTTTATAAAATAAGTATTGTACAATTCATATAGATTGTTCTTTTGGTTTTTGTAATTGATTTGTAGTTTGTAATTGCTGTTGCGTTGTCCGGTAACTTACTTCTTTATTTTTATACTAAGTTTATACAACTCCTCCCCGCGTCACAAGTGTTACTTAGTGCGGGGAGTAGCATAAGAAGATTAATCTTATTGTCCAATTGTAATTATTCATTTCATTTCATTTAATAAATGTATTTAAAAAAAAAAAATCTGATTGATTTTCTGAGTCTACGTATCTTGAAACGTAAATCCTCAAGTTTGGAGGGAGGTGGTTTTTTTGTCTTCGACTATTCCAACGGTTCGTGTGGAATTTTTTAAATTGTCAGCAAAAAGAGAAACACAAATTATTTGAAAAATTGATGCAATATTGTTAACCAAAATAAGAGAGCGAAAAGGGCCAACGTATGAACCATGCGGCACGCCCGATGTGGCAGCGAACGGAGCAGACAAAGAAGATTAATATTTAACAATTTGGAAACGGTTGGAAAGGTAGCTGGAGAACCACTTTAGAAGTGAACCGCAATAACCAAAAGATTTCATCTTACTAAGCAATAGCGAACGAGGGACCTTGTCAAAACATTTCGAGAAATCAGTATCTGTACGGTAACTAATCGGTAACTAACGGTAACTAATCTACTTAGTTTCCTACAATACATTCTTTATGCTTTTGAGTTGGGCAGTCAGGACGATTGGGTCTAACTCAAAAGCTTAAAGAATGAATTGTTGGAAACTAAGTAGATTAGTTACCGTTAATATTTTAGCCAAGAAGGTCTTATATGGTCAACAATAATTTTTTCCAATAGTTTAGGAATCACGTCCAATGCAGATTAGATTTGTCATTAAATTGTTTTGCATCGAACATCCAATTTGATATCCATTGGTTGGTTCGGAGATAACGTCATTGCCAATGACGGATTCATTGAGGGTTCCATCTCACAATAGTCCAGAAGATTAACGAAAAATCGCATAGGACAATTTGTGGTCCAAATTTGTGGTTATTCGTTCGCGTTCTATGTTGAGTCTGACGTTTCGAGTTGAGACTAATTGATCCTAACAACAATTGCGGCGTGCGAGTGGGGATGTACGTGCGAGCCAGCCACCTTTCATGTCTCAATCGGAAGGCTCGAGAAATTTATCTTTCCAAACCCTCGTTCGCTCCCTCTACAGACTTGTTCTCGTAATTGGATTCCTCTCCATACTGATATACAGCCTCCTTCTGCCCTCCTGCGCCCACTAACACATCTCACTGCGGGGGAAGGTGAAATAATATATCGATGAATCGCATCGCCTCGTCGTGTCCGATTGCTATGGAAACGCGAATGTCCTCAACGTCAGGTTCAAATGTATCGACTTGCAAATCGTTTCCAGTGTCACGTGTTATTAGAACCCAATATCGTCGATGATTGGATGGATCGACACAGTTGCAACTAATCAGAATGGCGCTTCCTCATTAGCAAAACTGGTTGGCATTGGTCGAATTCGCTACTTGACTACCTACAAGCGCGCTCAAGAGAGGATCCAAACTTCGATCTTTCGGAAAAAAATGTGGCTGTCTCTCCAATCCTGTGCCCGATTTTGCGCTGGTTTCCGTCAGTAACTGTTTATTCTAAAGAAAAATAGATTTACAAAACAGGATATCCAGACAACGAATTTTTATTATCTTCAATAACGAACCGTTGGAATAGTCGTAGAAAAAAAAATCACGTCCCTCCAAACTTGAGGATTTACGTTTCATGATACGTAGACTCAGAAAATCAATCAAAAATCACTCAGAAATCAAAAGAAGAAAAATCCATCCGTCCGCTCCCGTCCGCGGCACTTTGCCGAACCTTGAAGATTTTCATAACCATAGATCAATGGGAAGGGGTTCAAAACGAATTTTGAAATGTTAAAAACGTCATATCCCGAAAAATTTAGATTGAATAGTATCGTTATTTGTAGAAATTTAAATAGAGTTTAATTTTTAGAATTTTTGAAGACCATCCGGAGCTTTGTACGTCCAGCCGTTCGTTCACAATGAGGGCTCAAAGTTGGAGCAGATCGAAAGTCCTCATCATGAGGGTGAATCATGCAGCAGCCTGTCGGGTCAATGTTCATACTGGCGCAGCTGATTCGAAGAGGAACATGGTTTTCAGACATCGAGTTAATTAATAATAGGTAGAGTGAAGCAACCACTAGTATCCTGCAAGAACACTGAATACATGGAGGTTCAATGCCAGAAGAAAAGATTCCATTTAAGGAATTGGATATTTCGAAATGCTACCAGTAAACTTTTAAAGGCCGGTTTATCAATGTCATTCAAACATCTGTTTAAATTTGATAAGCAGATTTGTCCGGCTTTAGTAGCGTTTATAAATCTCCGTTTAAGGTCAACCAGCTTCATAAATTTAATGCGTCCTTAAACGACATGATGAGATTTTAAACGGGCAATTAGCTGTTTCACCGGTGCGTCTCACCTCATCCTCTTTATTCGACATTTCGCTCGACGTTTTCTGAAAAAAAAAATCGACGTTTATTCCAAGTTTGACTTCAAACTCTACGAAGTAAGTACACATTTTTCAATTGTATTCTCTAATTTATCCATCGGAACCTAATTTGAAATATCCCGTTTGATACAATTTGAAAAACTCTGAAAATTCTTGGCACAATGGTTTATTATCTTCTTTGTGCAGATCACCCTTCTGTCTATATCACTAAATGATAGATTAACGATTATTATTATTTATCATGAATTAATGGTATTTATTATCAAGTAGTGTAAATTATTATTATTTACTGTTAATGATTAATACTTATTGTTAGTTATGAATAATTATTATTATTCCATTTATCAGTAATTATCATTATGATTATTTATTAACTCCATATCGGAAAATCATTAGCCTTTTCAAAACTGACCGATGCTTTCGAAATTCGGCTTTAGATGCTCCTTGGAACTTTCCATTACCCTGAGTCAATAGTTAGGACTGGTGAATAGGGGTTGGCATTGTTAAACGCCATAACTAAAAGACCTCCCTGAGTTAGCTCAGCCTTGTAGTCCCGAAATATTTGTCGTGTCCACAGAATGAATTTTGGATATTCGTTGGTCAATTAAATTGATATAAATTATTGCCAATGTGGCTATGATTAATACCCAGTGAATCATGAAGGTCGGCGAGGAATTTAAATGGACCATTGCCGAGATTTTCATTGAGCTAGATACCGACTCTCACCTTATATTTCGTTACCCCAATCATTTCGTATAGGGATATTGTATTCAGAACAGTGATCCAAACTGAGAGGTGATTTATACAGGAATTGATAAGAAAACTTGTGGTAAAATGCAGAGTTTTTCATCTAACGATACTGCAATTGATTTTACTGAAAGTGTCACTTGTTGAGCAACCAACAACAAGAGCAGTTGAGCGTTTCGTTACACGGAACTGGTCTGAGGGTTGCACGAAGAAGAGGCCATGACTGTGACTGTGGAAGGGTTCAGCTGAGTTGAAGCCTCGAGATGACTCTAATTCTGAGGTTAGCTTCGCCTTTAATTGCGAAACAATATCAACCACTCAACTCCTACCGGGTACACAAACCAATTTGCCTGGCCGAGGAGTTTCGTTATAAATTAACCGCTTCAGTTATAACCTCGAGGGGAGCCAGCATTTAGTACTAATTTAGGGCATTTACGGAACTTCTGCCCACTAATGGACAGATTTCGATTATTTTTCGTCTATTTCGTCCATTTGACCGGCGGCTGTCACACGATACAGCAAACGAACAGGAACCACAAATTTTAATTTCCGCCACACCAAGATTTTAATGGGTTTGTCGGTTAAATATAACTGGCATATAAATAGGTATCCTCCATACGGAACCTCAATAAAGTGCTCGACAGCATTATAAACGGTAATGAGCGGATTTGGTTTCGTTGGTTACTACGTCTACCTATGTACTCATCCCCTTTTACCCACAGTATCACGATGAAAAACGCTGAAGAATCATCACACAATCATCGCATAATGGGTCAATATTTCTGTAGTCGTAAATCGTCTACAGCGACGATGCTCATTCAAATTATTACTATGCTAATTGCGTACAAGTGCATACGAAAAAAGTGTTAAGGTTCCATAGTTAGGTTCAATTTGTCCCAAAATGAAACAGGTTTCAGTTTTCATTGTTGACAAATGTTGGATTGCATTAGTTAGTTCGCTGAAAGGAAAACTTCGAAAGGCAAAACCAACAACTCCTGACAATGTGCAAGCGACAACATTGAGTAACGTAGCAGCTAAATTATTAATTAATAACAAGCAGAACAATAAATAATACCTATTAAGTTGCCAAGTTAAGTGACCGATCCCAACTGGAAGATGAACGACAAATGTATACGTATTAGCACTTCAATTGACTAAACGTCATAGCAATTCCCTTATCGACTTAAGCGAATGGTCGTTAATCACTTTGTTTCCCACAAAGTCTAATCACCCGAAAATTCATTTTAAAAGTAATCAAGGTAACTCAGATGATTCCCCTCTGTTGTCTGTATAATGAGCTTAGAGTTTTCTCCTTAGGCCAATTATATCTTAAATCCGTTCTGCTCTCCCATCACAAACACCCACATCTTTTCAACTTAATTCTTCACAGTTGACCCTAAGACACCCCCCCCCCCCCTACTAGAGCAGTAATTTCAACCCGTATCCATTTCGCTTCCTTACGGTGTCTTGATAAAGCGCGTTTTTCACCGATTTTAAAGAGCCGTCGTAATCCATAAAACGGCATCCTACTCAGAGATGGAATTCCACAAACTTTGAAGTGGAGGTGGCAGCTAAGCTTGAGTATTGTTAAGTTGTCACTATAGAATACGTCATTATAATAAAACGGTTGGAATATCTCTGGAAAATGTATCCCAGAATTGACAATACTGTCTCATGACGTTGAATCGCCCATTTTGCAGTAAGTTTCACGAATTCACCTTCTTTGGAACCTTTTAGGCTGGACAGAACGGTGGTTGCCAGTACTGCCGTCCTTAGCGTAAAAGTATCTTCAGAAATATTACTTTTGGGAAATCGGCCAAATAGGTTTTGCGTCAAAATTCCCCGATATTGGCATTACTTTCCAAATTAATTTTGAACTTGAACATTCTCATAGTGGAAAATTACTTGCTGGATCGAAATTGGTTGTTTCCATCCCAAGATACCATAAACGCCGTACAAATTTCAATCCCGTATTGTGGACTAAAATTGGGGATAATTTACGAAGCAAGAAACTCGAATCTTCAGTTTACTTACCGTAAACTTGAGTACTTATGTTTAGGTAAGTACTTGAGTGTCAAATTTTTATTGTTCAAGCTTATAAACGGATGAGCAGAATGGAATACTTCGTATGTAATATTAAAATTCAATCATAAAACGTTTATTGACACAACAGTGTAAATTACAACAGTTTTCAGAAAATAAGTACCTTCAAATGCCATCAGGTTATTGCTTTTTCTTCCCAGTCTTTTACCTACCTTTTTACCTATCTTTTCTTCCCAGTCTTACCTACCTAGTCTTATTAGGAAGGTACCTAGAACATACATCAAACTCAAGGCAGCGATAGAAGTTCCAAAACAAAAAAAGAATTCCATCAAGTAACACGAATTGTAGAAATTTTCAGTACCAACAAAAAATCATGCAAGTTTGCATTTAAAAAAACTGCGTTTGGTTAAGTAGAATAGAAACCTTCAAATGGAGTCATTCACGTTTTCTGTGCTAAAAATTGCCTTTCGAAGTTATAAAACCGTTTCAAAAATTCGAATGATCCATATAGGAATGCACTTGAATGGCAAGAGTAAAAATTATGTTCTTACTTACCTTGTTATCTCAATGAAAGTTCCGTCTCGTTGAAAGAGGATGGGAAGATTGTACCGAGAAGACGGGTAAAGACGGTTCCCAAGAATCGTAATTGACCAGGAGTGCCAATAGACTAAGAAAGAAATCCGTATCTGAGAAATAAGTAGTTAGGAAGTAAATCGTATCTGATGCTAGATACAAACTTTCGTCTACTGAAAAGGACACACGAACATTTACTGAGTAAAGGCCATGAAATCGACAAAAAGGCCATTCGTACGCTCGATTTGAGGCATTTCCCGTGAAGGTATGACTCTAGAACTACGAAAATTGGTAGAAATCACCCCCCAAAACGGGGGGATACCATTAACTCATTCTGGCCCAAAAATGAGATACCTACGACTTTTTCCCCAAGGACGGCACAATCGTATAGGCGAAACTCGCAAGACCGAGCGGTAATGAAGGTGGGGTATATTTCTTGCGCCGTACGGTCACTACAGTGCACGTCAAGGTACCAATCTCCGAACTACTACAATCGTAGAGGTCCCCCATATCGAATCAGGAGCGTAGTTGGAGAATCACTTGATGTCAGTACCATTAGCTTAATAATGGTTCAATCTTACGGAACGCACGGGTAATAAGACCGCTTTCATTAGAAAACCGTCATGTTGTTTCATGTTAACTAAAAATTACAAGCACACCACTAATCAGAAAATATTTTCGTTTCTCTCTGGAAATGTCGTGGATCTACAATACCTAAATCTTCATTTATTCCACAATAGTCTGTTTTGTTATTTCAGCTATTGTGGTGGAAAATGGAACACACTGGGAACGTAATGGTTGAGCCCGAGATAGTAGTCACACTTGGGTAATTGGACGACGTATATGTGAGAAGTTATAGGTTAATAGGATATGAAGTTTCCATGCAGCCACTGATATCGGTCCAACTATCATCAAACTAATGGAGGACCATGAGGCGCACAACCTTAAATGACTTCTGGCTAATTAATCAATATCGGTCGAATCGAGCAGGAAGTATGAGCAATGGTTCCGTGCTTGTTAATCACAATGTTCATTCGGGACCAGCGATGCTCAAACGACCCTGGAAGGAGCATATGCCTCGGTGCACATACGGGGGCACAGAGGATATCAGAGCTACAAGAGAGTACCAGGAATTACAATTACGATCGTTCTCAGACGACGGTTGTAATGTGAGTTAGATGGTTCGTTTTGGCTCATTACGTTCTCCTCCTACCGCTCATTTGAATTATCAATTCGTTAGCAGAGGGTAGATAGGAGGAATCAAACACATAAAGACTACCTGAGAGACGGACAAGGAATCGAAATTGGTCCTCGGTGTTGTGATATCGATATCGAGGTGATATCGAGGTGCTTGTTCTGAGATACGTTTCATTCAAAAAAAGAATATAATTTTGAATATTTGTTGGTAGGTCCTTTTTGTTATAAATTATTTTCGATAAGTAAAATCCGTGATTTATAGGATGGCAAGTGAATTATAAATAATTTCGACGCTCAAGATCTATCATGGCCTATCTCAAAAACGGAGATTTTCAGGAACAACAAAAAACTGATTTGCAACTCCATTTGCAACAGCCACGTTGCAAAAGCCTGTAAGTCCAAAAACTATAATTGTTCAGGAGATGAAAAAAACAGCGTATTTTAAGTTTATGGAGATGGTTCCTCAATTACAGGTTATTACAAACAGTAATAGAGAAGGAATGAAGCGTCGTAAATTATATTTCGTCGACAACAGCATGTTCCCATGGCCACCATTAATCGGGAACAATTATATCCTTATTTTCACTAAAATTTGGACTTACAGGCTTTTGCAACGTGGCTGTCGATATATCATGATAATGTATTTTATGTAGACAACTCTCTGTAGTGATGTTTATACCATTTTTCCTTGGAAACTTTTTGTATAAAAAACTGTTGAGTTAGGTCATGATAGCGGGAAATCAAATGATTTGAGATAAGCCAGTATCACTACTTCGCCTTTTTCTCCGGTTTCTTGAAGTGTCCCGAAACCAGTGGTACCATCGCACGGGGAATTTGAAAATACATTAAAAAAAACCAGTTCAAATGCGAAACCTCATTTTTTTAGATAGGCTATAGAGAACTCAAGTGACGATTCATCATTTATATGATCATTTTAGCTGTAGCTTATGCAATGTGGTCAGCCCGGAGTTCGGTTTGAAATCTGAAGAGACCATTAATTAAGTGAGCACTGAATTAGCTACCAACACATACATCCTTCGGTCGCCAGCAACAATCCACAGTTGTGCTCCCATTATTTTTTATAGTTATGTGACTCAAAAGGACGGTGATCCAGACAGGAGGGTGAGATAATATCTTATATTATATCTTATACAGGGTGTATCAGATAAGGTGCGCAGTACTTCACCCACGTATTTTACAACCAATTTCCAACAAAAAGTGCCTCTTAGCAATTTTTTTTATCTCGCTTAGTTTTTGAGTTATTTCACTTCTAAGATTTTTTTCGTGTTTTCGACCTTGTCTCAGCAAAACGGCTATAACTCACTCACAGTATCATGTAAAGTAAAAGTTGAGGATTCCGTTGGAAATTTTGTTAAATTTCCTATCTTTCAAGCGCCAAACCAATTTTTTTTGCTCACATCAAGTTGGCGAAAAATCACTCTACAAAGCAAATTTCTAGAAAATTTGAAAAAAGAAGATTTTTAAAACGTTCATTACTCCACTCTAATCTGCATTTGATCAGGTGCATGTAGCTTAAAAAATGCACCAAAATGTCAGCTTTTGAATGGTATATCAAAAAAAAATTTTACTATTTTATTTGGTCGAGAAAACCTCGTTTGAATGCAAAAAACAGCGAAGTAAGTCGAGGTTTTTGACGCTTGGTAATGGGTTTCAAATAAGTAGGCATTTTTACGAACAAAATTAATCTGTTCTATCTTCTAAGGTGTAGTTTTAAATTTGTGCAAGCATGTTCTAATACGTAATTACAGTAAATGTTCAAAAAGGCCTCCATTTTGTTGAATGCACAAATGTGTCCTTTTGCACATTGCATCAACAGCACTTCGAAGCTCTCTTCGGTTTTGTTTAATTTGATCTCCGCAATCCATTATTCTTTGAATGAGATGATCTCTCGACTCAATCCTGACGTCGTACACTTTTCCTTTGAGATTCCCCCAGAGGTAATCGTCCATCGGAGTGAGGTCAGGACTGCGCGGGGACCACTGGACGGGTCCATACTGACCGATCCACCTATGAGAAATTTGAAAGTTAAATGAATGCTTTAAAAAAATTGTTCAACGTATTTTTCCTTATGTTGAGTGGAGAATTCTTTTTCTTTTAATGTGCATTATGATGAACAGGAGGTTTCAGTTTCTAGCCTGTTTTCAAAGTTGGTGTTGATCCATTCCCTTAGGTACTGCTCGAGTTCCTGACACCCGTCCATTTGAAACCAGAGATTCATTCTCTCCACCAGAGGCATATCATCGAGGAATTCTAACACTTCATTTTCTAGCAACTTCAAGAATTAAGTGTGGTTTTATTAGCTTGATCGGTTCAGAACATGATATTTGACAGAGAGTATGATAAAAAGAAAGTATGGGAAACAGTCTTTACTCACGTTACGAAAAGAATTGCCGTTTAACCGGCCAGGCAGCAAAACAGGACCTAACATACGATTTCGGGTCATTCCAGCCCACACGTTTGCCCGAAAATCATATTGGTAATGGGACACATGGGTATCATGAGGATTTTCTTCGGCCCAAATGTGGCTGTTGCGGTGATTGAACATCCCAGCCCGTGTAAATGTGGCCTCATCAGTCCACATCACTCTGTCACCGCGTCATGGGAATTCTGCTTGGTACCATTCACAAAATTGTACCCTTTGGCCCCCGCGCAGTCCTGACCTCACTCCGACGGACGATTACCTCTGGGGGAATCTCGAAGCAAAAGTGTACGACGTCAGGATTGAGTCGAGAGATCATCTCATTCAAAGAATAATGGATTGCGGAGATCAAATGAAACAAAACCGAAGAGAGCTTCGAAGTGCTGTTGATGCAATGTGCAAAAGGCCACATTTGTGCATTCAACAAAATGGAGGCCTTTTTGAATATTTACTGTAATTACGTATTAGAACATGCTTGCACAAATTTAAAACTACACCTTAGAAGATAGAACAGATTAATTTTGTTCGTAAAAATGCCTACCAAGCGTCAAAAACCTCGACTTACTTCGCTGTTTTTTGCATTCAAACGAGGTTTTCAGGGTTCGTGCCGATTTTCAATTTTCAATTTCCCTGACTTTTCCCTGATTTCCAGACCAAAAATTTCGATTTTTCCCTGACTTTTCACAACGTTTCAGGATCCTTTAAACAGTAACGTTTTGCATGAATCGAAAATTTTAGATGCGCAAATGAAGAAAAACAATATAAGGAACAAGTTTTTTTATTCATAAAAAAACGAAGTTTACTTAAAACAAAGTAAGAGATAGAATCACAAGATAAAACACATAAAAGTTTTGAGTACGTGGTTTACATAAACCATACCTTACAAAGGTACTTTACGGTTTTTTTAAAGCAGGAATTAAGTACTAAATATATTAGGAACAATACCGTTCATAAAAGAACCTAGCCTATCTCGTTAAAACGCCGCGTTTGCGTCATCGGGGGCGGCTATCTGCTCAGTCCGGCTTTTCTTTCAGCCAATTATTCCAGCACCATAGGCCTTTGGTTGTCACTTCAAACAAACAGGTCGAATCACAAAAACAAAACATAACTTAAAAGTCTTAAGCTAGGTTCACATGTGTCCGGCAGTGCGACAATGCGGAAGTCCGACAGTGCGATCGGCCCGCTGATTGGTTGGTATGATTCGGAGTGGGGGGTCAGAGAGTCGATCGGATTGTCGCATTGCCGCACTGCCGGACAGACGCACACATTCAAAAAATTAGATATTCGGATAATATGGCGGATGTCCCGACGTGCCCAGTTGACTACTGCGCAGTGTTGTGTGTGTGCTTCTTCATTGTGTTCATTTGTTGTGGTCATTTGTTCACCGTTCGTTCACCTTCCGTTCACTTTCGTTCTTTCCTTTTGAATATGAACGCATCATATCAAGTGGACGATGAAGTTCTAATTGAAGTAGTGAGAGGAAGGCCACAGTTGTGGAAATTATCCGAAAAGGGTTATCGAAATTCCCAACTGACAGCAAAGAGTTGGAATGACTATGTCAACGTTATTGGTTAATTTCCTAGTTCAACTGTTTCATAGGTTTATTTCTCACTTTTTGATTTACTATCTTCTCGGTTTAAGAGTGATAAATAAAACCCAAAAGTCGTAAAATGCAATTGCATTTTAATGAAGAATCATGTGAGTGTTGCTAATTTTGATATATTGATTGTTTCCCAGGAAAGAATGACTGACATCATCAAACGACATCTTCTCGATTGTTAATTCATAGTATTTATGTTATTCAGTAGTCATAGTTTTCTTTGTATGAATAAAGTTCCTTGAAAGTATTAACGCGTCGTTATTTCTTTAATCCCACGATTTCTAGTATGTAAACAGAAAAACTTCCTTTGGAAAGTATTTTTACTTCGATTGATAACGGATTGATAACGGACACAAACGGATTGCCGCACTACCGGACACATTTGAACACTCGACCCGAATCCACCGCACTACGGATATCCCCACCACTGTTTTTCCCCGCTGTCGGACTTCCGCATTGTCGCACTGCCGGACACATGTGAACCTAGCTTTATTCCTAGACAGCCAGACGGCCAGCGCTGGCGGCGAAGCAAATGAAGCACCGGACGGTACCGAGCCTTTGCGAGGACGAGAACGCGGCGCGAAAATTCAACTGGTAAAGGGGTTTTCGACGCGTATCATGGATTTTTCGCAATTCTGCACCCGATTTGAGATTTTTCCCTGACCAAAATCCAATATCCCTGACTTTTCCATGACTTCCAGTGCCCATTTATATTTCCCTGACTTTTCCATGACTTCCCTGACTTCCCTGACCGGCACGAACCCTGGTTTTCTCGACCAAATAAAATAGTAAAATTTTTTTTGATATACCATTCGAAAGCTGACCTTTTGGTGCATTTTTTAAGCTACAGGCACCTGATCAAATGCAGATTAGTGTGGAGTAATGAACGTTGTAAAAACCTTCTTTTTTCAAATTTTCTTGAAATTTGCTTTGTAGAGTGGTTTTTCGCCAACTTGATGTGAGCAAAAAAAATTGGTTTGGCGCTTGAAAGATAGGAAATTTAACAAACTTTCCAACGGAATCCTCAACTTTTACTTTACATAATACTGTGAGTGAGTTATAGCCGTTTTGCTGAGACAAGGTCGAAAACACGAAAAAAATCTTAGAAGTGAAATAACTCAAAAACTAAGCGAGATAAAAAAAAATTGCTAAGAGGCACTTTTTGTTGGAAATTGGTTGTTGAATACGTGGGTGAAGTACTGCGCACCTTATCTGATACACCCTGTTTATATGTAATCTTGTTATTCTAGGTAGGTGACCATAAACCGACGTTTCTCCTTTGAAAAAATCATTTAATTTAGTAAAATGTAAAGCTTGAAATCATAATAAATTGTTCTTAGCGTATTAAAACTATACCTTTGCAAAAAATCGATTTTTATAGTCTCTTCTTCGTAGAAATCCGAAAACGCAGAAAATTCAAATAGGTAACGGAAAACTGACGAACGAAGCAACGAATTAAAACATTAACGGATGCCAGATGGTGGAGCCTTGGATACCATACAACACAAGCACGAGTGTCCACTATTTACATATATTATATAGAAAATAATGAACAGATGTGGAAAAGATTCCAACTTTCCATCCTCAGCACTGAAAGTCACCCCAAAAGATATAGAATGATTACATGATCGTGTTCTGAAGCAACGTTGAACAACGTTTCGCAGACTATGTGTCGTTGAACGTAGAATGGGACGTCAGCGTAGTTGCATTAATGAGAAGATCCGGAAGTTGGTGGCGGAGGGCTCTGACGAATTCATTATCTTCCCGTTTCTTCCGAGCCGGTGTCAAGAGGGCGACTGGGGAATCCGGAATAGAATCAGGTCAAGGGCTTGGTTTTCGCATTTCCAGTCTCTGACACCGCATGTTGAAATTCGTTTATCCACGAGAATTTCACAAAAAAAAAAAAACGGACGACGCCCAATTTAACAACCTCCGAACTACGTACACGTATGTGAGAAATGAGGCCTTCGAAGCCTTATGAAGGGAGTTCTCAGGATATTAGCCAGATGTTCTTTAAATCACCCTAGAGTTACCAACATAATCTCAAGCGAAACTTTAACAGGTTACTCTGAGCTCTGTAGTCAATATTTATCCAAAACTCTCAGTTTGTTCGAACGCTCATTGAAAGAACCTAGATGCGAACATGGACGCTGAAGTGATGTGAAATCTCGTCTCTCAAAAAAAATCACGAACTTTTAATAATATGTTATAGGAATGGAACCAATCGGGTTCAAGAAGCAGTACAAGTGGAAAAGTTTGATTTTGAGCTACTCCATTTTTTGGACTTCTCCCATGGAAACGCTGCATAATATATTATATTCCACAAAGGCTTATTACATTCAGTATAGATCGCCCTTCTGTTTCACTCACATCCTTTTGAGTCCCAAAACTATACGAATTGGTAGTAATGAGGTAATACATTGTGCTTTCGATCGAAAAGACCCCTCGGACGTTCCGGATCCAGTACCTATTAGGCCAGTGTTGGTCTCTTCAGTTTTCCAACTAAATTCTGGGCTGGCCTAATAATAATTGTTTCTCAAAGATTATTAACTAAATCATTATATTAATTTAAAATTTACTTCTATAATTCATGTGATTTTCCTTGTACCTTCCTACGTCGACTCCGGCATTCATCAAGAATATCGCAAACAAATCCTTCTTTTCGTATACACGAAAAAAAAAAAACTCAGAACAAGAAACACCAAGCCATATCTTGTATGAACCAGTGTGGAAATTGGCCTGAAGTTTTACCGTTCACGCTCATGTTGACGTTATTTCTCCTGGTTTTACCCTATTGTGAACGAGCAACTGGATGTACAACGCTTTGAGTGGTCTTCTCAAGTTATCTTCTTACGATTGGGGAGAGGGCATAATTTTTTTTTTTTTTTTTTAATCAGTACTACCGGTCAGCGTTGAAATACTGTGTAATTAACTTTTTTGCCACTACGCTCCCGATTCCTATCCTATCTCAAAATGCGAATCTTCTGAACGCACCCTTTCCCTTCTTCCATAGTGAGACTCTAAAATGGGGTAATATGAATAAACTGTTATCATCATTACGGTGTGTTCACCGCCAAAAGGTATCACTTACAATGGGCCTCCTGAAATGGCGGAGGAAGAGCATTAAACGTTACTTTTTTGGCAGGAACTACGACAAGAGAAATGGGAGCGGATGGGTAGACTGAGGCGCGGTGCAGAGGAAAACGGTTTTCAAAGGAAATACAGATCAAGATTGGTATCAGGAAGTGAAGTTGGGGTGGGGAGGAAAGCTGTACTGATGCCGTAGGGCGAGGTAAACAGGGTTAAATATGCGACTTTTGTGTACGGCACATCGACTACAACCCCGGCAGCTCCCACTCATTTATTTTACCTTTTCCGCGCTTGCTCTTTTCATAACGTCTTGAATGTAAAAAATGTGCCGTGGACTTGAACCGCCTTCACATCTCCTTCCGCCCCGATTCTATTTAGGAAACACAACCTTTTCTAGCCGGCCTCGTCTCATTTTTTTCCTTATTTTTTGCACCCCTCCTCTCAGGGAAACACGTCATTTCAAGCGTGCGGCGTGACGTGGCAGAGGGCAGGAAACCGAGATGCGACCTTCTTCCAAGTCGAAACGAACAAAGCAGCGTTTAGCTTGGCTCCACAAAAAATAAATAACGACTGTCAGTTTCAAACAGCCATTCTTTGCTTATGAATGGAGTCTGTCAGAAGGGGATGAACCAGGCTATCTCGCATGTTATCCTCTTATATGCGCGTGCAGTGAGGAAATTAGGAATACTTTTGAATTTTTTCCTGCTTTTCAGGAGACGCCTTCTTGACGTTCTGTCGAATAAAAACTTCTAATCAATACACAACGGAGTTTATAGGAATTCACATTTCTGCACGCGCACTGTCTCAGATCACGATGAAATTCACAAGACGATTCTGCTATTTTTTAACACATTCAGTCTTCATGATACATTCGTTGGTTACATTTGAAATAGAGGACAAGGTGAGGGTGTAGCAGCGAAGGGTGACCGGAATATGATTTTCATCAACATGACGACCGTTCGTTTATGCGATAGTGATTATCAATCTGTCGACTAGGTGATAATTCATAACAAGAAGTACCTACCTACCAACAAATATTCAAAATTATCTTCTTTACATGGACATATCACAATACCATGAGATACTTATGGTGGTGTATGCGGAGAGGAGATAATTTCGACAATTGTTCTGGTGGGTACTTGTTGTTATGAACTATTGGCGGCGTAGATCGCCCTTCCCATTTTCGTCAAAAAAGGTAACCTTTTTTTCAAACGGAACCTCCCATAATTTTTGACAAAGAATTCAAATATTACATTTTCGCGCGCGGCGCTTGAGCAAAAATCACCAACTTTGTTTTGTCAGATAGTAACCCTCATTTTTATTGCAGATTCGGAGTCTACGCAAAATTTCATGAACATTTGACACCTCAATCGATTTTTTTATGGCGCGCAACCCTACCAGCAAGCGCCCCAAATCGCTCAACCGTGAAAATGCGCAAAAAATCTTTTTTGTGAATCCAAAGAGTGGCACATGAAATTTCGTTATTTTCCGACGCTGAATCAAGTGGTTATAACCACTTGATTCAGCGTCGCAAAATAACGATATAAATATCAGTTTTCTTATTTGAATTGATCAAATCGAGTCTCGGTTACCGGGATTAAAGCCTAAAATGTGGTCGTTTTCTTAAGAAAAATCACCTTATCCTGGCTCTTGATCATTTTAGTTTTAGTTAGATGAGTTGTTAGGCTGGCGGGTTAGTATTAAAATTATCTTGTCGAGGCCATGCCAGGCCTGTTTGTGCAGTTGTAGGCAGAAAACGATTTCACTATCTTTTCAATATTTAAAAAGGAAAAACTTGGAGCTAGGAAGCAGTAAAGCTTGGCCGAAAATGACTGTTCAACGCAAAATGTAAGCATGAAGTGAGGGGCTCTGCTAGGGTTGATTGCCTCTGATCGGTGAGGGACGGCCGCTGACTTTTGAGCGAGAGATCCAGGTTACATATCGATGATCTAGACAGAAGATAATAAACCGTCGAGGAAACATTTGCAGCATTCATCACTCCCACATGCCTAGTGAATGATTCAACCTTGTGGTTGACTTCCATATTTTTCATTGATTGAGATAAATATACCGGTATTTAGATTTTACCAAACCTAGCTATAAAAGTCAATGTTATCTTCCTTAGAGCTACTATGAAAATAAAGAGGCGAGCATCATAGGCAGGTTTAAGAGAGATAATCAAATCGCGTTTCCCACAATTATGAGAGTCGGAAAAAAAGTGTTAGGGACGAAAAGTTGCCCCGAGAACGGGTGCTCGAGGTCGCACATCCAAATATTTAACCTGTTAATTTCGTCACCGTCTGCAGCCGTATATGTTAACAGAAAGCCCGACGGTGCCGAGAGAATTAGGAAAAAAAGTGTTATTACGCGATAATTTAAACACGCCGTTCTGAGGAATAATTGAATATACAGTGCTAACCATTGGAGGTCTCTCTGAAAGAGAGCAACAGAGTTCCAGAGAGCAGAAATAAAATACTTTCCGAAAAAAGTGTTTCTAACGGAGCCACTTATGAACATATTCACGAGAGGCGCCAAACGAGGATGTTTTCTGTTCAATCACGATTTCATCGAAGACACATTTGAGACCTCAATTATAAACGCTTAAAATATTTCGCCCTTCTATCCAAGTACTCAAATGCAAATCCGTCTAGGTTCAATCTTATGTACACAATATCCTTGTGAGTCACGTAACTATACAAAACACATGGAGTAATCTGAGTTTATTAAAAATCTGCTCTTGATATATAAAACAAATTTTTGGAAAAAAATTGTTTTTAGCGAATTTTCTCGGTCCAAAATTTTTAAAACTCGAATTTCCGAAAACATTTTATACCAAAATCCGTTTTAGACCACCCTGGGTGTAGAAATTACCCATAAATTCCCAAAATAAAACAGCCTGACAAGTGAGGCCTCATTAAAAAAAAATTTTCAAGGTGAACACTATACTGAAATCCGAATAGCGATCCAAATATCTCATTCCGTTCTGAAACTTGAGCACTTTGAAGATGAAGAAACGTGGTTGATACTTGAGATGTTCTTCATGGTTAATCTGCTCCAATCTGATAACGGAATGAGATATCGCCATTCTGACTTCATCATCGTGTTCAGCGTTGAAAATTCTATAAATTGAGGTGTTATTCGGCAAAAAAAGGAGACAAAATTTGTTGTAAAACCGGTTATTTCTTCGAAAATGTGCTCTTATAGCCATGCTGCATGTCTGAGGAATTAGTTTTCAATTACAATCACAATCTTGCAAGAGAATAGTTAATCTCCTCTTGTGTTCTTTGCACACAAAGTTCTCATAACTAATGCCAGAACAGCAAAAATTAATATGACTAAATGCTTCCTGGGAACCATTATGTTGAATTCAAGAAGCTTAGCTGTCTGTATTAGGACTGCGGGAAATACCAGGTGGGGTCCTGAGGTACCCAACCACTATGAAATTGATTTTTACGTTGTAAAAATATGTAATCTCATCCAAGCAATTCACTATTTCAAAATTTACAAGATTTAGTCGTTAGGAACCCCATCTGGCATTCGGAGGGTTATTCACGATGTTTCTTCCTAATTCAGAATTTTATCAAGCTTGAGGTGGCGGTTTTGCCAAAATCGATGAGTTTCAATATTATGACGAGTTTTGATAATGAATAGAATTGGAATTTATGACTATTTTCTCTTCGCCGTCAGTTCTCAGGGCAACAACTCGTCTACACACTTCACTTTTTGAACGGACCGATGGTTCTAAGGACCTATGAGTGACGATGTGATGCTCTTCGCTTGAAGTTTTCTTCGCTTCTTGTATTTTGGAAAAAATGAAGAAGGTTTCCCCATTTCGGTCGAATGGTTATGGATAATGCGGGGCTGTCCTTTGATGTTCTCATATCGTTTCCATCATAATTTGCCCACATTCATCTACACCTCACGAGGGATATGGGGAATTCGAGGGACCCTCAGGCCGTCCGTGATTGACCCACTTCCACTTCAACTATTCCAACACGAAGTTTGAACAAGAGGATTTATTAATACGCTGAGCCCCGAGATTCATTCGGATAACTAGTTGGGCACTTTATGACCGAACGAAACCTCCGGACTGTACCGCACAAAAGTCAAGCGGACACAAAAAGTTCGAATTTGACTCGTAGTCGTCTGATTATCCCGCGTTGAAACTATACTCGTGAAGTTGGACGAAGGCCCAAGTAATGGCTTCTCGCCCCTTTCAGTGGTTCTCTTTGGAAGGCTACATTAATTACACGAGTTTCGAGCCCGTTTATGGTAACACGGGTCATCAAACCCTTCAAAACACTCCTCTTTCCTTTCTCGAGACGATTCGAATTTTAGAACGAGGGATCGGCAAAGCTTTCAACATCTAGCGGCAATTATAACCACTCACCCACTGTCAAACTCACATTTCGTCATGAAGAAAGTGAATTCTTCACTGTGAAAACCATATTCCACCATCTGGACGTTGATTTCCAAGTCCGTCGTATTGTTTTAGACACCAAGATCGATCATTTCACCATCTCGATTTATTTTCTACTGTATAAAAGCCTAAAATGTCACCTTGAGCGTGAAATATTTCGGCCAAAACAAAAAATGCAACCCCTCAAAATTAGAGGTGTTATGATACGTAAAATATTATACGGGTTTCATGATACGTAAAATAAGAAATCGCTGCATTTTCCACAACGATTTATTGTTTGCTATCCGGATTAATGTTATGTACACAATATTCTTGTGAATATTTATGTTCATTAGAGAGAATTAGACGAGTTACTACCTCACTGACCGTATCTTTGGTTTTCCAACTAATAATTAGTTGGAAAACCAAAGATACCGTCAGTGAGGTAGTAACTCGTCTAATTCTCTCTAATGAACATAAATATTCACAAGAATATTGTGTACATAACATTAATCCGGATAGCAAACAATAAATCTACAATTATTGTAGACCGACATAATAATAATTAATTTATGTGATACATAAATGAAATAGATACAATTTCTCCAACAACAAATTTCCGAAATTAATTTGTTTGAACTAAATTAAGCACCATATTACGCACGAAAGGGGTGCAACATATGTGTTAAGACATTTTCAAAACGACGTATCACGAAAGTTGTGTGATGAATAGTTTGCTGAGTTTCCCTAAATCCGGGGAAAGTTAGGCAATTACGCCCCACCCAGAGGGATATCCTGGTCTGCTTTCACATACCAGGTATGCCCAGAGTGGTGGAACCAAAAACACGAGAAGCAAGGGAAAATAACATAGCAGACCATTACAGTTGACAAATGGTTTGTATGAATTTGAGTAGCTTTCGAATCAGAGAATATTTTAGACAACCGGAGCGTTGTACGACCAGCCGTTTGCTAATGATAAGGGCTCGCAGGTAGAGCCAATAGAAAGTCTTCTAGGAAGATCAGCATTCAAGCAACACATGGTTTTGGAATATCGAGTTGCTTTTATGGGATCCGCGTGTCTACTGAGAGGAGGTAATTTTGAACATTTCTTGGTAGCTACTTCTTGCCATACATTATTCACGTCGTAGGATGTTGACCCCCATGAATTATATAAATACCAATACATTGTGGAGAAACTATAACGATTTTGAAGCTCCAGGTTTTATAGATAATTTATGGTGCATCAAGTACATCGTTTTGAAATCGCTGTATAATATCGCGGTTACTTTGAGCAGTGCTGCCTCTCGAGTAGTAATTAATTGCTTATCTAGTTTTTTATAAAAAATGTTATTGCAATGAGAAAATGATAAAAATAAATGTCATGAACAGATTGGTGAGAGTGAAATGATCGTAAGTAGGAGGGACGTCCTAGTAGGAGTAATCCATGCGATTCTCAACAATGAGTTAGTATACATCGTAGGTTGGGCTGTGCACAGAGCCAGTAGAGATGACCGTAGAGATGAAATCATCGATGTTTTTTCATTGCAAACATTGATGTATAAAACCCGTCGATGTTTTTTCCGAATGTACTCGTACATTACCTACAGTAGGCCTAGCTAAGTAGGTACAAGTGCCTACCTAGCTGTTAATTTTCTTGGTAATTTTTCCTCTTATTTAAAAAAATTAAAAATGAAAAACGTATTAATTTACATTAAAAAAGTAACGTGATCAAACTGACAATGTTCCTAAACGGTAAGTAGGAAAGAGAGAAGAAATTGGAAGAATTAGAGATCAAAACATGAAACTGTTTACGTAACGGGATTTACACTGCTACTCATTCAGCTTTTTAATTTCCAACGGGATCTTTTTTTTCAATAGGAGAAGTAGCTCATTGTCCTGATTGATCAACAGATGGAACAATACGTAAGGCATTAATTCTTCTCAAGGCGGAATCGTCGTTTTAGTGTATAATATCCTTTCTCTTCGCTACTCGTCTCACTTCCGCCTTCTTCTCGCTCTTTTCTTTTCCATTGTAAATTAATTATTCCTCGAAAACTCTTTTCCTTTGAAAACTTATTCCTCGAAAACCCGTTTCTAACGAAATGAGAGCACGCTGCACGCGAAGTGGGAAAATACTGTCGGAAAATACTGTCAACGCCTTGAGGGCTTAACATCGATATATCGAATTTATTCGAACTTTGCCATACGATATGTCGGATTGATTCAATGTTTTCACAAAAAAAAACAATAAAAAACGAGATTTCAAGGTCATTTAGAGGTTAAAATGGTCCGTTCAAATAGTCCGGACCTTTTTTTTCCTTTTTGTAAACCAGTGTAATCAATAATAAAAATTAAAGTTAATTAGACTCTGATAAATCTGAAAAACTAGAAGAGAGCTTTTTCTTATGGGGTATTCATCACAATCACACGATATAATTTCTGATGAATTATCGATCTACTCGTTTAGTCCAATAGCAGGAAGGCTCTACGAGAATCCTTGAGAAATTTGGCTAGAACTAAAAATTCAATTTGCTAAGCTTCAAGAGATTGCCTCCTATTGTCGGAAGTCCTGTTCCATCCGAACGTTTATTTTCAAAGGCTGCTCAAATATCTAATTAACAAATAAATAGAATGAAAGAGAAAAGATTGAGTAATCTTTTATTTTTGCAAAGCTTTGTTTTGTCGTACAGGGGTAAATTGAAAGTAAGTTCTTGCAGGTTGTACTGGACGTATTTTTTTTTTCTTTTACTGTTTTGATGTTTTCTGGTATGTAATAACATATTTCTACTAGTTTTCTGTCGTTTTTGTTTCACTTGAAAACTATACATGGATAAATATTGATGATGCGATTCGATGTTTCACACCAAATATTTATAAATATCAATATATTTTCAATACACCCCTAAGGCGCACCGGTAAGTTCAGGGTCGTGGTCTATGAATTCCGCCTTTATGTGTGAGAACAATTTAAACATTTTCCGTTCCTTTCTATTTTTACGGTCCTGTCTTTCCTACTGGACCAAAACTAGTAGCTGGATCATGCCCTTGATGGTTTTCTTATTGAACACCAGAAATGCAAGATACGCTGTGCCCCCTCCCCCCCCCCTCCCACAATACAAGCAACTGGTGGCTGGGCATATGATGTCACTATGTTTCACAATAATAGTAGTGGATGAACATCTAATGGCATCTGGGACGAAACTGAAAGTAACTAATTGTCAAGTGGGGAGTGAGATAATGAGAATTGAACAAAACAATTAACTGAATTCTATAGGAGTATGTCACCCTGTGAACTCGCTGAGGGTTGAATGTTTGGAGTTTCTACTAATACACGTGTCATCCCATAGTAATGATAATCTGAATAATAGAATCACGAGGTTTAGAAGCTCATCAGCAGCACTGATCCTCGCCACCACCACCATCAAGACCAATACTACGTCACCCTCCCTCCATCATCCATTTCTCGTTAATTCCATCTCCTCGGTCCCCTCTGACCACCAATCTTGGATTCTCTTTGCATTGGACCGCCTGCTTCCTCACGCCCACTTTAAACACTTCCGTTCATTCAAACCCCATCAACACTACTGCCACCAACACCACCTCCGCCGCCTCCCCAGAGGTTGGTCACCTCTCGACCACATTGTGAATAGATTCCGCACCCGCCCCCAGCAACCTTCTCCACTACAGTACCATTAGTTCCCCTACTCAGCCTTCAAACTAATCTGTCCCCGCCCCTCACCTTCTGTCATCATGCATCACATCACAATCTCACACAATAGTCAGCCTGAATCGGCAGTTAACCTACTCTGCTCTGACAACTCGCACCCTCAGATCGTCTCAGATCTAATCAATAGTATGAGAGATGCAGCACGACCTGATGACCGGAATTTCGGAGTGACGACCTACTGACCAAAAACTGTCGTCAACGACCCTTGAAACGTATCTCAGCGAACTTTCAAAGAAAAACCTGTATTATTTGCACTTGTGATAAGAAAGAAATCCCGAAAAAGAAATAATAAGCGAGGAATAGGTACTCGTTTATGAAGTGGAAAGATGGATTTGTCTTCCGGATTTTTCCGAGCCTTCCAAGGAAACGTGGCAAATTACTTGGAATACCATTGGTGGGCGAACTTGAAGAAGCTTGGTGCCATCGATGCGTATGTGTATATACATCGATGCTTGGTGCTTGAGCTTGGGGCTTGTTGGGCGATATTCCGAGAATTATTCTATTGATCGTCGGAATAAACCACGAAACGGCTGCCATTATGTATTAATTGCACGTGTGAGCTAATTAAAAGTGTGTGAGATAATATGAATAGTATTTGAGGAATAATATTTTCTGATGTGGTTCGAAGAGGAACTGACCCAACTCCTGTGGGGAGTACAGGTGGTTTCAGTACAGGAGGACAGATGTTTGAGATGAGCTGTAAGCTCTCGGCTTTGGAAAAGAAATACCGTCAACGAGCTATAAAACTGGATGATATCATGGACCGGTCCAGAAAATCTAATCTAATTATCACTGGGCTGTCAGTACGGGAAGAGGCAGAGTCTGCGGATTCGATAAAGGAGTTGTGTAAAAATGTCCTTGGAATCGCTAGCGAAATAACGGTAAAGGAATGTTTCTTTCTCAGGTCAGGAACCACTCGGCGACGGCCACTAATGGTTAGGTTCAGCAGCGAGGAGGATACTGAATTAATATTCCAAAACGTCAAGAAATTGAAGAATACGTCGATTCATATTAATCGTGATTATTCTTTGACAACACGTAGGCGCCAGTCAGTCCTTTTGAAAATCCGAAGAGAAATACTAAGCAAGGCTAAAGGGCAAAAAATGAAAATTTGGGTCCGAGGAAACCAACTTAGAGTTGGGACAGAGGAATTCAGATGGGAAGATGAAGGAGGCCTCATCGCTCGGGATGGACAAGACGGAGAAAAACGCCTGACGGAGCTGCTTGGATGTGACGCAGCCCCTTTCTCACGCAAATAATGGAGGATTTCATCAGCGGGACAGAGGCCGATCAGGGATCATCGGTCCAAGGAGGCATCAGTACAAGTGGAGCGTCAAAAAACGAGCAATAGATTGTTTTGAGGCATTATCATATAATGTCAGAGGGTTGGCAAACAAGTGGAGTGATTTTTCATTTTATTCTTTTATAAAGTTGTATACTGTGTTTGCTTTGTTGGAAACGTTTGTCGAGGAAAAAGATTTTGAGAAGTATACAAATTATTTTGGTGGATATATGTTAAGATGGGTAGCTGCTACAAGGGAGAATAGGTATGGGAGGGCAAGGGGGGGGGGGGGGGGGGTGTTTTGCTCGGAATAAGGAAGGGCCTCAAGGGGGTAGCGGTCTTTGAAGAACTTAATGGTATGCCTATAATAAAGGTTAATTTTGATTTGGGCAGTAGCTTTTACATATTACCACTGTATATGGGACATGACTGGGAAGTAATGTTCAATGAGGTTAAGAAGATACTTTTCGAAAACCCAGGGAAAAATTTTGTCCTGATGGGTGATCTGAACGCTAGGGTGGGTAGCGAACAGTCGCTATCTGATTTTTATGAGCTCCCGAACCTGGAAAGTTACCGGAGGGCCAAGGATGGGGTAGTGGACAAACGTGGGGCAAGTATGGTGGAGCCATGTGACGACTATTCCTTAA
Organism: Stenodema calcarata; assembly: GCA_963920205.1. Classification (NCBI taxonomy): domain Eukaryota; kingdom Metazoa; phylum Arthropoda; class Insecta; order Hemiptera; family Miridae; genus Stenodema; species Stenodema calcarata. The sequence goes on from OY986048.1 coordinate 20,706,689, forward strand.
TGATTCTGAATGGACGTACTAGGGGGGACAGGGAGGGAGATTATACATTCATTGGGGCGCAGGGGTGCTCAAGTATTGACATGAAATTTTGCACAGAGCTTCGTTTCAACATCAGCCAGTGCCTTTCAACCTTTTTTTCAAAGTATTAGTTGCTTGTGGAAGTAATAAAAACGTCTCGCAATAGCGCCAAGGGGAGATTTCGAAAGGGGTACGGTGCTTTGTGAAGTGGTTAAGCTTTTCATTATACTTAGCTCCTTAATGAGGAAAAGGGCGGGCGGGGAAAGAGGATATCATAACTTTATGATATTTGTGATTTTTACACGGAGTGTTTTTTGTGGGGATCATTATGACCTCCGCAACTTTCCATTGGGTTGGAACATGTTTTAACCGGAGCTTTGCATTCACAATATGGAGTAGTTTCTGTAAGGCCTTTTCCGGGAGCTCTTTCAAGATTCGATCTGTTATCAGGTCATAGCCCGGGGTCTTTTTTGCATTGATATTACTCTTAATTTCGTTCTTTAATTCTTTCAGTGTTACCGGTGGAATTTCAAGTTCGTCTATTTTTTACAATCCGAGTTATATTCTCTTCTGTAGTCTGATTTACTTCTGGCCCAAGTCCCATGAATTTTTTTTTTTTTTTTTTTTTTGGAGATGAGTGAACTTAAGGTCTTTTCATGTTTTTGGTTACTTTACCCCCCAAAAACAACTCCGTTGTAAAAACTGGCCCGCCAAAAAACCTTAGCCGCAAAAAGGAATGATATCCATTTTGCCCGCCAGCCACATATATAGGATGCTCAGTGCTTCGCACCTCGCTGTTGAGTGTGCATATAGAAACCTGATCCTCCTACCCCTAACCTCCACCGTCAATGTTTTCCTGTTCCCTGTCTCCTTCCCACAACCCCCTCTCACCCTTAGTCACCCTCGGTTTCACCTAATATGTTTCCTCTGTTACACCAGCAGGGAGCTTTACGCTTCTTTCAATGCTGTTGGCGGGAGCTTTTTGCCAGATGAACAAGCCTGAATTGAAGCATTACTTCATTACAGTTGTACCACCGCTGATTACTCGTGACCACCAGTAATACTTATGTTAGCTTGTTCATCTGGCAAAAAGCTCCCGCCAACAGCATTGAAAGAAGCGTAAAGCTCCCTGCTGGTGTAACAGAGGAAACATATTAGGTGAAACCGAGGGTGACTAAGGGCGAGAGGGGGTTGTGGGAAGGAGACAGGGAACAGGAAAACATTGACGGTGGAGGTTAGGGGTAGGAGGATCAGGTTTCTATATGCACACTCAACAGCGAGGTGCGAAGCACTGAGCATCCTATATATGTGGCTGGCGGGCAAAATGGATATCATTCCTTTTTGCGGCTGAGGTTTTTTGGCGGGCCAGTTTTTACAACGGAGTTGTTTTTGGGGGGATATCACATCTTTTTGCATGGCTAGTTTTCGAGTGGTACTTATACAATACGGTTCAACAACTTATACAATACTAAAGTACCTACGAGGTAACTAGTAAATGTTTTCCTAAATGAAGTTTTATCCTAGTCAAAATTTAGTAAAAAATTAGTACGCCTACTAATTTGCCTTTTTGTTTCTTGTTTTTGTGACAATAATAATTATTTTTTGGAAATTATTGTTTGTTATCTGAAATGTGTTTGAAAAATAAGTAGTTTTAACATTTTTGCGAATTGGTTAAATATTAGTTTTAAAATTTTCGATTAATTAAAACAATCAACAATTTAAAAACAATTATTAAAATTTAATACAATTATTCTTATTATTAAATTTAAAAAAATAGAAAGAATTAGAAATTTGAATAAATTTGAATTAGGAATTTTTTGAAAATTGGTTGCATTTTTTCTTGGGTATTGTGCAAATTTTTGTTGTTGAGAATCATTACAATAATTGTAATTATTGGTGTCAAAGAGAAAGAGGAAAGAGAAAGTTTGCAACTGGTAAAACGCTCGTTTTTATACCAAAAATTGCGAATAACTCGAGAACCGTTGGGAAAAGTGCCAAAGTGCGCTACCCTCATTCGAAAGCCCATAAAATTTCCTATCGATCCTTAAACAGGCGCCACTCTACGACAATTTTTCTGACCACCGTTCAACTTTGATGTTTTCGGAAATTAGCCAAATCAGTAGATGTGGAATTTATTCACGTATTTTTGGCTGTGGATTAGTCAAATCGATTGAGATTTAGTTCAAAATTATTGAGCATATTCTAGACAACCTAGCGGACATTTTAAGACCAACCGCACCAATTTTCATCAATATTTGCGGCAGTTGTTGTTGAAAATAGAAACAATCACCATAACTCCTTTATTTTACCCCTTAGGAAGCATTTTTTGATCTCAAATTAAACAGTTTGAAAAGCTGAACACAACTAAAAAAGAAAATCTGAAAAAGCTTCAATTTTGAAGGAGTTATGACCATTTGAAATTCCTAAAAAACACTATTTCCCCCTTAATTGGGGGGGAAATGGGGGGAGGGAGAAAAAATGGTCAAAAGGCACTCCCTTGGAGCATAACAAACGTGTGTGCAAAATTTCAGCTCGATCCGATTTATCTGCTGGGCTGTAGCCTCGTCAATGAACAAGAAGAAGAAGAAGAAGAACAAGAACACGAAAAACGTGAAAAATAGTGGTTTTAAAATTGTTATACCCCCGACACCTGATGTTCCCAAGAGCTGAAATTTGTTTTACGTCCTCACGTGCCCCTGGAGAGTTGGTGTACAAAAAATCAACTCTCGAGACACTCAGGGGACCGAGCTATGGTAGGGTGAAAACCCCAACTTGTTCCGTCGCGTAATCAGTGTCTCAGTCGCTTCGGTTTTCAGGGCTTCGGTTTTCTTGGCGGGCGGGACGCTCCCGCGTCCCTAGATAGAGAGAATACTCAGTAGTTCCTTTCTCAGTAGTTGCTTAAGAAATGTTCGACTGGTTTGTTCTCCATGGATCTTAGTAGAGCCATAAGTTTATCACCGTATCTGTTGAGAATAGTTTTATTTTCACGCGTTCTATTGTTTTTCCATTTTCTCCTTGCTTTATGTTTCTCATTTAGCAGATCCCTTACTTCTATCGGATATTGTCAAAATTATTATCACTGTTTTAACATCGCTTACTGGGGAGCTTCGCCAGCCTGCTTGCTGTGTGTTATTAATAAACAAGTCTAGTTCGTCTTGTTTAGGAGTTTTCAGAGGAACTTTGGTCAATTGTAGATTCTAGTTCCTGCCTAAAACAAGACCAACAAGTTTTTTTATTATATAAGCTGAGAGCATTTTCTTTTTGGACCACTTTATCGCTGATAGTTACAATGACGGGCGAGTGATCTGAGGGCAGGTCATCACTATCGTCTACATGTATGCATCCATTTGAGATACCTCTAGTTATAAAGAAGTCTATTAGGTCAGGAATTTTGTTAGCATCTGCAGGCTGGTATGCAGGTCTTCCGGTTGAGAGGAAATCGCACTTGATTGATCTCGCTGCTTCATATAATTCTTTGCCTTTCATCGTAGTTAGTCGTGACCCCCAGTAGATATTTTTGGCATTGAAGTCTCCTCCAATTACAAAGTTTTACCCAAGGTTTTAAAAAGACCTATGTAGTCATATTTTCTCAAATTATGCCTGGGGGTATAATTGTATTATTGAATCTTTTGTTTTTGAGTTGTGGATTAACCGTAATTACTTGCATTCTTTCCTCTTCAATTTCTTCGAAGTATGCTATATTCTCTTTAATTACGAGTACAATAGCTGATTACGTACAATAGCTGATCCTCCTCTTGCTTTGTTGCTAGGGTGTACTGTATGGTAACAGTTGAACCCTCTTATTTTAATGTACGAAGTTCCCGTGAAATGGGTTTCAGAAATTAGTAACAGGTATATCTTATTAGAATGGAGGAATAGCTCTACTTCCTTTACGTGATTCAATAAGCCTTTTGCATTCCAGGTAGCTATCCTTAGAGTCGGTTCCATCATATTATTCCGTAGTTAGATAGACCTTTTTCTAGCTTGGTTATTCTTTCAAATAAATTCAAGTTTATTGGTGTGATTCTGATCGTTTAATCTCTCCAGGATCTGTGCGAGCATTTTTTCAGTGTTTGACACTGTGACCTCTTGTTTTGAAACCGTCTTGGCATAGGAGGAACATAGAACCAAAAAAGATTTCAAACAAAATCCAGTAGTCATTCGGTCACGTTGGAATCTTTAACCGACGAAAACTGCCCATTTGTCCCGAAAGACAGCTGACCCCTCGGGAGTCCAATTGGTCAAACGGGAGGCATTCTCTCGAAGGGAGGAGAGAAAGTGGTAAATCCTGGAGCGGGGTTGCGGTCGTGATGGCGAGGGATGATGGTTGACGGGTAGAAACTTGAAAAGGCGACTTGGAAGGTCCAGGGTTATGTTGGATGGGGTGATGTGGAGTGAGGAAGGGAGTCGTATTCATCACAAGATGGCTCCTTCGCTTTGGGACACCCCTCGCCCGCTCCAACGACTATTTCCCGTCTCCAGAAGTCATTTGATCAAGGAGGGTGCCGCCGTCCCCTCTGCGCTCGTAAAGGAAAATGACTTTAATGAAACCAACCGTGAAATGGGCGCTCGATAAATTTGACGTAGATGGTTCATGGGACACGGAAAGAATAGGAGAAACGCCGGAAGTGGCTTTGGTGACGGCCAGCGCCTTCGAAGCATTTCAGATCCGGCGAAGTCGAGGGATTCCTATGCAATTTGTCGGAGAACTCTCGAGGAATGGAAAGGCATTTGCGGCGAATAAACTGAATTAACTCGAACACTGGCTCAAGCCACGCAGAACATCGATGGACATCTTTCAGAGAAACGAAGTCTGCATGCAATGTATATTACTCTGAGGTGAGCTTTTCGTGAGTAAAAAACCTTATTACCTCACGTAACATATCTTTATATAATGTTTTGCAGATGGCGATATGCAAAATAGACGGGATATTAAACGCATCAATAATATTTATGTTTCGGGGAAAAAATAATGATGAAAAGAAAAAGGACCTCCTTACAAATTACACAATACTGCATGAATTTCTATGTTTAGCTTTAATCATACGTTTCTAAATGGATTTTTCGTCCTGAATTCAAATTCCTTGGAGTTTCTCCTCTATCACGCACAATTCTGGTGCCACCCTCAACTTGTCAATGTGACTTGCCGAGTGCTGAAATTGGGAGTTCGCTCATGTTATGTTGGCTACCCTGCCAATTGGGAAGGATTGAACTGCTTAAACTGGTCTGTAGAGGTCAAAGAGCGCATGACAGTAAACAAAAGCCCTCATTTTCAAAATATCACTCTCGTTATCATTTGTTTCTGCGTTTTTTCTTCTCGTCAAAGCAATCTTCTTGTCAATTTTTCTAACTGGCTCAGCTGATTCGAACAGCTCATGGTTTTCAAATATCGAGTTAATAAATAATATTTAGTAATAATTATTAATAATGAACCATAATTAAAAATTATTAATAACCAACAATAAATATTGATAATTTACACTAGGTACTTGATAATAATTATTAATAATTAATCTGTCATTAAGTGATCTACACAGAAGGGTGATCTGTACAAAGAAGATAATGAACCGTTGTGTCAAGAATTTGCAGAATTTTTTTTTAATCGATTTTCTGAATCTACGTATCTTGAAACGTAAACCCTCAAATTTGGTGGGGGGGGGGGTACTTTTTTTACGGCGCGATGAGAAATATATTGGTGTTGGGGGCGAGCAGTCCAAAAGGTGTCCCGAGAGAAAATCAGGGAACTGATCTGACGGACAGCTGACAGTTCTCGAATCGTCAGGAAAATACCTTGAACAGAATCTCATGGATACTACAAGACCTCTGTTAACGCCAAATGAGGGATCTGACATTTTTGAATACAGTCAGATGGCGACCGCAAACAAAGCTGTGGATTCTGCATGAGAAACTCTCGTTACTCGCTAGGCCTCATCCTCCCGTAGCCATCCCCAGTTGCTATACGCGACTCGTCCCCAGCTCTAAACTGGAAGGAAAAAAATTAATGCGCACATATCAGCACGAGTTTCGAGGGAAACTCATCATTCATTGACAACAGGAGTAGCGATAGAAGATTCATGAAGGCACGACCGTACGTTGATCATTCATTGAATGACCAGAGGTCCTTCCAAACTCACCATGTCAAGTACCGGATTAAGGAATCATGATTTAGTGCTAGAGCTCCCAAGGGAGTCACTCAATTTCCCCATGGCACGTCCCCTCGGTACCACGTTCCACCAAATAGGAAGATTATGAAGGCGGACTATGATAGTGTGTATTGCCCTTGCATGTGTGTTTAGCCTACTTTAATAATTGGGGATATGACCGTACGATGACTTGACCTCGAACCGACTGCTCTCCAGGGTCGATCCCAAACCATATTCGCTGTTATTGCTTCAAAAAATTAGGATTTACGGTAACATTCCTCCTCCTTCTCACATTTCATTCAATTCGGGCGATGGACGAGGGACTTTCACAATATGGATGTTTTTCAAAACTCGTCACTTCAATAAACTCACGAGGAAAGTACAGAGAAAAATATATGATAGTTAAGGAATCCCAGAGAACAGCGAATCCCATTTCCAATTCACTAAAATTAACTGTGAATTCATCCGGATCATCTACTTGTATTATTTACTGGCTCTCCAACTATTCCAAATATATCCATAGCCACTAACGAAAAAATATTTTATACTTTTCAGTCCGTTTTAAAAACTTGATTTATTAAAAATGTTTTTTTAATTTAATTTATTATTTTCTGTTTTCAAGTTTTATGTCTGGGTGAAGTTTGTTAAGAGAGCAGAATTCGATGCCGATTCTGCAGTGAGAAATCTGTTTCGCATTGCCTATAGGCAATCCATACCATCCAATTATTTGCAGGTATCTTTCGGCCATCAATCGTCAGTTCGTCAGATACCATACATCACGAGCCTACTAACAAATTCTTGACACAACGGTTTATTATCTTCCTTGTGCAGATCACCCTTCTGTCTATACCAGACTGTGTTGCAAATCGGCACCATACCATATTCTCACCGTACTCATACCATACCATACGAATTTATTTTCTATCTTATCATACTGTACTAAATCATACATACAATAATATACCTTACCATACTCATACCATGTCATACAAACCGAGTGAATATTGAAATGTCATCCATTTCTGATCTATATTTAAAATTTCAAGTATCTAGCTCATCATCAAAATTTAATTTGTTTAAACAAATAGGTATTATTTAAACAATTTTACAGACAAGAAACCGAGTGAATCCAGTTCTGTGATCCAGTTCTGACCTATTTTTAAAATTTCAAGTCAATAGCTCATCATCAAATTTAATTTGTATTATTACAAAAAGGTATTATTTAAACAATTTTACAGATGAGAAACCGAGTAAATATTGCAATGTGGTCTATCCCCGACTCACGGTTAAAATTTCTAGACTGTAGTTTACCGGGAAGATGACAAAAGGTAGTTTTATTCTGGGCGTCTGAGGGTTGGGTCACATAACGGCCGTTTTCGACGCGAAAGTTTAGTGTTTTTCCTAAACCTTTGCGCGCTCACTGTGAACGAACGGCTGGTCGCACAAAAATCCAATTGGTCTTAAAAGATTCGTAATTTTTCAGGTCATTCAAGCGTGAACTGAAAATTACACGTTTCAGTTAAATATTTTGAGATATGACATTGTCGAAATTTTAAATTTCGTTTTGAACCCCTTCCCCTTGACCTAGGGTTATGAAAAGTTTCGAGGACCATTTTGGGGCTGGTCCAAACCCAGAAACCGAATTTCGTAATTTTAACTCAACGCTAACTGGGCAAAGTGGCGCGGACGGCGTACGGCGTACGGGGGACGGCGTACGGCGGACGGACGGATTTTTTTTTATTCGATTTTCTGAATCTACGTGTCTTGAAACGTAAACCAACAAATTTTGAGGGGGGGTTAAAATTTTTTTTTCTTTGGGCGATTCCAATGGTTCATTATCGAAGATAATAAACCAAAAGGAAGAAGAGGTGAGGCGTATGCAAGAAGCCAATCAACCTGAGAGTAGCCGCGATGTCCGGCGTACGTCTTAGTGCTCCAGTACCTCGACAACGTTGCACGTAACATTTAACGCCGGCGGGAGCCAACAAGAAGCTGACGTGGTTGTTTCAGAAAGCTATAAATTAACTTTTCATAAAAAACTGTCGGGTGGTGTTCGGCAAGAGGTAGTCAAATTAAGTGTCGTTTGTATTAAAAACCGACGGAAATGAGGTGATAAACCAAACGGCCCACAACCACGAACCCACTGTGAGTGAAGAAAAGTGCAATTTACAGGTAACAGTCAAGGGAAAAGTGACGGATAAGAAATTTTCTGCTCTCCCATCCAAGGTTAGCAGTGATCTATCTAGAATTTCATAAATATTGTTGTAAATATGAATGTTGAGAGTAGGTATGGCTATTTACTCATTTTCGCCCTGTGTTTTGCCTAGAGTGCGTTTTTTGGACTCAATATTTGTTTTTTAACTATAATAATTTGTACATAATAATTTATCTATAACATGTATCTCGATTGCTGCCATGTTTTCTTTTCTTTGCAGAAATGGGCATCAATACCAGTATGAACGAAGAAGTGAATAAATAGATAAATAAATATTTCATCATTTTCTAGGTTGTTCTGACTGCCCCGGAGACCTCCCACATATCGACGTCACTAACAAAGACTTGAGTTCGGGAACATCGAGGTGGTCTCCAAATATCCATAAATTCTATGAATGTCCGTATGTAACTATTGGTCGTACGTAACTATTGGTCCTACCCCAAGAGTCACCATCTGACGCTGAAAAGCTCCAGCTGTTATCTGTAGCCGCCTACAGACGGTAGATAAACAGAAATCGGTCTCATGAACCGTTATCTCCCCATAAAACACTCTGGCTAAAAATAACCGCGATTCGAAAATATCATTCTTCAGCAGCCGGAAAAAGTCATGATACCCACTTTCCCCGCCCGCCTTATTCCTTCAAACAAAAGATATGTCCTAACCACTTCACAAGCACCGTACCCGTTTCAAAATCTCCCCTTGGCGCCATGGCGCGACGATTTTATTACTACTAATTATTAAAACATGATAAGGGGTTTTTGAAGTTATACAACTCGGCTCCCTTTAGACCTGACGACTTGAATCTTTTGAAAGGCACAGGCTAAAGTTGAAATGAAGCTCTGTGCAACATTTCAAGTCAATCGGTGAAGGTAGAGAGGCTGTAGCCTTGACCGTCTGAATAAAAAGAAAAACAATGTGGCCAAAATTAGCCTAAATTTTAGTTTTTTTGTTCCCAACATTTTCTTGGGTTGACATAATGGGTTAAATCATTCAAATGGAACTGGGTCGTGTAATAAAGAAGGTCTGTACTAAACTTATAATCGATCAGTCCTGTTACTCAGGCTGTAGACTCGTCAAAGTGGACAATATTAGCCTAAAATTTCGATTTTTGTTTCTAAAACTTTTTTGGGTTGGAATAATACGTTAAATTTTTTAAAAGGCTCTGTTTCAAGCTGAATAAAAGCTCAGTGGAAAATTGCAAGTCAATTGGTGAAGAAGGAGAGGCTGTAGTCTTGATCGTCTGAACAAGGAGAAGAAGGAGGAGTACAAGGTAAAGGAGAAAACATGGTTTTTGGAGTAATATAACTCGGCTCCCTTCAGACCTAGCGACTTGAAATTCAAGTGGATGAGTCTAATAGGAGCCAAGATATGGATAGGAAAACGCGTTTCGTGATGTCCGGTAAACATACGTACTATTAGATTTGTGTATATGAGTAGTTGGAAACTACCAATCACTCAGTTCGAGGAAATAAAATATTCAAGTGATTTCAAAAATTATGTTTAGAACGACGAGGATAGTCAATTCGTGAAGTTCTTCCTCCATTACCGCATCACCGAAGAACCGGATATTCCCTCTTTCCTTGACATGACAAACAATAGTTGTGAATACAGCACAATTTAAAAAATTTTCCTGCGTAAATGACAATTCGTTTGTAAATTTCGAATTTCGATTTTCAGGTATGCATTTGGGATTATGAATACGAAACAGATAGAAGTTTCATACATCAGAACTGTCAGGTTTGTCAGATGAGCGCAAAATCGAAATCATAAGGCCGCTCTCATAAATTCCGAAGGGATCCCGTCACCTTGATGTAAGAAGGTTGTGAGAGGGATATTCCCTGAAGAAGTAGCATCCACCGCAATGGTAATATTTTGTTTGTTCAGTCGATAACTGAGGTTCATCTTCTGATATAAAACCATTCTCAGAGGGTTTTTTGGGCGTAAAAAATGAGGCACTTGCGGCGATGGCGCGGGAAGAGGATTAATTAACCCTATCAGGCGGGTGAAGGTGAAAGATACGCTAATCGTATTATCGCTATTGAAATATTAAAGAAAAAAATGAGATGGATAAATGTGGCAGCGCGGAGTTAAAGGGACACAGTGGGCCCCTAACAGGTGTTTCAATTAACGCTCTGCTGGAGAAGTATGTAGTTTGAAAGTAGGTCGCCAAGTCGAGGAAGTGGGTGGATTATAGGGTGAGAGGGCAGAAGTGACTGGAGTAGGTCGAAGGAATGGCAGAAGCGACCTCTTTATAATCACTGTTTTTCTCTTTATAATGCATTTCCTGAAGCAGTTGCTGGGGGTAAGAGTCTACGAAACCAGAAGGTCCTTCCCTCATCGGCATCTTGGGCTTTTAGTGTTCTCAACAGTTTTTCCTACGGCTTAACACGTACAGGTTCGGAATTCAATTTGACGACAGGAATTTCTGACATTTTGGGATGTATCACATTCCGTTCCTATTTTACGCCGTTTATCCATATTTTATCACTGATATCTCCGCCCTCATACCCCATTATCACACACATCGCACGTCTAGATCAATCGTGAGAAGTTTCCAAAAATGTATTTTCATGAAAATTGAGTTTAGTGTTTTTCAAGGATTTGTGGGTGTCTCATTTTCCCTCTTTCCCATCCACGAGTACTGGCTACGCGGCTGTAGTTCTCCAATACTCGTATGGAGGTTCTAACTAAAAAAAAAAAAAAAAAAAAAATAATAATAATAATAATAATTTTGTTAGTTATCCTACTATTGTGTTTCAAACCCCAAATATGAACTGGACAGGACTTCAGGTGTGATGAAGAAAACAGAGCGTGACTACGAATTGAAACATACATAGTAATTATTACAAACGAATGAAAATGTCACAAAAGGTAGCATATAGGCAAATTGTTAATGAATTACTGCCTATGCAGAGATCTATCAACGAACTTTTGTAGTTACACAGACAGGGTCCGTGTTGTTCAATTGAAACAGCTGTTCGTTCGCAATTAAAATTGGCCCAAAATTACCGCTTAATAAATTAAATTACCGCCCAAAATTACCACTTATCGCGATTGTAAACAGGTCGTTAGAGGTGAATGCTTTTCCAGTTCGATGTAAAATAGCTCTTTTAGTGCCTATTTATAGAAACAAGCGATCCTACTAATCCTAGTAATTATCGAGCTATTTCATTGCTTCCGGTAATAGGGAAGATAATAGAAAAAAGTGTAAAAACTATGTAGTGGAATATCTAGAAAAAATCAATTATTAGCGAGAAGCAGTTTTGCTTCAGAAGAGGGAAAAGTACTGATGATGCCATAAGTCACCAGACAAGGATAGTCTGTGAGGCGCTAGCCTCTGGGCAAAAAGAGATTGGGATTTACGTGTATCTCGTGAACACAGTCCAAGATATAGGGATAAATAAGCGGTTCCTACATAAATTTTTAACTAAAGAATGAGTTGGAAGGGAAAAATCACGGATTTCGAGAAGATACCTCTCTGATTGTCTCTGACGTGAGTTGGCCTATGGTTAAAAAAAGCTGAGAAATGTGTTGCTGAAATGTTAGTTTGCCTTAGTGAGATTGACATGAATACATTTCGAAAAAACAATTTCATCACGTTCACCTTACCAAAAAACCCGATCCACAATGTTAATGAGAAATCATTGTAGGAAGAGAAATCAGAAAGGTTCTGGCATTAGAGTAAATAAAACATGTGCAGTGGCGTAGTCATTATTGATGTATGGGGTATTAGGAAGGGGAGGCTGTAGAAAAGAATTACTGGACTCATCATTTTTGGTGCAGAAAAGCATAATTAAAGTGCTCCTAAACAAACCTAGGAGGTATGCAACCGAATTGCTGTTTCGTCATTTTAAGGTGCTAAGCGTTTACGAGCCACAACTATAAAAATGTTTGGAGATTTATGTGCGGGAAAGTTGACCAAAATTGATGGTTCGGGCACAAGAACAAGCTCTCGCTCGGTAATAACAATACCCTTTCCCCTCACCACAATGGGACAAAAATGTTATGACTATATAGGCGCTAAGTTATTTACACACTGGTTTATGGCATTATTTTATATTAGGACATTGTATAACTACTCCCCTCAACTCAAGTTTTCTTAATGAGGGGATGAGTAGCATAAGTAGCAAAAGAGGTTTCATTTGGCATTTTATTGTAAAAATTGTTAAATAAATGGAATAAAAATTAAACAAAATATGGACGATATTTTATCGGTCAGGCTCAAGCGGAACGGTGGGAATGGCTGGTTGTACAATGCGCCAGATGGTCCACACAACGTTCTCTAAATCAAGAACAATTCAGGTATGAACGAAAATTCTTACCATTCAAATTTAATGGTTAACGATTTGGTTTCTCGGTCGATTCCAATGGTTCATTATCGAAAATAGTAAACCGAAAAGAAGACAGTGAGATCTGGACACAGGTGTTCGAAAATGAATCGCCTAAAGAGGTTAATCAGTTCAGACTTCAGCATGAAGTCCACATCTCAAATTGATTTCTCGCAAATGCTTCGACTTCGACTTCGTCAATTCGACTTCGTTGTCAATTTATTAATTATTTGAGCGATTGATTGTTTTTGATTTTTTTCTTTTTTTTTCAATCAACTCAATTATTGAGAGATTGTGAGAACGATCGTGATACCTACGAACGCATCCAAAACTTGCCCAGCCATTTGGCAAACTGTTTAGGCCTCGTAAAAGTCCCTAACATTATCTAGAAAGGAGATGAGCCGTGTCTGCAATGCATCAGTTGCCCGTTAATCTCTCGGATACGCTCGTAAATATCAAACGGGTCGTAAAGTTCGGATGCGTCGTTATTCGAGTGCACGATTGTCACGTTCCTCCCACGCTAGGATTCGTCTCGAAAATGATCGAAGATTCTTTGCCTTCTGCCTACATAACAGGATTTAGAGTGGCAGAATCACTTTGTACTGGAACAAGGTGAAAAAGATGTTGTTATACACGCAGTACTATACAATCAACATTCCGAAGTCGTGTCAGGAGAAATACGTTTACGGATAACAATGTTCGTCTATTCGATTCCCTTGTTCGAATCATAACGCACGAAACACCGCTCAATCCAGCAAAAAGCGGGAAAATTCGGCATTTTCTTTCCTTACGACTCGTCAACCTTTAGGCAGGCGGGTGAGAAAGATCACCGCATCTCAAGATCGGATAACCCGCTCTGCTCCAGTTCAATTCGGTTGTTACCTTCGGAACGACTGTGTCTACTCGTTTCCTTACGCTGCCCTATCAGAGCAGAATCGAACCAATTACGAGTCATTAACAACCATATATTGGTAGATTATTTTCAATAATGAACCATTGGAATTGACCTCGAGAGAAAAAATGTTTAAGCCCCTCAATCTTTTGGGTTTACGTTTCGAGAAACGTAAGATATTGATTTATTAATTACATTCGCGTGCAAGCAGCAAAATATGAGTAATAGTCGTCTTGCAGTGGTATCAAATATCATTTGAGACCGGATCTAATTGGCAAAACAAACAAAATCATCAAGTCATGCCGGTATTCATACACGCTGAATTGCATATCAATTGACTCGCTAACAACAATGTTCTTTAATTGGTAAAACAATGTTTTCCCGGAGTTCGGATATAAAGAATCGGTAACTAGCTCAGTAATTGTTTCCATAATAATTTAATAATAAATTAGCGTATAAATTATAGATTGATTCATCATGAATAAAAAAACCAATAAGCGTATGAATAAACCAGTTTTATACTTTATCAGTGATTTTTAATTATGTGATTATTATACCTTACCTACGTCAGCGATAATTAATAACAACACGTACCTACCAATACATATTCGAAATTATCCAACAACAGGACTTTCGAGTGGTTCCATTAAATCTATTCCAATGGTTCATCATTGAAAATTATAAATTAATAAATAAAGAGATGATAAGTGTATAGTTTTTTTTTTGATTTTGAAATATTGAATCCATTTTTGAACCAACATAAGTCAATGTTGGTTATGACCCCTATAATTCGTATTGTATGTTGCCCAGCCAAACTACTAGTTGGTGGCTTACATTGAAAATTCGCCCATTACTCCATAGTGAGTGACTGGAAGTTTTTCATATAATATATTAAAAATAATTGATAATATCAAAGGGTTATAATATCATCTCCGGTTAACCTTGCGACTTCCTTCAGCTCATTACAAGATCATATAATTGAAGACACAAGTGGATGAAGGTGCTAAGTAACAAAAGTAAAATGTCAAGAAAATTGAGTTTGCGTACTTGCCTATTTTGTTTGGTTCGAAATTTTTCTCTTTTTTTCTTCTCCAAGGTGTTGCTAAGGTGTTGTCAATCATGTACTGATGACAATAAACCTAATATTTTGAGGATTATCTGCGCTACGCGCTACTACATGAATTATCGAAAAAATGTTACATAGCACCTTCTTCCACTCGTGTCTTCAATTGTATGATGAGGCGTTATATTCGCGTATGAAGATATGAATTTCACGATTGGGCTGTGATGATATTCATATGGTGCCACGAGGATTGTAATTCCTACTTTCCCATCCAAATTTCAACTCATCACGAGCAATAAAGGGATATAACACGAGGCGAGTTATGTCGCTGCTAATACGAGTAGCGAGAAGCCAATGGTGGTTCTTACGAGCGGGTGATGAGTCAAATAGTTTTGAAACGATTGCACTTTATTAAACGTTACTTTATTTCTCCATTACTGGGAAAAACAACTGATCATGGATATTTATGTTGGCTTCAGGAGCCCCTCAGCTGATCCTAGGCCTATTCCGCTTACAATGTAAGCCCTACGGAGGCTACATACCAAATTACAGCTTCATAGAGTGAATAGCTTAGATATTAGCTGTAGGTGTCACTCAGCTGACCCTGGGCCTATTCTGCTTACAATGTAAGCCTTACGGAGGCTACACACCAAATTACAGCTTCATAGAGTGAATAGCTTAGATATTAGCTGTAGGTGCCACTCAGCTGATCCTGGGCCTTTTCTGCTTAAAATGTAAGTTGAAAGGAGGCTACATGCCAAATTTCAAGTCCCGACCACAACGGGAATTCCACCAAAATTTGCGTGATACCAAAAAGTGTGACGTTATTTAAAATGTCACACAGTTCAGTATCCCGCAAATTTGTGTCACACAAACTTCGGAATGACCCACAGCCAAAAATAATTTCAAAAATCCATGTCAAAAATATTTTTTCACTCAAATTGATAACTCATTTGAATGTTATGATCGTGACATATTCGTCAAATTTCTTTGATTTTGAGGGAGGATACACTTACGTACAGAAACTTCTGAAATTCCAAGATCGGCGGTGGGATTTGATGATGAATCAAAAGCATGAAGATTGTAGCTAAAAATGCCATCTCGAAACTACATGTGTAGTCGTACTTTGCAAATTTTTGCTCAAGTAATAAGACTGTCCGAATTTCGGACGAAACCCTGAAATTGATCATCATCAGGGCTAGTAGCCGCAGAAGAATCTGAAATCAACCAATCAGGTTGGTTTCAGGTGTAATTGAATAAATTAGTAAAAAGAATGATCGATTTAAAGCTGAATCCTCGATCTCCATCCGTCTTACGTAGCCAACCATTTCATTGCGGAGGTCAGGTCACTGGGCATTCGTCTACATCTCTTTATTGCCCAAGAGATATCCTCCCGGTTATATGAATTAACTCCCTTGACCTTCGACGTTTTAGTTCAGCCGACTGATGGAACATTTCGGTTGGTTTTCCTGATACCTTTTGGTTTATTATCTTCGATAATGAACCATTGGAATCGCCCAAAGAAAAAAAATTTAACCCCCCCTCAAAATTTGTTGGTTTACGTTTCAAGATACGTAGATTCAGAAAATCGAATTAAAAAAAAAATCCGTCCGTCCGCCGTACGCGCCACTTTGCCCAGTTAGCGTTGAGTTAAAGTTACGAAATTGGTTTCTGGGTTTGGACCAGCCCCACAATGATCCTCGAAACTTTTCATAACCCTAGGTCAAGGGGAAGGGGTTCAAAACGAATTTTGAAATTTTGAAAATTCCATATCTCGAAAAATTCCCATCAAACGGTATGTTTTTTATTTCATATTTAGATAGAGTTTATTCCTAAGAATTTTTTAAGACCATCCGCAGCTTTGTACGGCCAGCCGTTCGTTCACAATGACGACTCAAAGGTTGAGCCTGGCTCAAAAGTTGGTCAATTTTCCTAATAATGTAGCCAGGGGAGGAACATCATCTGGTTTTAGTGATGTCGAGTTTTTTGTTCTGAAATACGTTTCGTGCTACGGAAATGAAGGTAATTTCGAATGTTTGTTGGTAGGTACTTCTTTTATAGAAAAATTATTACCGACGTAGTATTAAAAACCTCAGAATTATATGTTATTAATTAATCATAATTAATAATAATTATTATTAATAATAAATACAAATGATTAATACCTGACAATAAATTATAATAATTTTCACTAGGTACTTGATAAAATTATTAATAATTAGTGATAATTCATAATAATAATTAATCTAACATTTAGGATCTAGACATTTAGACCTAATGATCTAAACAGAAGGGTGATCTGTACAATGAAGATAATGAACCGTTGTGTCAAGAATTTGCAGAGTTTTCAGTTCTAGGATTATGAAGGGGCCTCGGGTCGCCCTAATAGCGTGACCGATTTCAGTTGATAAGAACTCCTCGTAATTTAGAGATTGCAGTGCTTCGTTGTTTACCAAATCCAATACGTTTTCATCCTGTTTTTTCCATCGGGGACCCCAACTTTTCCCGTGTTTCAACGTATTCTCGGGGTGGCCGTTTCGCTTTGGAGTGAGGTGTCTCTTCATGAAACTATTGATGAACCTCATTCTTTTTGAGAGGGAGTTCTTTTATTTAATATTTCGCGGCAGCATATTTTATAGGATGGAAACGTCGGTGACGGTGGAAGGCTGGAGGAAGAGTAGCGGCACATAACTCAAGCCCGCTACTGATGCCCCTGCTATACCCGCCTCCGTACCCCCACTCTCCTCTCACGCTTGGACCTCTAGGCTGCTAATTAATGGGAATCAGCTCTGCTTCCTCCGCCCCACTCGCCGGTCATTCGACTTGATTTACCTGCTGACCTCAGTGGGATCCTGGACCCAACATCCAGCGCTCCCTACCTCATGAAATGAACCTCTCTCTCGCCCACACATCTGATCCGCGACTTCATGCCCATCAATCTTGACTGCTTATGGTCCAAAAGGCTATTCAATGAAGCTAGAGATATTAAGTGATTCGGTCATTAGCTGCACCGGGCGTTTTCCCTTGAAATGTTCCGCTAAGTAACTCGAACTTGTTTAACAAATACAACGGATTACCGAGTAATACTATGAGGGTATTATTTTCATAATCGCATTCCTACAATGCCCCTCACGAGCTTCGTTCAACATGAAGGCCAACTTAGTTCCTGTGAACAATAAAATAGAGAGCGAACGAGTCAAATCTGCGAAAAGGTCTTCCTCGTATTATTACATTGGTGTTCACCTACAAATTTATTCATTCATCAAAAAACCTAATTAAAAACTCCACAAACTTAAGAATCTTCATTGTTTGATGTTCCATCTTTGGTTTTGACATATCATATTGTCAAATCCTTTCGCGTCACTTTGCTACTTTGAATTTAACCAGGATGACCGTCCAAATCATCTAGCCTCAGGTCGATAGGAAGGAGTGAATATTTGGAGTTGAAGTTTTCAAAACGCCACAGCTCAAAATCATTAGACCGAGTCGTAAAGTTGTCATATTAATTTGGATAGAATTTGATTTAGAATATTTTTTATGACGATCACAATATGGAATCAAAGTTCAAACTGGGAAAACATCACCGTGAGCCAACTGGGGGAACTACAGTCTCATTTTGTACCTACTCGAACAATATAATATATTATATATATTATATTAAAACCCATAGTGCCTATTATCTTATATAGTTATGGGGCTCAGAATTTTCCTAACATTTATGAACAGCCGATTCAAACAACACATTGTTTTGTTAGAGGAGTCGGTTTGGGAGTGCCAACCAGTGCGGATCGATCTGTATCGCTCGTTATTTAAACAGTGTTATCTGTTGGTGTATAAGCCGTTTTTCTGCGATCTATTTAGTGATCTTGATAGCTGGAAGTCTGGTGTTGCCGCGCGTATTGTTTTTTTGGACGTGTTACGACAAATAATACCTCTGGATGGTTTTCCGTGTAATTAAAAAGAAATATTTTTCGGGCACGTGTGAGTGGATTAGTCGTGAGTCATCGTTTGTGGATCCCTCCCCCCAGTTTCATTGAAGAAGTGGGGCACTTTCCAGGTCGCGTTGACACTTGACAGCTTGGGGACAAGAAGAGAGAAAGGGTCCAGGGACGTTACCTATATTCTCCTCATCTCGCGCAGTGTTTATTCGATGCAGAGTAAACTTGATGGATTTCTAACCCCGGCCGGAAGTAAAAAGCGTACATGGTCATTGCCAGAAGGTTCGATGTTGAAGACTGTTTCTCAATACAAAGTATGTCCGGAGAATGAGATGAAACAGAGGTCGATAAGTTGTCAGTAACGGACCTAATGGAAAAAATAAGTCAACTGATTGATAAAAAGGATCTTGCGACGGAGGCCGATTTGAGGACGGCATCAAAGGATGTTGCCAGTTTAAAGTCGGAGCAGGTGGCTCTTAATATGAAACTAAACACGCTTATGGAGAAAAACGCTGAATTGCAGTAGAAAATTAATCGCTTGGAAGACCGTAGTTGAAAATGCAATTTGATTTTTTTAAATATAGCTCCGCAGAGTGAAATGGATCCCGGACAACTAGATTAGGCGTTCTGCCGTGAAGTATTGCAAGTTGAGGAGGACAATCTCAGCATTGTATATGCTTGCTTTCTCAAAAAAAGAAGGAGATTTCAACCTGATTTTGGCAGAATTTGCGGATCCGAGAGACGTGTCCGGAATACCCAAGACAACAAGCAGGCTCAAAGGGACGAATTACTCTGTACAAAAGGATTATTCAGAGGGAACGCGAAAATTAAGAGGCCGTCTGTTCGACGGCGAAAATTAATTATTGTATATTTAATAGCATACCTACGTATTTGAATTGTAACAAGTGGGAAGAGGATTTTGGAGCTGGTGTCTCGTTTTAGTGGGAGCAATTTAATTGATTTGGGTGATATGAATTCGAGAATCGGGGATCGTTAGTCGCTGGATTTGGAAATTCCACTTGATGGTCCGGGGTTATCTAAGGAAATAAATTCAAGGGATAGGATGGTGGATACCAACGGGTAAATTGTTGGAATTGTTTGATGATAGCGGATTGATAGTGTTGAATAGGCGAACTGCGGATGATCGAGACGGTAACTACACATATATTGGGACAAATGGGAGTTCAGTGATAGATTTCTGTGTGATTTCGCTGTCCATCAATGGTTTGTTACATTCTTTTGAAATTGTTATGGAAAATTACTCTGATAATATGCCATTGGTGTTGATCCTTTCCAGGACTTGACAGTATGAAAAAGATTTGATTGGTAAGGATTTGGTAAGCTATAAAATAAGGATGAATAGAAATCTGCAGAGACTGGATTTGGAAGTGCTAATTGAGGTTTGCGTTATTAGAAATAGTTCAACGAATAAGAAACATGCAAAGAGAAATATTAGGGAAGCTGATAAACCATGGTTCGATTTCAAATGTGAAAATGTAATGGAAATATGATATATTATGTAATTTAAGTAGAATGGATAAATAAGGAAAGGCGCTGTAGTTTTAGTATAATAATGGCAGAAATCGATCTCCAGCTCTTAGCCTAGTGCTTCAGCCGTAAAATATTTTTGTATCATGTGGTTTATAATATCTTTATTATAAATAAATATTTCATTCATTCATTCATTGTTTTTTTTTTTTTTTTTTATATATTGAGTTGCTTGTTCTGAGATACTTTTCATATATACAGCAAAAAGGTAGTTTTGAATTTATGGTGGTATGTACGAGTACTTATTGTTATGAATTATTGCCAACTTAGGTACAAGTGAAACCCCAGAACGATATTAATACAAATTAATCCCAAATGATTCATCATCTATGTACATGTTTAATTTAGTATTAGATAATTTATATACATTTTTTTATAAATAAATTATTGACCATCAATAACCTAGTGATGAAATAATTGAAGCCGCCTCTCACCGATGTAAACCGGCGTGTCGCAGCCCAAAGGCCGCCACCTGGAGTGGTCTTGCTCTAATTTTAGGTTATCGGAAGGCAGTTGGGAGGCGGAGGGAGGACGCGATACCAGGCGCATCAATTGGTGAAACGGCTGAGTCGGAAATGAAACGATAAGTCAAGTAAAACTGCTGATAAAGGTACGCCCACCTCTTCATCAGCCGGTATCGGCCCTCCGCTGAGAACTTGCTGAGAAGGGAGGATCCGACAGGTTTCATTCAATCGGAATTATCGGCCCGAGGTCGAGACTCTCCGTTCAAGTGGTTGGAAAGTTTGTCCACATGTTGAGTCTAACACAATAATCACCGGACTATCTGACGGAGAGGATCGGTGCCACGTGAATCGTGTAAATTGGCTCCTGAACCCAAGTGAGTCGCAGGCAGTACCACGGATAAGGTCTTCACGGACTCCTTGCATGAAGGGTACGAGCCATGCATCACTACATGGACGTATTGTTACAATCAAAACGCCTGCCAGATGGGTGGGCAGTATGGCTTCCTCAAACCATCGCAAAGAGTTACTGAGACAACTATAATAGCAAAGAAAAAACCCAAAATTCTTCCAATCAAAATTGAATCTTCCCGCTATCTTCCAGATAGCTAGGGAGTAGAATTCCCTGGGTCATTTCTATATTTTTCAATGTTTAACTTTGTCCGCTTGCGCTAGCAGCAGACAGCTGCATGGTTGAAATGCAGAGCTCAAATTATCTCCTGAGCGCACTGGTCGGCTCGAAACGGGCATGTATTCTATAGTTGGGGTCTGCTCATCAAGATGGCCGTGTAGGTATCACGTCTCTCACCCCTGGAGTCCGCAGTAGCCCTCCAAATGTCAACAAGTTGAAAAATCGCGGTAAAACGCCGCACGCGAGCGGGAGTGTTATTATTTTTCCGATTTTTCGTCAGCAAAACGTGAGTAAATTTTCACGACTTCCAGCATGTGTTTCGTGAATCAGATTGGGGGCACATTCCCGTAGTTTATTAACTTATGAAATCCGAAATGATCATTTTTCAGGGCAATCATTTCGAGGGTCTCACGGCAACTTCCCACTGTACCGACCCGTATTGCGGATCGAGCTGCCGAGAGAGTAAGGACATTCACTGCCGTGTCGATGGCAACACTGCGCGGATCCACCGGTCAGCTGACATTATCAAGGCGTGATATGAGTGCCAACTCGATGTTTCCCTTTGCCGTCGGTACAATTTGCGTGTCATGATTGCAACAGAATTGTGACCTATTTTGGGGACTCGACGGCGGTTTACGTGGTGCTGGGGTCATCATTCCGATTTGAGAGTACCTAACGAGACGTGTGCTTGGCGAGTTAGGTTCTTTACATTATAATATATTCCTGTGGAATTCAATTAGTTCTCATTTCTTACTACCGAGAGTACACCGTTACGCGGTAGTGTAGTATTTACGTCCTTTCTCCCCTTCGGGGAGAAAGCGCGTAAATACTACACGGTAGTGAAGTAGGTACTACACGTGGGAAAATGTAGTATTTGTGTGCTATCTCCTGCACATGAATACTACACAAGTTAGTACACCACATCGTCATTTGGGCGACTTTTTAGCAGAGCCAAGAAACCATCATCCAATGACTATGTTTACTGAGTGATTCAGTAAAATAAATCGTGAGATGTAATGTTACCTAACTTAGGTACCTAACTTATACTTAGTTAGATCGATCCGCCGGGGGAAGACGCTTCGAATGGCATGCATAACTCATTTTGGCCAAAAGTGACGATGTGGGGTGTTGCCGTGAGACCCTCGATTTAACTTGCTATCCCAATAGGAATCAGCGCGCAATAAGGGTTGACATTTTTAACAATTTTGGAATGTCTTACGCCTCCGCCCAGAAGTGATTTCAAACGCCGTTTTCGTTTTCTAAATGGCTGTAAAGATGCAACGAGGATATGTACCTACTTGTCTATCACCTCAAAGAGGGGAGAAGCATTTAATTTAAGAGAAGATGTTTTATTTTGTACAAGTTATCATTTATTGTAATTATGAAAATTGGCTTCATGTGATATTATGATTAATAAATGCATTTAACAAACAAACAAACTTGTTTCTGAGCGTTCTGGACCAAAATGAAATGATGCGTCGAGCTGTGGGGTCCTTTGAAATACATGAAAATGGCCGCTTCGAGGGTTTTTTGTTTTGTTTAAGCGATGAAGAGTGTGAGTGTTAGAACGACGGTGTAGAGTTCATCATTTTAATATTTAAATCAGAGGGAAGTTTGAAATGAAGACAAAGTTATACAGCGGTGTAGGTGTCATCTACCCTCAAACCTACTCCCACTCCGACTCGGAGTCCTGAGCAGGACAAAAATGTCGGTGTGTTTGGCAGTCACTGCTTTCTTCGTACCCTTTTCTAAACCCGTTGCCTTCTCACCTGCAACCCACACTCAAACAGGCGTAACCTCCTACGACTCGAAAATTCGATCCTCTCAGAATAATGTGAAAATGGTTATGTAACCCTCCTGCAACTTGAACCAAGCCCTCTGAATGAATGTTTGTTAGCTCGTCTGGCAGAGCATGCTAATACAGCTATGGGGGAACTTGTCTCCCTTCTGAAGGCAAAGTGATATTCAAGACAACATTTGTGAGAGTGATTTCATCTGTGATGAAGCCTCCACTGATGAAACACATTAAAATCAGGAACATCATGTTCGAGAATATTCACGAAAGCCGTTTCGGTAGACTTTAACTGATAACCACGTAAATGACTCACCGAACCCTTTTCTTTTTTCTTTCTTTTTTTAAAACTATAAGTAACCGTGCTACAATTCCCTGTAAGAAATTCTTGTGCTGGGAACTGGAGCGTCTTTTAAATAATAAAATTAATCACTCTCTTGCGTATAGGTTATTAGTGAAACAACCTAAAATTATAATCTTAAATTCTAAAGTTTGCCACAAAGTACAGTAGAAATTCAATGACGTCATGGTCGCTAGCCTAAAACATCAACACGAGCGTGTGTGACATGGTAATTTCAAGATTACTTCCCTTCTCCAACTACAGTTCATTGCGTTTGGAATGCAATCTGATGATTGGCATGGACGTCTCACTGAGGTAGACGGACCTCGGAAACGTTAATGTAGACCATGGTGTAGTCCAAAACGTAGAGTCCAAATTAGTGAAAAGTTAACACGTAGTGAGATGTTATCGTCTGTAACGTCTATAGACCTCTAATTGAAAGAACTGATGCAATGGAAGTTGTAGAGCTTTCTAATTTTGATGAAGAGGATTTTTAAATCAGCCATTGATAATCTTCATTTTATAATTTATTTCAATCAGAGTAGCCGTTTAGACGTTAAAAACAACGAAGATGAAGTCCGGGATTTTTCAGGTCAAAAAATGAAATAAAACAAATAATGCCGTGGCTTTTCGGCTGCCTATTAAAAGTTGGAATTTTAAGAGGGTTCAAAACTAAGACGCTAAGTGATTGAAACGATCTCCTGCTTCCCAACATTCATTGTAACCTCCGGTACTTCATTTCACTGTTCTGGTTGGCACACACAAATTTTAAACGCCCCCCCCCCCCCCCCCCCCCCAAAAAAACACAATCACCCTTCGCAAATATCATTCTAGAGCAGACGGAAAAAGTTATGATATCCACTTTCTCCGCCCTCCCATATCCTTTCAACTAAAGAGATGTCGTGAACGCTTGACAAGCACCGTACCCGTTTCGAAATCTCCCTTGGCGCCATTGTGAGACGTTTTTATTACTACACATCTATGTATAATGTAGTTATATCATAACTTTTTCCCGCTGCTGTAGAATGATACTTGCGAGGGGTGGTTTTTACACCATGTGTTTTTTGGGGGGGGATATCACATCTTTTGGTTGTTTAAGTTCAAAAGACCTGTAGAAGCAATACGCAAGAATAAATTAAGTAAATTATTAAAATTATAAATAAATTATTTATTAAAAATTGTATAAATTATTTATTTATATATTGATAAAGTTATAAATTATTGAAATAAATAAATTAAGCTAAAATAAAGGAGAGGGTGTGGCTTTGCTTAAATGAATAAGAAGAAGGACGAGGTAAGGGTTTTTTGAATTTTACCAAAATTAGCCAAATTTTTTAGATAATGGGTTAAATCTTTCAAATAGCTCTGGGTTATAATATAAGGAAAGTCTGTGCAAAATTTCAAGTCAATTGGCCCTGTTACCCACACTTTAGACTCGTCGAAGTGGACAATATTAAACTAAAATGTCTGATTTGTTTGCCTAAAATTAGTGTGGGTCGAGATAATGAGATAATGTTTTTTAATGTTCTGTATCAAGCTAAAACGAAGCTCTGTGCAAAATTCCAAGTCAATCGGTGAAGGTGGAGAGGCTGCAGCCTCGCCTGTCTGAATAAGAAGAGGGAGAAGGAGAACATGGTAAGAGCGAAAAAACGGGTGTTTGAAGTTGTATAACTACGCTCTCTTGACACCTAGTGTCTTGAAACTTTCAGGGGTTTCTATTATCCACACCAAAAAGATATGCACCAAATTTTAAGTTGATCGGTCGAATAGAAGCCCAGATACCTGGAAAACGCGTTTCGTGTCCTCCGGTAAACATACACTCGGTACCGTTCGTTCTTCTCAACTTGTTTGCTTTTAGGTCGTTGAATTCCTGGCTTCAAATTCGCTCCAACCGGTCTCACTACACACAGATTCGTCGTGAAAATTGGAACATAACCCGAGTTACGGACATATTGATCCAGAAGTCGTCGCAAAATACACCGGTTTTTCGCTATCGAGCCCGAGGGTGGACAGGGGCCCTAGCGGACACACACAAGTCATACGTACAGGCACAAACCAACTTGAGGTTTCGTTTCACGGTTTATCGCTGTCTGAAACGGATTTGATTTTCCTTAGCTTCCGGTTAACGGCTTTCCCTCAAAAGCGCTGGTCCGCCCTTTACCTTGGAGCCCCGGTTTTGAGAGGCGGCTCAGAAAGTGGTTCCATGAAATAATCCCCATAGACCGGTTCAGTTAACACACACAGTGTATGGGAGAACGTAGCTGAAAACCGTACGCGTTTCCGTCTAATAATTCTGCAATGGACACGAGAGTATGCGAGTGAATGCCAAAGACAAATTGGAGAGAGAATGAACGATAAATGTCTCGCCAGTATGCGAAAGTTCGAAAACGTAACGTCAAACGAAAAGCCCATTCTGGAAGAAAGAAAACCGCCTAACCAGTCATTTTCACTCCATTCCCCACCGTCATCACAACAGACCCACGCACGTTTTAAATAGTTAGTTTGACCATCGCTCGCCTTTCATTATAAAGACCAGAAAGGTTAAAAGAGAAGGTTAACCCAACGGGACAATTATTGTTTGTGGGGCGATATCGCGTAAAAACAACTGGCCGAGTGGGGTGGTACGTGTGGTTTTAAAGAGTTGGAAAAAGAGGCAGAAGTTGAAAATGGTCGCCCGAGGGCGAGTTTAAAAGGCAGCAATTGTTGTTTATAGGCCTCACTTGCTTCTCGATAAATTCGATGTACGAGGCGAACGCAAGCTAATTTTATGAAAGTCATCTGCGATACTGGAGAATCATAAGACAATAAATAACATGAAACAAAACATACGTTATATCCTTATGCAAACTGCCAGAGAATACAAGTTACAATATAAGAAGAATGTGTATTCGAAAATTTCCCCCGAAAAGAACATCCAAGGAAAATAAGTAATACTATGTCAATAATAAAAAGAACCGTACCCAATCAATTTATCGATCAATTCCCTGCGTTGTAAAAAATTCCACACATTGTAACCGCGTTAAAATTTGAGTATCAACCGATGGCCCTTCAAACGTACTTAGTTGCTTATTGTATAAAATCATCATGTTCCCCAAGTGTTTTTTTTTTTTCTTCAAATGTTACTGTAAATCCTTTTTACAATACTGTTTCAAATCGAGGGATGTAATCAAAGAACTGCATTTAATTTTCAAATACCGAATTCATAAATGCTTAAATTGATTGGATCCCCCATATTAAACCTTTTGATTCTCACGCTTGTAATAAAGATTATATAAATAGATTTCGAATCGTATGAGAGATGTACCTGCATTAATTTCTTCTTGAAATAAAAAGAAAAGAGAAAGTAGTAAAATCGGAAAAACCCTCAACATAGGGAGGCCAAAAAGCCGTCGCGCGAGCGCTCCTGTGACTTGAGTGACCGTCGAGTCTCTAGACCCTTTAGTTTCCTGTTGAAGGGCCAAATAATCTCCTTTTTTGGGGTATTTGTGGAAACGTAAAGATTAGATTTGACTCGCCTCATATGGTTCATCCTCGATCTAGACCTTTATTTCTTGGTTCCCAATATTATGAGTGAATTTGAAATTTTCGGTGTGTAGCTTTGGATTGTTATCATTTGGAAGTAGGTAACTACCAGATTATGAACAAGGGGTTCGATTATGTACAAAAAACCAACCTTAGTGGGTAGATTATTGGTATCATGTTCACAGGTCAACTAAGTTACAGTTCAAGTCAAAAATTACATGGATTACCATACTAAACTAGATAACCAAAACAAACTACCACTAACCACCGGCATCAGTACGTCGCGACGTTGCGAAGGATTGCAGTGTTGGTCTTACCTGCAACAAAAGTAAAGAAACTCTCACATTTCAACCAATAATAAACACAGCATCAACCACGGCTTATCATCCTTATTCAGTTACCCTCGAAGAGCTCGGTTTGATGGTCCATGATATTGAGTGGTTTTAAAAAAGTATCTATTAATTAGTAGGCGTAGCTATTCGTTATTTGTGATACACATTCAAACGCAATATAAGTGTATGTGAAACAATGAACATCTAAACATATACCACGGCTCATGAAATGTACTTATCCATGAAAAAATGATTTTGTGTACTTGCAAACTGATTACGGCTGTTTAACTTTTGCTAATGCCTAGAGAAGTTTGAAAAGTGAAGTTCCTATACGATCTTCATCCGAGTTCAAGGCTAAAATTCCGTCTAAGGTTCGAAAAAGCTCTAAAACTCGATTCTAAAAGTTCAACACAAACCGATACCCTGTGAAACGCATGGGTGATCCATCTTTATCAAGTGGAAGCAATCGATCAAGTGAACCACTCAGCGTTATTTCCTGCTCGGCACCGTCTTGAAGGTTCCTTGCCAATGGAACTATCGCGGACCGTGGAACTGCGAGTAATTCAGTTGAAGAACCAAGGGCATCGAGTCAAAGCCCCATCCTCACCACCAGCGCTCCCATTACCAACAAACTAGGTGGAAAGTTGATGAGAAAGTAAAAGGTGAACCCATAAGAGTCCTTCCTATAGGCGTGCTCGGAATCTGAGCTACTCCCGGTTTACTAGTGATTGAGAGTGGAGTTCTTGAGTCGAAGAAACCTCCGAGCCTCCATGGATTTCCAATGGTGTAAACTTACTACGACCCTCAAGTTTTCACTGCCGCTTTTCTTCTTGTAGTTCTCTTCTTTCTTTCTTTCTTTATTTTTTTCCACTTCCTTCTTTTCTCTTCGTCCGACTTCTCTTTCGCGACCGTCTGAGAGAGTTACGGTCGCGAAAGTGATTAAATGGCGTTTTCCAACGGTGATTAAATGGCTACTTACAAATCATTTGACCCAATTAACATGTTACACAGGAGCGCTTCCTCGAATTACAGTCTCACTTATTGTTGAATCCTTACGTCAACGCCTTTTCTTCCCATAAACCTTCCCTTGATCAATTACCCACTCCTCCCACCGTCAAAGTCAGCATCTCTTGTTTTCTGCATTGTTACCGTCTCCCTCGGCCTGTTCGCGCACTCCTCATGAAACAACAGGTAAAACGGTTCACGACAGAATAGACGAAGAGCTTGCAGCTTCCCTTCAATTACAGCATTAAACCCTCAAAACACTGAAAGTCCTAAGAGGTTTTGTTGGGTTCTTCATCCAGTTGATCACCTCCCACCTGTTAACCAGTGGGGTAACACAAAGTGTAACAGCACTCGCTTGTTGTTCCGACTTCCAGTAATCCCAACTGGATTTGGCTCGATAAATCCTTCTCACTATGCCCTTCCACTACAACACGTACCGGGATACCGGGGCTGGTTGTAACTTTTTTTTTTTTCGTCGATTATATTTTTTCTGTAAAAGATATCGCGGTTATCACTTTTTACATAGTTAAGTAGACTTCACACTAATCTAAAAACACTACTGAAATATTTGTATACATCCAATATTAGGAAATGCAGGAGATTCAAAAATATTTCTCTCCTGGGTCTTCTTACCCCGAGCTGGGCCAAGTTGTCTCAGGGCAAGTTTTCCCATAGAACAATTCGTCTCAAGTTTTTATTATCAAGTGGGAAAACAGGTAGCAGCATCAAACCTATTGAAAAAGGTTATATAGTTTTTATTATCTCAATATAAAGTTATAAAAATTGAATAAAATATAATATATGTTGTTCCTATTGAAAATTATTCAAGTTTTACGTTTATGATACTATTATGAGAATATTATATTATAATATTGCAAACTTAGTCATTAAGAGTAACGCTTAATAAGTCTACCTCTGGTGCAATGCAAACGTTTCCAGTATTGATTTCAGCCATACTAGCGAGGTTTGAAGGATCTTGAAAGTCATGCTAGTCAGCAGGATTAGAACGATCGGCGACAATAGATGGACTGAAGGCAGATTCAGGGAATACGTTACGATTGAAAGGGTAAACTATAAGACAGAAATCTAAATTTTTCCTTCAAATTAATTCAATAGAATTACGACGTCATAATTGCTAAGCTACCGAATTTGCTGAAATACTCTGTAATCCCCTAAGAAACTGATAACTCGTCTATGGAAATAATTACTTATGCAAATCTAAGGCAGTTATGCTATTTAGGCCCCCGACTTTGATAGAATTACCACCAAACAATAAGATTATTAAAACATTTAGCCAATTTAAAAAAACTCTGCAAATTCTTGACACAACGGTTCATTATCTTCTTTGTACCGATCACCCTTCTGTTTAGATCATTAGGTCTAAATGTCTAGATCCTAAATGTTGGATTAATTATTATTATGAATTATCACTAATTATTAATAATTTTATCAAGTACCTAGTGAAAATGATTATAATTTATTGTTAGGTATTAATCATTTGTATTCATTAATAATAATTATTATTATTAATTATGATTAATTAATAAGATATAATTCTGAGATTTTTAATACTACGTCGGTAATAGTTTTTCTATAATAGAAGTACCTACCAACAAACATTCAAAATTACCTTCATTTCCGTAGCACAAAACGTATTTCAGAACAAAAAACTCGACATCACTTTCAACCGTTTGATTCGTGTTGACAGGCTCAAACTTTGAGCCGTCATTGTGAACGAACGGCTGGTCGTACAAAGCTGCGGATGGTCTTAAAAATTCTTAGGAATAAACTCTATCTAAATATGAAATAAAAAACATACCGTTTGATGGGAATTTTTCGAGATATGGAATTTTCAAAATTTCAAAATTCGTTTTGAACCCCTTCCCCTTGACCTAGGGTTATGAAAAGTTTCGAGAATCATTGTGGGGCTGGTCCAAACCCAGAAACCAAATTTCGTAATTTTAGCTCAACGCTAACTGGGTAAAGTGCCGCGGACGGCGTACGGCGTACGGCGGACGGACGGATTTTTTTTTATTCGATTTTCTGAATCTACGTATCTTGAAACGTAAACCAACAAATTTTGAGGGGGGGTTAAAATTTTTTTTTCTTTGGGCGATTCCAATGGTTCATTATCGAAGATAATAAACCAAAATTGTTTATGAGTTTCTGATGCAGCAGTATTTAAATTCCTTTATTCATTTTCCGTTATTGAATTTTTTTCAATGATATGTTTTCTTGTTTACTCGGACCTGTTTTGATATAATTTGGTTTATGATCATTAATGTAAATTTTACGTATTATTAATTTGTATGCAGCCCCTGATTACTTTAAATTTGGGAGATCAGAAATTGCCGAATGTAGGTATTTGTTCTTTTCATAAAATTATACTCGTAAATAACCGTACTTCCAGTATTTAATACCTTTTCTTTCTGCATTATGCGTATTATGTTAATGAATGGCTTTAAAAAATTTAAGATTTAAAACTGCTGGTCAGAATAAACGTTTAGCAAGAGCGCATAAACAACGCTCCAAATTATCGATATTATGGGGATTTTCCTTGTACAAACTACGTAGACGATAATGTATAACATGAAGTACAATGTACTTCATACAAACAAATACTCGAAAATACCTTCTTTCCGTGGATACGTGTGGATGGAAAAGTATCCCAAACTCACAAGACCATGTTTAATTTTTTTTTTGTTTTTTTAATTTCGAATGTGTTGTTCGATTCAGCTGTTTCTTAGTATGAAAATTGTCTTGAAGTTCCACCGTCTGACGATTTTCTATTAGTTCTAGCTGTTTTTCCGAGCAGCGTGCCCATAGAATATTGGATATTCATGGCCGCATTGTTCTAGCTGAAATAACTACTGGGAGGTTGCGCTTTAAGTAACGTTTTGAGTAACCTTTGAATTCAGTCCGTATATACTCGTATATATATTTATATGGTGCGTGTGTGTGTGTGAGTCTGTATGTATATAAATATGGTTGCGCCATCTTTTAAGCGGTGATACTCGTTAAATCCCGTATCTGGAAATAAAAACTGGAGGAACGAGCGAAACGCAGGAACGGGCGGTCGGGAAGGGGCAGAATGAAATATACGAAGTGGATGTTGCGACGAGGCGCGGGGCGGGGGGTCGGTTAAAGAGTTTGCTAAGGTGCGGGTTATTGTTCTCGCCGAAATAAAAAGAATAAAACGCTGACAATAGAGTTATACTTCCCTTGTGCCTCGGCTACCCCTGAACAGCGGTTTTGAAATACGGTCGCCCCAAACGCTTGCGGTAATGGAGAGGAAGTGCGGGGGCGGGCTGAGAAATAATAAATTTGACCTTCTGGTTATGAAACCGTAACAGCTGTAAAGGGAATTGGTTCGTTTAGAGCGTAATTAAAAACTTGATTGCAGAAGAGTTGCAACTGTGAGGGAATAGCAGCTTTGTTTAGAATATAAATCCTTCGTTCGTGTTACTATTGTTTCTGATTATTGGTAGGGACAATTTTAGAATTTGAACAATGACGACGCCGCAGTCACACTGGTGGAGGAAGGAAGAAAAAACTAAAATTAAAACTCCTTCAATTGTAAAATTCAAGTTTTTTAATGGATTTCCATATAAGGAGCTTTTAACGCGGGGTTTTTAGCTTTCTGTGGGAATGGCATCTAGGAACGCGGCAGCGTTCCCCCTCGCCATTCAAACAAGTTGAAAAGAACGAACTAGACCGAGTGTATGTTTACCGGACGTCACGAAACGCGTTTTCCTAGTATCCATATCTCGGCTCCTTTTTGATCGCTCAACTTGAAATTTGGTTTGGATCTTCTTAGTGTGGATAATACTCGTACAAATCCCTGACAGTTTCAAGTTGCTAGGTCTAAAGGGAGCCGAGGTATATTGCTTCAAAACCCTTCTTAACCTTTACCATAGTTTTACATGGAGTGTTTTTTTTTTTTTTTTTTTGGGGGGGGGGGGGGTTATTTGTTACTCTGGTATTGGTTTTGTATGGTATCAAGATAGAAAAACCCAATGATTGGCAAAGTGTAGTCATTTACTTTGGGGGTGGATGTGACCAAATTTTAGTTAGAGGTAGAATCCCTGAAATTATTGTGTAAGGTGTACACAACCCCCCAAAAACAACTCCGTTGTAAAAACTGGCCCGCCAAAAAACCTCAGACGCAAAAAGGAATGATATCCAGTTTGCCCGCCACATATATAGGATGCTCGGTGCTTCGCACCTCGCTGTTGAGTGTGCATATAGAAACCTGATCCTCCTACCCCTAACCTCCACCGTCAATGTTTTCCTGTTCCCTGTCTCCTTCCCACAACCCCTTCTCACCCTTAGTCACCCTCGGTTTCACCTA
This sequence comes from Stenodema calcarata, assembly GCA_963920205.1. Lineage (NCBI taxonomy): Eukaryota > Metazoa > Arthropoda > Insecta > Hemiptera > Miridae > Stenodema > Stenodema calcarata. The sequence continues at coordinate 20,739,268 of OY986048.1, forward strand.
ATATGTTTCCTCTGTTACACCAGCAGGGAGCTTTACGCTTCTTTCAATGCTGTTGGCGGGAGCTTTTTGCCAGATGAACAAGCCTGAATTGAAGCATTACTTCATTATAGGTGTACCACTACTGATTACTCGTGACCACCAGTAATACTTGTACTCTCGCTGGTTGGAGATCATCTTCCTGATCACGTTAGCAGGTGTGATTTCGCCCTCCTCTTCTTCCAGTTCTCAACAATATAGTAATGCTTCAATTCAGGCTTGTTCATCTGGCAAAAAGCTCCCGCCAACAGCATTGAAAGAAGCGTAAAGCTCCCTGCTGGTGTAACAGAGGAAACATATTAGGTGAAACCGAGGGTGACTAAGGGTGAGAGGGGGTTGTGGGAAGGAGACAGGGAACAGGAAAACATTGACGGTGGAGGTTAGGGGTAGGAGGATCAGGTTTCTATATGCACACTCAACAGCGAGGTGCGAAGCACTGAGCATACTATATATGTGGCTGGCGGGCAAAATGGATATCATTCCTTTTTGCGGCTGAGGTTTTTTGGCGGGCCAGTTTTTACAACGGAGTTGTTTTTGGGGGTGAACAACAACGACAACAACAACGAGAAGAAGAAGAACTCGAAAAACGTGAAAAATAGTGGTTTTAAAACTGTTATACCCCCGACACCTGATGTTCCCGAGAGCTGAAATTTGGTTTACGTCCTCACGTGCCCCTGGAGAGTTGGTGTACAAAAAATCAACTCTCGAGACACTCAGGGGGCCGAGCTACGGGACGGTGAAAACCCCAACTTGTTCCGTCGTGTAATCAGTGTCTCAGTCGCTTCGGTTTTCTGGGCTTCGGTTTTCTTGGCGGGAGCGTCCCTAGATAATTGGCCAGTAATCAAGGGTCAGACAACAGGCGAAAAATGTCATATCTACCAAACCCAATCGATTAATATGGAATAGTTGGGTGTTCCACTCTTAGGGCCGGTTTCACCAACGTTTTTAAACGGCGATTAAACGAGTTTAAACATAAAACGCTCGCAAAGCGTCGCTGTCGGGGTTCACGAAACTTGTGTAAGCTAAAACGCCCCAAAACCGCGTTTAGAAACAGATCGCTAATTTTTGAGGGTTTAAAGACTACTAATCGAAATTGATCAGTTTATTTACCTGTCGACCAACTTGTTGTTTACGATTCCTTTTGGCTTCTTCGTTCACTGCTGTGTGTATAATAATATAATGAGTACCTACAAGTGGTTTCGTGAGGGCTTTCACCTTGGCGTTTGATGATGATTAAGAACAACACTACAATCCGCCGCTTGCGATGGATCAAAGAGAGGAAGACGATTTTGACGTCCTCGATTACACTGACTTTGCGACCAGGTATCGTTTGTCAAAATCGTCCGTCATGTCAGTCCTGGAGCTTATTGAAGGGATTTTCTGCTTCATCGTGAAGCTGTCAGTCCGCTTGGTTTCAATTAAATGGATTTTTTCGCGAACCAGTGAAACCAAAAGTTCTCGCTCGGTCGTCTCGAAGGCCGGGTTCCGGTTCCGTTTTTGGTTTTGGTTTATTATCTTTGATAATGAACCATCGGAATCGCCCGAGAAAAAAAAAGTATCCCCCCCCCCCCTCAAAATTTGAAAGTTTACGTTTCAAGATGCGTAAATTCAGAAAATCGAATTAAAAAAAAAAAAAAAAATCCGTTTGTCCGTCGTACGCTGTCCGCCGTCCACCGTCGGGGCACTTTGCCCAGTTAGCGTTGAGTTAAAATTACGAAATTTTTGTTACCAGCCCCACAATGATCCTCGAAGCTTTTCATAACCCTAGGTCAAGGGGAAAGGGTTCAAAACTCGAAAAATTCAGATGGAATGGTATAGTTTTTAGTTCAGATTTAGATAGAGTTTATTTTTTAGAATTTTTGAGACAACCCGCAGACCAGTCGTTCGTTCACAATTAGGGCTCAAAGTTGGGGGAGATCGAAAGCGATGAACATGAGAGTGGATCGTGAGGCAGCTTGTCGGGCCTATTTTCATACTAGCTCAGCTGATTCGAACAGCACTTGGTTTTCAAATGTAGAGTTAATAAATAAATAATAATAATTACCAACAATAAGTAATAATCATTTACCCTTGATAATAATAATAATTAATTAATGATAATTCATAATAAAAGATATTCTATCATTCAGTGATCTAGACAGAAGGGTAATCTGTACAAAGAAGATAATAAACCGTTGTGTCAAGAATTTGCAGAGTTTTTCCCATCATCAGCAATCGTGTTTCAACAAAAACGTATATGTATACAGTAATAATATATCATCTACGTATCTAGGTACACAATAACAATAATAGGTATACAATACTAGGTACCAAACAAAAACACGAACTCAAGGAAGTGAGCTGTTATCGATGTTATCACTAAAAGCTGGGGACCAATTCCTTCTTGATACCGGTTAAACCAGAGTTTAGATTGCGATTTGGCCGTAAACTCGTTTGGCGTTAAACTCGCTAAGGTGGAAACGAGTTTAACGTCGTAAAACCCATTTATCGTTGATCGAGATTAGTAATCTTGTTTAGAATCGATCTAGATCAATCCTGATCGAGATTAGAGTAGTTTGGTGAAGCCGGCCCTACGTCTTCAAGTATTATCAATTAATTCGCATTTGCAACCTTGAGAATCCTCATTCTCCCACATTCATCACAGGCATGATAGAAGTAACCGAATAGCTTTATACTTGAATACCTACCTATAATTACCCAATAAGTTTAAGATTGTCCATATTTCAATAAGATGTTCCAAACATCACATTTTACATAAAGCCAGGTGTTACTTCTAAAATTCGCTCTTATATCCATGCTGCATGACTGCGGATTTTTCGTTTTAGTTTACTTTATTTTCTTTCAATTAGTTTCCATTTCTTTGTTTTTCCTCGTCTGAATTCAACCTAAGTCTATGAGATGCGAATTCACTCGGGTTCCCCGAAATCGGTCTCCAATCGCGCTTCCGTCATGTGGCCAGGCTCGTTTGAATCCCCCTGAAACAAGGTAAATAAAGATGACCGATGGCACTGCTGACCTGGTGAATGCGAAGATTGATCGGTCTGGTGGTCAAATAATCCAGTAGTGGAGCAGGTTGGCCTCCCGGCAGCATCACCAGTTGTGTCACGTGTTGCTGATCCCAAGGTAGGTATTTTCTCTTTTTTTTCCCCCTCTCTCACTCTTTTATCTCCCATTGGCGGTAGCTCTAGACAGGTAATCAACGTCGAGGAATTTCCCCTTCGACAAGCTTTTCCCTGCCGCGGAGATTCCGACAAGTGTTTGTTCAGTTTAGAGCTAAATCAACGATACGATCGGACCCCTTCGAGCAACTGCTTCCCTCAAAGGAAAGTTCATCATATGAGCGGTCGGCGCGAGGAGTCAAACGAAATCCATGGAAAACGGGCGATACGGGGAGATGGAAACTTCCAGATGGAAATTAATTGCCTCATGAGAAACGGTCAATGTTCTTGATCGCTCATGCAAAACACTTCACACTTTCCGTATACCAGCTACCACGAAAAACCATCAACATTTATATTAGTTCTGGTTGGAACCATATTGGGTAAAACGTACAGCTTTTTAACACGCCGATGCAGAAGTGTATTTGTATGTATACAATGTATACATTGATATACGTATAATGATAAATCCTGTATGCGACCCCCAAGGCTCAATCTACGGCCCATTTTCGTCATCTGGATATACATTCAATTGGCTCAGTCTTGTCGTGCAACAAACCGGAAGAGTGAAACGTGGTGCACTTTCACTGAATCGATACACTATAACAATTGAAATACGTTTTGGAGGAATCCGTCACCATTACCAAAAATACTGAAGACTTGTCCCTACTTGTCCCTAGTTAGTGAACAGCAAAGTGACAGGGAGAGGTGGTGACAATGAAAGGTTATTTGTCTTATAATATTTAATTATTAATCCTTTTGGTATATTATCTTCAATAATGAACCATTGGAATGACCCCCGAAAAAAAAATCCCCTCCCCCCTCAAAATTTGAGCGTTTACGTTTCAGGTTACAGTACAAGTACTATACAATAATTGTACTGTATCTTGAAACGTAAACCCTCAAATTTTGAGGATTTATTTCTTGGGTCATTCCAATAATTATTATTGGAGAACGTTTTTACAATTTGCATTGATGAATGAAGATTTACTTTTGTGTGATCCAAAAAGTGACATATTTTCATCCAAATTACCACGCGGTATAGCCCAACCTAGTTGTTTTACGACTAGCCTACCAGCGCTTGTGGGGAGTGAGAATTGAAGTCGTCCAACGAATGCAGAAAGAACGCAGATCAGAAGACCTGTCTCTATATCAGTAAAGAAGGTTTTTTTTTTTAAAGCTTTTATTGCACCGAGTAATCTCATTAACAATACAAATCTGACTTACATTACTACAACACACTATTCAGGACCTAAGATGCATAACTTTGTCCCTTGTCTCTCGAACATATCACATTCACTTCCTACACAAGCTCATGCGGTTTCAAACGCTTAAGGCGTCGAGTTAGATCTTGCACATCCAGGAGCTTTACAGCTTCCTCATTCACATGATCTTTTAGTCTGGCAAGATGAGCCGTTGCTCGCTTTTTGATCACCACATCCACACTGTCAACTTGAAGTTCACGGTGGAGTGCCTCATTTCGGAAGTACCACGGCGCATCAGTGATACATCGTAGTACAGAATTCTGGAAACGTTGAATGATCTGTCTATTGGTTGGAGCTGTGCAGCCCCACAACTGCGCTCCATACATCCAAACTGGCTTGAGTACTTGATTGTAAAGAAGCAGCTTGTTACCAATGGTCATGGTGGATCGTCGGCCGATTAGCCAATACATCCTCCTGAGTTTTAATGCGAGCTCTGTCCTCTTCTTTTTTACATGTTCCTTCCACCTGAGCTTGGCGTCTAGCGTCATGCCCAGGTATTTGGCTTCATTCGCGTAGGGAATTGCCACGTTGTTGAGGAAAGCAGGGATGTAGTTAATCTTCCGGTTGGTAAAATCAACGTGCACCGACTTGGCCTCATTCAGTTTTATCCTCCATTTTGTTGTCCAAAGTCTGATTTTGGAGATGGACTTATTGAGTTTTGATATTGATTCGTTATTGCTGTCACCAACTGCCAGGACAGCAGTGTCGTCTGCAAATGTTGCTGTGGTGTTATGTTCGACTTCTGGTAAATCGCTGGTGTACAGAAGGTACAGGAGTGGGCCCAATACACTTCCTTGCGGCACACCAGCATAGTAAAGAAGGTGGAGAACCATTTGTCCTAGTGTATTGTATTAGCCTCGAAGACAGGAAGAAGGTTTCTTGAACTGCATCAAGTTGCAATCAGATTGGGTGGGGTCTTCTTCGTATTTTACAGAAAATATTAAATGTGGTTGTTCAACTCTGTAAGTACACTAAACCGAAAACCCATGTGCATGTCGACAACCTTGCGCCCTTCATCAGGGGCCTTCTCGTCATAACAGGAGGGGAGTATTCTATCTCTTTGGAGGTCAGTAATAACAAGCAAATGGCCGTATGGGATGTATAAGCATCCATGTATAAGAATGCTCGAGGTAAATATTGCAGCCAGAAATTCAATTCGTGTAACATACTTGGTTGAGGGGTGGAGTGGAGGGATGATATCTTCCCACTGAATGAAAAATACAACCAAGATCGAATTTCATTTAGATAAATTCGTTTGATGTAATAATGAGCTATTCAGTTACCGTTACCATGATTAGAGTAGGGTAAATGTTCCAGTAGCTGACACTGCTCCAGTTGCTGACAGGTTCATTGAAAAACTGAAATAATAAGGATCCACGCCCTCGAAAATCACTATTTGAAAAATTGGCGGCTTCGGTTGGTATTCCGTTGTCGTTTAGTGGCTTTGCCTGCTTCAATTCGGGCGTTAATAGTGCCTAACAACACATATTGTTCGGTTAGTTCGTTCCAGTCAGTGGGTAGTGCCACCTGTGTTGCCATATTGGACAAGGACTCGGGAGTAAGTTTTTCTTCTTAGCTATTCATTGATGTTGTTTGTTTCGTGTTTTGTGTTATTATCAACACCAGGGTGTAAGATTAAGATATATTGTGTTCCATCCGTTGTAACCTTAGTTCCTCCAACTAAATTGTTGGAGGATTCAACGGATGTCAGGCACTGGACCATGAAATCGGCATTTATCCAGTAGTTGACAGGCCCTGTCAGAAACTGGTACATCCCACAGTTTTCTTCAAACCTTCCTATTTCTTATTTTATTATTTTTGGTAGCTGCACCGGGTATGCTAATAAACGTGATTTTCGACGCAAATTTCATTTTTCAGTGCCTGGCAGGGAGTGTCAGGTACTGGATCAACACATGTCAGCTACTGGAACATCAGCTACCCTCCTTTTTTTCTTTTCTCGAATATTTCCCATAACTTCCCAAAATGAAACAGTTTCTCTCACAAGTGACACCTCATTTTAAAGGTTTTTTTACGCAGATAACGGTGGTGAAATCAGAATTAGGATATCCTATTCGATTCCTAATCTGGAGTACTTTGATGATGAAGAAACTTGGTTGATACTTGAGATGTTCTTCATGGCAATCATGTTCTCCAATGGAGAGACTTTACATAAAACTAGTTATTTCTTCGAAAATTCGCTCTTATAGCCATGTTCTAAGTTTTGCCCACTTCATGTCAGCTACTGGGAGCAACTGGGAACCCCCTGTCGCCTATTGGGGCGTCCCCGTGTCACCTATTGGGGCATTCGCTCTCCGAGGGTGTCAACTAATGGTTTCAAAAACGTATGAACTGTTTAATTGTAACACTCTTTTCGTTACACAGAATTTGTTTTTCGTTATACTTGACTCCGACTTGTACACGGCAAAATGTTTTTATAAAACCCTTTTTGCACCCCAAATACGTCCATGTCACTGTGCCTTTCACTCTTCTCTCACTCTCAATCACTCCCCTCCAACGAAGAAATAGGACACAACTGACTAAGTGAGTTCAAGAGTCTCAAGCATTCTCCCGCCCTGATGATGATGTCTACGGGAAATACATTTATATTGCTATGAATAATGTATGACTAATTGATATATTTACTACATTGTATGGAAGGTAATTAATGAATCTCTCGAAATCTACTTAATTCATTCGTTAGATCAGCTCTTCAATAAATCAGTGCGACCCGGTTAAAATATGTTAATTCGCCGAACTTAATGTTTGGTGGATTCTTGAACGCAAGCCCCGTTCATCTGAACGTATCACCCATCAGATAGGAGAATTTACTAAGTGGACCCCAGCACTGGCGGGTGTTTCGCACTGAAAGGGCATAGAGCGGCCATTAGAGCGGATTGAGGGAGAGGGCAGCTCCCGGTTCCACTATCTGATGCAAAATATCAGATAGCCCCCGGTGAATCAACACTTAAAAGGTAAATCTATTGAAGTAACTGGCAATAACCCCTCCGAGCGGGGACTGCTAATCTGAAGCTCGGGTCTGACAGGTTAGTATCGCGTACAGGAGCAGGCGGAGGTAGTTTACAATCTACGGGCAACATCTGGCTCACTCCCTCTCTTTCTCGCCATATCGTAATGATTGTTCTGGCAATTTTGTCAATCGCTACCACCCGATTTTTCGCTGTTATACCGATTCATTCAAGTTCTTACCGGTAATATGATTCCCTTCCATATCTCACAGCTACACTTTATCGTACACATCAAAGGAAACCCATCAAAGGAAACCACCCTTGGGTTTTATAAACATTTTATACGTATGTGTTCATGCACGTACTTTTTTTTCAATTGAATAACTACATTATTTTTCCGAATGCGAGAGGACCTTCTTGGTGTGAATCCCATGGCTTCAGATCGCGAAGAAAATCAATGACGATGTTTATCGGGACGTTACATATAGTTAGAAACAATATCTCACATTCCTCGAGCGATTAAGTGGTTTTTGTTCCGTCCTAATACACATTTTCTCATGCGAGCCTTTTTTTTTCGGGGTTGACGAGGAAATACGAGTACTGACCGGAACAGCTGCGATCAGCTCGAAAAGTCGCCGTGCTCACGATTCCGCGGCGACAAGCCCGCCCTCCCCATAATTCTGCATGGGTTCAATTTACGCGCCACATGTCTGTCAGGCAAGAGTCAAATTATGATTTCTCACATGGCGAGATATTACATGGGCACCAGAGGCCAGCGGTACGGGCGAGGAGAACCCTACGATGCCGGCGGCAAAGGGCTCTGAGAGGCGAGTGGTGAAATTTTCTCTAATGAGCCCAACTAATGGGCCTAACCTTTTGAGTGAGAGAAGGATGGAAAGTGGCCTCTGCTGTACATCCTCAGGAATTTAGGCGCTTACAGAACCGGATTAGCTGACTTCATTCGCGGCAAATTGGAGGTCTCAATTGAGAAATCGCTCTCCTTGCATGGGCCAAAACATGTGTATTTCTGTTGCGACTGAAGTTATCGCATATCGACTGTACACCGAATCGTCTGTATAATATTGACGCATGATCATAAGTCTGACGATGATTGTAAGTCGACGTGAGCGGAAATATAACAATATACAATCACATTCCTGACTCAACCTGAAGAGCAAAAGTAGCCATGCAGCATGAAGTAATGAGCGAATTTTACGAGTACTCAACAACCTAAAATTTCGTCAAAAATTCCCCATGGTCCGACCATCGAAAATTCTCTGAATCAGAATCTACTCAAATTTGTACAAAAAAAAAACAAAAAAAACCAATTCTGACTTCTATTCTGACTTCATTCCCTCACTCAAAGGGACCCTTTGGTCACCTTCTAGAATGAACACACCATATCGAGGGTCTCACGGCAACTTCCCACATTGTCATTTTGGCGACATTTCAGCAGAGCCAAATAACCATCGGCCAATGACTATTTTTACTGACTAATTCAGTAAAATAAATCGTGAGATTTAGTGTTAGCTCACTTAGGTACTTAACTTATACTTAGTTAGATCGATCCGCCGGGAGAAGATTTGGCCAAAAGTGACAATGTGAGAAGTTGCCGTGAGACCCTCAATATTCCAACTATTCCGTAAAGTTGTGAGATCCACATGGATATTTTACACAGAACATTGATCTAGGTAGAACATAACACACCGTTTTTGGAAAATTTGTACCGTTTTTATTTTGGGCATATACTGGGGGAGTAATGACCGTATTAGCGACACAAAGCCATAAATGGCAAAAAAATTTTGAACTGACACGAAACTTCGAGAAATGAACAGAGTACACATTAGTACACATTGCAAACTAGGTGTAATATCGTTTTCTGTAATGTGGATTTGTAGATTATTTACTGACTGTCTATAATGCTCGCCACACTGTCTTCCTTCTGAGTGAGATGGACCAAATTGTTCATACACTTCCAATAAACACTTAATTTTATGAGCTGAGAAAACTGATGACTAATAGCCAGATTTCAGGATGGATCTTTACATCAACTAAGACAACAAGGTTTATGGAAATAGTAGGACGAATTAGCGATAATGATGCGTGATATATTGTCCCACTTGAGGTAGGTAAATAGAGGAGGCGAGTTGACACAAGCCTCTAATACCGCTAGTGTCCCACTTAGTAAGGTATCAGTTAGTACTTGAGAGCCGTGTTGTTCCCGGCAATTGGGTCATTCAGGGTGCAACTGAAGGAGGTGGAGTGTGGATACCCTCGATACAAATCTTCGAGCAAAGACATGTCCTGCATACACCATAATCACTCACCCAACGGCTCAACCTATTTGAATGTGAATTCGGACAGTACCCTACCATGACCTGAAGCGCAAATTTTCGAAACACAGTACCGGAATAGTACCAAAGCTTTATAACGTTATAATGTACTCGACGGTAAACACAGGCCAAAATATTGTCCTAGGACATCTGGTATTTTAGTGGGTTCCGTCAGTACTAACAAGGCGGATGTTACCTAATGTTACCTTTTAAGCATTTCATTAAGCATGAAACAGTTCAGTATTTATCGGTCATTGTCGAACATTTCCCAATATTTTTTACCGTACCAAATCCAAATTCAAACCAGAATTTCTCTCTGAACCTTCTTAAAAATTGTTTTATTTGAACGTATTAAATGTTCGCATTGAAACTTTATTCACTAAATGAATAGCTCAGTTAGAATCAAAAGTAACTTTTTACGAGTTTTGTTCGTCGTTTTCAAGTTGAATCACGGTCTCGTCTAAGGTCTAGTTTGTCACAGGTGAATAGCTCAGTTCAAATCAAAAGTTACTTTCTTCTAGTTCTTTCGTCGTTTTCGACTTCAAGTTCGGTCTAGTGCAAGGGCCGCCTCTTCCAATACGAACGGATCTGTTTGAAAGTCATTCTACTCGAGCGTGAACAACCCCACTGAATTATATTAATACAAAATAGTTCTCAATAAAATTGTTTTAGCATAAATCAATATACACATTTGATTTATAATTTATTTGAATAATTTGTAGACCGTCGCTGAGGTGGTTACCGTTTTTGTCCAATTATTTCGTATAGATAAGGGGCTCACAAGGGTATTGTTACAGAACAGTGATCAAGACAGAATGGAGGTTTGTGCAGAAGATAATAAACCGTCATGGAAACGTTTGCAGCGTTTTGGTATTTTGAACAATTTTGAACACCATGAAAACCTCGGCGTCGCCAAAAGCTACAGAGTTAAAGGTTAAAGTCTGTGGGTCTCACGGCTATAACCTGTGAGTTCCGAATCTCTCATTTGACACATTTCGACGTCGTATGGGGAATTTTGAAACATAATTTAATCCTAAATAGTTTATCGTCAATTTAACTGTTTTGTTCATATTTGATATAAATAAATTATGGATCACCACCGACCAAGTTACTGACTCTCCTTCCCCTATTCATTCGGAGATAACCACCTATTCTAACCACCTAATTCACAAGGCTATTTTATGCAGAACAATGATCTTTACAGAGGATAATAAACCGTTGTTTTTCGTTTCATTTAGAATGTTCTGAAATTTGACAACTATTTCCCGAAATTCAAATTGAATCATCTTGTCATTTTAATTGCGCATTTCCGTTGAAACTTCTCTTTAAGTCAAAGTCGCCACTTGGGTCACTGTAGAAATAAGTAGTAGGTAATAGTTGAAGAAATGGGAAAGAGTAACGATGATCTTCAATAATGTCTCGTCGAGAACAGCGAGAGAGGCGACCGCTGGCAATCGAAATGATTAACTCCGGTTAAGGTTGAACATGGAAATCATAGACCAATATAATTATGTATACATCAGTCAACGTCTTAAGTGTTATGAATATGGATCAAGTGGCTCCGCATATCCCTTGATAATTCTACATTCGTATTCCCAATTGAAGCATTCACACTCGAAGGTTTTGAAATTGATCGAGCGGATTCTGTTCAATGGAAAACACTGTCATGGGGCGGCTATCGATTAAAACTTGAATGAAAGTATCACTCAAGCAATGTGACCTAAAGAAATGATTATCGAAATACCTTATGAACTAAATGAAATGAAATTTAGTTTATTCCTCGAGAAAAAAATAGAATAACAAAAAATTAATTAGCAATTTAAATAACAAACATAAACGATCCTTGGAAAGTGGAAAATGGAACACAGTTCCGTGCTGAGTGGGGGAATTCAGTACAAAACACGAAACATCAAAAATAAATATTAAAAAAAAAAAAAAAAAAACTTCTTCTCACTAGGGCTTTGGTATATATAATTATAAATACATACACATGTATACCTACAATTACATTCAAAGTTATATCCTTATTCCTTCTCTTCTCCTAACGTTTGGAGGAGAGTTACGTTGCGTACTGGCAAATAAATTTTCGTATTCGGCGTGACCCTTTGTAACTAAACAATTTGCTTTTTAAATATGCTACGTGTAGAGGTATTGAAATGATTTACTCGAACGTGAGCTATATAGCTCACGTTCGAGTAAATCATTTCAATACCTCTACACGTAGCATATTTAAAAAGCAAATTGTTTAGTTACAAAGGGTCACGCCGAATACGAAAATTTATTTGCCAGTACGCAACGTAACTCTCCTCCAAACGTTAGGAGAAGAGAAGGAATAAGGATATATGTTCAATCAAGAAATGCACAACGAAAATTTATTTGCCAGTACGCAACGTAACTCTCCTCCAAACGTTAGGAGAAGAGAAGGAATAAGGACATATGTTCAATCAAGAAATGCACAAGAATTTGAGTTTGTAACTGAGTGTAAATATTATATGGAACGCATAAAGTAGCTTCACTACACTCCCTCCTTAAAACTGTAACTGAGTGTAAATATTATATGGAACGCATAAAGTAGCTTCACTACACACCCTCCTTAAAAGTTCGTGACATAGTCCCTCAAATAGGCCGGAGGGCGATGTTGCCGAGCTGGACGGTTTGAATTCATAGAAACTGGTGGAGTCGTTTGGGTTTCCCGACAGTCAGGAAGCGTCTGGTCGCAGAAGTCTGCCGTATCCTGCTGAAGGGGATTCTCCGTTTGGTTGGAGGTGTAACGAGGGGCTGAGTTGCAAAGTCAGGTATGGGTGTGAGATCTGGAGTTGAATGGTCCCTGACCAAACCGATATGTCCACGGGGAACTAAATGCTTGAGAGATACTGTGTTGTCCCGATGGATGGCGCACTAAGGCCTAGTCCGGATTGTTTTCCAATTATTCGACTTCCTCGACTAGAGGATCATAGTTGCTTGACTGGACGTGTTTTATTAGGAGTACTACCCCTGGTTCTCTCAACCAGCTCGGTATGGTACTGCCATAATGTTCAACATATTGTAAACATTATAAACGTTATAAACTTATTATAAACATGAAGTTCAGCATATTATGTTGAACGACGCTGATGATTCGTTCGTCGTGGTGTGCAATTCGCGGATGTACACGATACAGATTTAAGTGCGTGTAGTGCCTCAGGGAGAAATCTTTCCCATTGATTGCTCCCAAGATCTCTGCTTTTGAGGGCTAGGGGACAGCTTTCCACACTACGTCGTTGTATTTTTCCACTTCTCCATTGGCTTGCGGGTTGTAGAGCGTGGAATGGCTTGTGGCAGTGGCGCGGGAGAGAAGGAATTCAGTAAGCTCGCTGGACATGAATCCAGTACCACGATCTCTATGCACAAAGGCCGGCATCCTAATCGTTGAAAATAACTCCGTCAAACATTTTATCACTGTTGCTGTGCTCAGGTCTTTGCATGGAAGAGCGAAAGGAAATCGAGTGTATTCGTCTACAGTTGGATATGCAATTCGGAATTTTCCTCTCTCAGGGCTTTATTTGCGTCATTTCTACCCTTCAAGGCCGTCTCGAAATCCCTGAATCGGTTCAGGGCATCGTCCAACGTATCAGAATAGAAATGATGCCAATTTTTCCAAATTTCTTGTGCTGCTCGCAATATGATCAATCTGCTTCAGAACTCTTGAGTTCCCGTAGCCAGCATAAAGTGAGCTTCCACCGGATCTCGTCTTTCCCGGTGTGCTCTCATCTCCCGAAGATTCATCCGTTGAAGCAAATCCTCTCTGGCCTGGAGCATGTTCGAACCGATACACTTCCAAGATTCCTTCTTTTTACGGAGTTTCCGGAGGTTTCCAGTCATTTCTTCGATAATTTGCTCTTAAAGCCATGCTGCATGACTGTGGATTTATCTTTTTATATCCGAGAAATTATTTAAAATATAAGACAGACGCAGATAGTTCAGTAAAGCAGTTCTACCAATGATATCTTTATTAGTTTTTTCTGATTCTGCGTTTCATAAACCGATACCCACCAGTTTTGAGATGGTTCGAGATCACCGAAGGGTGATTGGTTTGCAGTCACCTTCTCGAACGAATATAGTTCAGTGACTTGCGAGATCGTTGTGTGCAGAAAATAATGAACCAATGTGACGCAATTTGCAGCAGTTTTTGAATCCATTAATCGGTTTAAGCCTGTTACAATTAAAACCGCATTGAAAGGATCAGGATCAGGATAGTAGGGAGAAGTAGAGAGGGAGGAAGAGAGAAATGGTAGGAGAGCGTGTGAGGGAGTGAGAGAGGTTATGGTTCTTAGTGTAGGATCTGTAGGAGGCGGATGACTGTACGATGTTTAGATGAGACGAGTGCGTGCGAGGGGGTGCGCGATGGCAGCGGAGGTGGAGGGTGTTATAAATTATTCAATCTGGAAATACGTTGAAAGAGCTCATCTTCCAACATACACAGACACCTCTATACATACCTCGTACATGCACACACACTACAGGGCTCTCAAGTTTAATAATTCACATGGCGTAACAACTAATTACCGGATCGAGAAAGCTCGGGGCAGTCCATGCAAATAATAGGATTAATAACTCAAATAACGTGATCCTATTATGATAATTCCCTGAATTAACCCCCAAATGCTTTCAACTTCAAATATTTAATATTGCGCTAATGTAAAAGGGTGAGTCTCTCAGCCCTCACAGTTGTTTTTTCGTGCGTTAATATCGTTTGCAGTGGAAAAAAAAGAGAAAAAATGCAGTAAATTGAACTACAACGATACACACTGCTGAGGTTTTTTTTTTTTTTTCATTTTCTTTATTTTTATTTTTCTTTTGAAAACTCGGTCAAAGCGCAACAGGACTTCAATTATATCAAGAAAGCTTTGGACGCATCGGATGAGTGCCTCCCAAATTACGTGGCGAGAATGTGTGGGGACTGCAACGTCTATCGGGCGGCGGACTAGGAACGTTTGAGGGGTAAGTTTAGCATCACTTTGATCGAACACCGGATCTGAATGGAAAACGTCTACAAACGGAGGGCTCTCAGCTCGCAGAACCATCGTCATAAATCAGACGTCGTTTCGTTGAGTCAGATAAAAGATTTAATATTATGTTGGTAGATAAGGCAGAGTGAGGCAACCTATTGTACGGTAAATGGTTAGTTAGGGTGACTCCTGTTGAGTCAGTGTGTGAAGTTCGGTGGCGAGCGCGTCCGTGGGATTGGATGGAAAATGGTTTTTTCTAGGCCGATTCCAATGGTTCATTAATGAAAAACATCTCTAAGTACCAAACATCCGGCGTGCGAAATAACTAAAATACAAACGAACTGTTCAAAATTATGCCGCCAACATTTCCCAGTTATACCGGCAACAGGACTGAAAATATCAAATTTCTCCCAAATGATAGGTCTCACTTTTGTGAGGCTATGATTTATAATTTGTCTGTTGGTATCACTTAAGACCATCAGAAAAATTCGGAGAAATTCTAGTTCTTCTGGATCCAAAATCATTTTCAACTGCAACTGATTTTATGCGTTTGCACTAGAAAAGCAACCATATTTCACTGTTCAATCAATTCCGCATTAAGAACGGTTACAATTCGAGTTTGGTTGAATAGCAGTTGCGAACGATTTTAGTAATATACAGAAAAAATTCAGGAAGGCTGTTGATTTATATCATTAATGAGTTTTTAAAAATGAATATTAATTAATATTATTAATATAAATAATAATAATATTGGACACGCTTGATCAAGCCGCACCCCTGTAGATATTTTTCTCAGCTCAAAGTCGAGATCTTTCGAGTTTTTTTTAGAGATTTCGCCAAAACTCAGACTGGCAGTAACTTTAAGTTAAGAAAAATTAGCAATTTTTGTCCCTCATGTCCCGCAAACACCTATTCTCTTGCGCACAAGCAATCAGTTTATTAAGGTCTATGGTGAACCCTCCAGTCCTCAGTTCCAACCCAACACGAGGCAAAACAGCCGAAGATTCAGACGACTCGTCAGAACATAACCAAGATTCAACGGAGATAACCAGTTCAGAGCTTACGATCTCCCAAGTATGCAGGGTGGTACCTACGAAAGTTTTCGGTTGCCCACAGAACTCACATGCCGGGGCCTACTGGTATGGACCCACGACCATCCCAGAGGGCCCCTCCCCACTCTAACTGGACTATTCCTATTGTCTGGGTATGAAAACCACAACCATCACGAATCCGACCTCACGGGGGGGCTGGCAGGTGATGCTTTGCAAGTGCGTGGTACCGGTTGAGAGATATAGGACAAGACTCCAGTTTCCTGGCTTTTGTCATCTCTCCATATGCCAGACCGGTCGCAGGCCAGATTCAGAGCTTCAGAGAAGCTACCGCTTCACCCCCTGAGGTATGCTCCCTGACGAAAGGACAGACGGTGGTGGCACAAGGCACGGCTCTGGTATATGAATCCCATCGCGTCATGGCTCTGTATGCACAACGGTCCCCAAGGAGGCCTTGCAACTATATACAAAATACACATGGACTAGCACCTCCAACAAAGGAGACAAATACTATTATATACAATAGATATATTAAATGTTTCGGAGTCCATTTCTCCCTATTAAACTATCCTGTCTAAGCACCCTGGTGTCTCCGAGCCAGTCATCCTTCAAGCGTCATCTGCCGTCCGCAGCATACGTACGAGAGACACTCCTTCCAGTCCCTAGGCACTACCTCAGCACATGCTCAGCAAGCTCGACTCCTCCGCAGACGCAATTAAGTGAGCTAAACTCGTCAGAGCATGTGAAAGATGATGTTTTGAGGGCTGTGTGGTTCCCCTGGTTAACTGACTTTCGTCTTCTACCAGGGGGCCCTGCCCAACATCAAAATTTGGGGGTGGGGGAAAACTTCCTACTTTCTAGGAAGTGCACGACCACCACGAATCCAACCTCAGTTGGAGGGCAGGCCGGTGGTGCTTTGCCCAGAGTGCATTGCACCGGTGGCCTGGGGCTTCCTCCGCCCGAGCAACCCAGAACGCTCGTTCGTCAGAATTCGCATCCATAATAACCGTAGCCTTACTTAGTAAATCCGCTCATTAGGTCATGCTGCACATCCAGCCCCCGCCACTCAATCATCACCTGACTGCTCGTCTCGCAGAGAAACGGCGTTATTATAATCGTCCGTTCCGGTTGTTATTTGATTACATGAGAAAACTAACGTCCCGGTTGTAATTTGATTAGGAGCTGAAACTTTTCTCAACCTTCCGAAAGGTGCTGAGGTAAGCAGAGTTTCAAGCTGTTGGTCGATAGCGGAGATCGGGGGCGATGATGATGATGATGACGAAGATGGAAAAAGAAGACGAAATGTTTGCAAATAATGAAGTTTACCGCGGTAGGTACTTGCGGAGTGAGGAGGGGCAACTTTAATCATATTGAGATGTGAAGGGAGACGGGGGTTTCGGAAGGCTTTCGGTCATCCATCTTAATCCCCCCCGCCGTGAGGAACAATTCAAGAAACCTAAGAACGTAATTGATATATCGGAGGGAATATCCGAAAAACGGTTCAGAGAAGGTGGGGGAGAGGCGGTTGATTGGGGCGGCGAGGGGTGTAATTAATAATGGAAGATATTCCCTCGGAAAGCGTTTCCTCTCACCGGAATCCTCCAATAGCTCGAGCTCTTCTATAATTAATAACTCAGAGAAGAAATACAATCCCCTTCCTCAGACCCCTCCGCCCACCGTAATTTCACTGGCTTTTCAAAGTTTTATCGCAAACAATTGAGATTCGTTTACCTCCAAAAAACCGCAACAGCGACTTGTCGAGATTTTAAACCGAAGAGAAAACCGTGAGTTGATGAAACAGATTCAAAAACAAACACGAGCAGTTTTCAATCAATTCATCGGCGTTTTGGCGGATATCGTGAGCAGGAGAGCGGCACGCGACGCCGCCGAGTAGGAAAATTCATACAGCATGGATATAAGACCGAATTCGCGAAGAAATAACTGGTTTACGTAAAACGTGATGTTTGGAACATCTCATTCAAATATTGGCAATCTTTAAGTTATTGGGTAATTATAGGACCCATTCAGTTCCTTCTATCATGCCTGTGACGAATGTGGAAGAATGAGGATTCTTAAGGTCATAAATGCGAATTAAGTGATAATACTTGAAAACAAAGAGTAGAGCGCCCAATAATTCAATACTAATTGATTGGGTTGGTAGATTAAGACATTTCTAGTTCGAGCAATAATTTTTAGCATTCTACATCTAACTAAAATTTGCTCATTTCCAGTCATTTAATGGCTAAACTGGCCAATCATTGAGATTTTCCATCTTGATACATCTCATTAAAATATGTGCAATCTTTTTATAGAATTTTCGAAGAACTCTCTTCTTTTATTTTTCTTGATCCAAAATTAAATTAAAACTGAGATTTTCCGAAATATTTTTATACCAAAATCTTTTCTAACTATCCTGAATGCACTAGCAAATGACACTATACTATAAATCATATGACTGGAACGGATTTTACGAATACAATTTTTCCGAAAATTTGATTTTTTTTAATTTTTGACCGAGAATAATAGCTTCCTTCTCTTCGGAAATTCTCTAAAAGGCTGAGGAGCTGGGGAGGAACGTGGTTTTTTGGACTATTGTTTAAAATTATGAATCATTGGAACATTCTAACAGTAGGTATTTAGTGCATTCCTACGGTTATTTCGTATAGTTTTAGGACTCACACGGATATCAATTATATAGAGACCAGTGATCTAGACTGAAGATATTAAGCCGTTGTGGATGAATTTGCAGCTCTTTTAAATTCGTTTTTCTTTCCGACGTATCTTCATACGCAAACCATAACTAAAAATAACCCAACTTGAAAGAAATCTTCAAGCCGCCTCCACATTTCAAGGTTTACGTTACAAGATATGTAGAATAAGAAATTCTCATTAGATAAAGATCCGTTCGTCCGCGACACTTTGCCCAGTTAGAATTGTCCTACAGTTTGGAAATCGGGGTTGAGGGCATGGACGGCCCTGAGGATGATCCTTGAAACTTTCCATTTACCTAGGAATTTTGTCAGAAACTGATGATTTTGTTAAATCTCAGAAACTTCAAATGAAACGGTATAGTTTTTCTACAAATTTAGTTTTTCTACAAATTCTACAAATACTTATATCACACGCTGGGATTTCCAGTTATATGTACCTACCATCGGATAGCTCTCGGCGAGCTGTACAAAAGGGTAAGACCGGTTTTGTGATAGTTCAAAAAAAGTCCTCGTTGAATGATTATCAGAATGGCAAAATAGAAACTAGGGCATGTGAGCAACCATTTCTTTATTCTTTAAACGTAATTTCCCTAAAGTTCCGCTTTTGTACCTACTTATATCAGTATTACTCCAAATTTTATTTTTGTACCAGTATGCACCCAGTGTGCAATATGCTCATAAATTTGTTTGTATTCATATAACTAAAGCCTTTGAAACCACATGATACTATTTGCCTTCCGGTCCACCACGAACATTTGAACTATTGGCACGGTGATGGTGAGTCATAAATCACGGATAGATAGAGATAGGACTCTCGTTCAGGAGGGGTGTACTACCACTTTTTTGATGTAGCTTAACAGAAAATATTTTTCGTCAACTATCCGGTTCCACCCTGTACATGCCTACTCGTGTATAGTGGATTGTGGGTTCCTCTCCCTTACTCACTTTTATTTCCGCGACAATTTATTGTGCTGGTAAAATGTATTTTAAAATTTTGAATCATAAATACATAAATACCTGTATTTTGAATCATAAATACCTGTATTGGATGTGGTTCAATTTCTGTTTCCGTCCCTATAATTTCCGTACCCCACTATTGGAATTTTCGCATGAGCTGTGTGTACAATAAGCTGATACAATTATTGTATCAGCTTTCTCTCCCAACAAGTTTGAACCCGACACCGACACGGCAGAGATATTTCATACTTGGAGTTGTACTGCGTTCCGTTCGCTTGCCGAAACGTCCGTCAGGGACCTTTTTAGAAGATGAGATTCCCCCCCCCCCCCCCCCACCGAGATTGAAATCCAATCTCATAATTAGACCACTCGACCCCGCCCCTCACCACCGCGATATCATCTTGATTTGAGTAATTAACTTTTTCCTTCCTTGAAATGTAATGGTTTCAAAGGAAAAAGGTTAAATAAAAGTCTTGGCAAGCAGCATGTCCTTACGAGTCAATTCGCAAAGCAAATGACAAAATACCGGAAGCCTGTCACTTATACACTCATACATGCCCGTCAGCGTGGTGCTCTCTAACTAAAGATTGGTAGGCTTGCAATAGTCTTCTGAATAGTTACTTGTCGTCTTGGAAAGGAAAGGTTCTTCCAGTTCCATACTATCAATGCTACTGCGGATTTTGCATATCTAGGATTTTGATCAGGTGAAGCATGCAAGAAGGGTTTAGCGTGGTGACAGTAGGTACCTCTGGAAAAAAGCTCAACCAGTTGAAGGCACAAAAATGGAGAAGACCACCCTCAAGGTACCCTACTTTCCATTCCACGGTATGGCCAAGGATGGGAACATAAATGTTAATTTTAGGAGGCGGACGGACGGATTTTTTTTCAATTCTTCGAATCTACGTACCTTGAAACGTAAACCCTCAAATTTTCAGGGGGTAATTTTATTTTCTTGGGCGACTCCTAGGGGCAGGCCTACCCCAGTCCATGTACCTACCAAGCTGTCAATTTGTTTGGTAATTTTTTTCCTATTTAAAACAATTGAACATGAAAAATGTAGTTTTAAGACTTTTTCGTAACAGCAGATAAGGTACTTTCGGAAAAAAATTTACATTTTTTAGACATCGGTGTCTGCAGTAAAAAGAACCACTAAACATCGATGTTTTTCCAACCGATAGGTACCCATCCCTAACGGAAAGTGGATCGGCGTGTAGAGAAATAATTGAAAACCAACCCAGCGATAATTGTAATTTGAACAGACAGCCAATATTGGGCCATCGCATCGTTTTCGGACTGTTTTTCCCTAGTTCGGTACACGGTTTATATAGTCGTTTCTTGTTATGACATGTTCATTAAACAGCTGGTGTTATATTCGCATTATATTCGCATGGAACGGTGTAAACTACACGATTACATTTTTAAACAATGAACATTTTCAAATAAATACAAATTGATAGTAA
The DNA here is from genome assembly GCA_963920205.1 of Stenodema calcarata. Lineage (NCBI taxonomy): Eukaryota > Metazoa > Arthropoda > Insecta > Hemiptera > Miridae > Stenodema > Stenodema calcarata. The sequence goes on from OY986048.1 coordinate 20,760,191, forward strand.
TACGGCAGATCATTAAATGGTGGATAAAATTTTTATTCACTGACGCCATCAAGTGAAACGAAAATGTTACTTTCAGTCCACAGGAGTTGATAATAATCAGAGACTAACAAAAGGTTTTTCCTTCGGCATTTCAATAATTCATTATAGGGAAACAGTAATCCAACCAAATAAAACAAATTGTTTTTACTTTCCTCCATGACGTCACGAATGGATGAGTTTGCTTGGGAGTTGAAATATCAACAAAAAAGGTGGAAAAAAATGTACAGTCGAACCAGTCAACCGCAAATGAATTCCTTCCTGGGGAGGGCTAACGTCGTTTTCAAAACCCAAATGTTAATCTCCGCGTTTTTTGTGTTTTTTCTCTCTCTCTCTTTCAATTGCGTTTATCAACATTTTCCAAGGGGTTTCATTCTTCTTTTTCGTAGTTAAATGAAAGGTGGGGAAAGAAAAGTGATGCGGCACTGACTTGGGCGCCGATGAGTTCTTTTGCTGGTTGGACAATGAAGAAGCGGCAGCAGGAACTGACCCTAACGAGGGCTCTAATGGATAACAGGGCTCTGGTTGTCGTCCCTGATTTCCCTTGTTCCACTCCACTTCCCCGGCCCTTCCAAAGGAGTTTTTATTTCACTCCGTCTTTTAATTTTTCTCATTTTTTCTCAAATTGTTTTCTTCTCATTTTTATTTTCGCTCGCATACGGCGAGCAAATTAATCTGAGTTCAAAATCAAGTCGGAAATTGGTGAGTGAGATGGGACTAATTAATTTGCTGTATAATACTGTAAGCACTGTAAGGTTTTCAACTGATAGTAGTTCAAGGAGTCGAACTGACTGACTTCTGACTATAGTCGACTTATAAGTCGCTTCCCTCCACTTCAGAATCTGAGTTCCCAATAGTAATAGGATTTCCTTCGAAAATAGAAGTTTTTCAGGGCCTTTCCATCTGATGGCGATCATTTTCATTTGATTTCAATATTTTTCAATCAAACAATAATTCTAATACAAATCATTTTCATTTGAATTTATTCTTATTCTTACTTCGTACAGTCTTGGAGGACACAAGAATATTGTGTGTAGAACAGCGGTCTATACAGAAAATAATCAACCGTTGTGGAAACATTTGCTGCGTTCTCACAACTTCATGTTAATGAGTGTTGAGCAGTCTTGGAAAGGCCCTGAAAAAGTTCTATTTTCGAAGGAAATCCTATTACTATTGGGAACTCAAGTTTCGGTCTCCAGTTCAAAATTCACATGTGGTTCATCTGGGTTATTATAAAAATATAATATTCATTCGTGTCTGTTCCATCAACAGTATTTTTTGTCTTAAAACTACAGTTTGATGAATTTACTTTAATACTACTGCAGATAAGCAGTACTCTGCAAGAGGTTATGGGCCCAGCACGCTTCCACTGGAAAATTGCAAGCCCATATTAACGCCCCTAGAAGTAAAACCTCATTTGACGGTGTTGAGGTTGATGAAAAGCATATAGCTCAATATCCATTTAGGTCTTTGATGGGTTCCTTGTTCTATTTAGCCATAGGAACCAGTGGCGGCTCGTCCATAAGGCCACCTTGGCCCTCGCCCCACCCAAAAATTTGCAAAGGAAAACAGAAAAAACATAGAACAAGGAGAAAAAAATCTTACCTACTACTACCCACCATGGAAGAAGGGAGATCTCCCTTCCGCCATGACTACCCACTTCCACTGAGTCGCATTTTGTTTCGATTTATCGATTAAAAAAGTCGATTATCGGATCGACCAGAAGTGCCCAGTCTCAATGTTGAAGGTATAGGCGCTTCCTGGGGTGGGGGAAGGCACTCTGTGTTGCGAGATAGGAGGCGTTCCGGGCGGTGGCCAAAATATCGTATCAAGTTGAACGCCGAAAACAATCGATCGTTGAATCGTTCCTTGTCAAGGAAGAACGAGTTTCATTCTTCCATGCTTTCTTCCATGTTTGATAAGAATGATATCAAAACGTTGCCTGACGTTATAATATTATTTTGAATGCATTGACTGGTGGTTTTTAGCTTCGTATTTACTCATCATAGTAAAAGTGAATTATTGTCTCCATAATATTAATCAACTAAACATTGAAATTTAATCTCACGTGCAACGCGTGAACGCTTTGCTAGTCGTCAAGACTGAAGTGGATCCACAGAAAACCCTACTATACTACGTGGATCACTATTCGCCCAAGGGAATCTCATTTGTTGATTTCTACATTCTGTAAGTTAATAACAGTTAATAACCGTTAATAACAGTAATATACATAATATTATTATGTAACTCAGTCAACCGTTGAGAATACTGTTTTATTTGTTATCCCTGAAACTGATGGTGACTTCGTTGACTCGAGCTTTGTTTGAGCTAACCAACGAACTCTAAAAGCTAGTTGAAATCAATCTTGCTGTTCTGTGATCGCTCAAAATGTTTTGATACGATTGGATAAGAAAACGTATGTGCAATCTGGGCATAAGAGGACATTTTTAGAGGGGGTTTTCAAGGTACCACTCGGCTAGGAAGCAGATGGTCGCGATTGCTAATTTTTAAAAACCCCAGTAATAGAAACTCCAATAATATAATTTTTTGACTACCTTTATAATGTACTCTTTGAATAGTACTCGTACAGTCACAATTTCTCTTTTATTATTCCTATAATTTTGAAGATAATTATTTGGGTGGGTAGGTGGGATTGCCTTGCAGCCACCTCCTCGTCGGTAATCCTGGATACTGGTCAGTAACCTTCCCTCTCCTCAAGAGAACTCTTTGGAGAACGATGTTTCCTGACTTGCTAAGAGCAGCATACCATTAATTATGAAGCAGTTTAGCTGTAAGGGTAGTTTGAGTTTAGTTCCTATAGTGAGTACCTAATAGGTAGGTATGCACCTAAATATTGCCCTGGTGCCCCACCAGTTTCTGAGCCCACGAGCCGCCCCTGATAGGAACCAGACCAGTTATAGCCATGAACTGCCTAAGCCAGTTGAATGATAAGTATGCAGAGGCGCATTGGAAAGCGGCGAAAAGAATTCCAAGATACTTGAAGGGTACGGTAGACATGAAATTGACTTGTATTAAAATGGATCAGCCTCTGATTGGGTTTAAAGACGCTGATTGGGGAAACTGCGCACATGATCGTAGATCATTCAGTGGAACGGTGTTCATGATGTCAGGAGCTGCGATTACTTGGGAGTCACAGAAGCAGTAAACAGTGGCTATATCCACGACATCCAATTGAGGGGGCGATAGTGCTGAAAAACAACAATCAAGGTGCACTTGATTTGTTAGAAAATCCACCATACCATTGTCGAATTAAACACATAGATATACGTCAAGCGTTCATCCGAAAAGCTATAGGAGAAAAAATATGCCAAGAAAAAATATATGAGAAGCTGGAATATAATATACCATATTTCGCCATATTACCATATTATACCATATTATGCCATCTGATATACGAGAGGATTTCTTAACCAAATCGACTCCAAGAGTGAAGCATGGAGATTGTTCCCAAGGATTAGGTATTCAGACGCTCACTTGAAGGGGCGTATTGGGAAATCAAGTTTCGGTCTCCAGTTCAAAATTCACATTTTCGAGAGAGCAGTTCGATATGTGGCAGCCCAAGTAGCGAGAAAGATTGAACGAGAGCACCGTAACAGGGTCAAGGAAATATTTGGATGCACGAAAAACCAAACATTCAAGCGTATGAACCATCTACTGATAACAAACAACACGTATTTGCATCGTTTTGTAAACTCGAAAAGTATCTCCGAACAAGAATTTTGATATCACAAAACCACGTGTCGTTTTAATCATCTGTTCCCCAGAATGAAATTTTTCCATGAGTTCCACCGTTTGAATCACGCTGGTGATCATTTCTCTTAGTTATACAGCTGAGCATACGAGCTGGAAAATGGCCAGCCTTACGGAACCTGAATGTACCTAACAAAAAGTACAGAGAGGGATGTGATATAGGTACGAGTACACGGGCCCAGTGGTACCAACGTCATCACATGATCAGCTCCCATGGGTTTTTATGTCTTCTGCTTTTGGTATCTTCGGTTTCCAATGAATAATATGAATATAGAGCACTGACGTTGTTTAATGGTTAGTGCCATCAATTGCGTTGTATACACTGTCTTGTCACCAGGATTTGATTCCCGGTTGGAGCGGATGACTTCGGCCCCTAAGCCACATCAAGTAAAGCGCTTAACTAAAAGTCAAGTTGGGATAAGCTCCTTTCCGTTGGTATAACCAATTGGTAAACTCAAAGTAACGCGACTTTACTTCATAATATGAGTATAATATGAGTATCCATCAACGACAAACGCAGTGCAGAGTGGAAACTACTCGTTCCGCAACGCTACCGCTCCATTGAGTATTGAGTTTTGAGAGCACTCCTAAGTGGTCTCAGGTTGAGAGTAAGTCTTACTCTCACCTTTCTTTCAGCCAATAAACGATGAAGAGATTCGTAATTCGAATTTCAAGGCAGTTTTGAGGAGTAGGTCTTAACTAGCTGTATGTTCAAGTCATTTCCCCTGCTTCAAAAATATTGGAAAAAATTGTTACTATCCCTTCAATATATGTACAGCTGCGAGGTGGAGTAATTTCCCCCTATCTAAGTGGCAGATGTTGGTCGGAATGGGAAACTGCAATACAGAAGTGGGTACCTACTGGGAATAGAACGATGAGGTACGAGTTCTCGGAATGACTGCTATACCACACCTAGTAGGTACCGGAGTAAATATACGAGCTAGTAGGGTACCTACCTAAGTATTGTTCAAGCAATAATGGGAAGGAAAATATACGAATGCTACGGCAAAGATATTGCTCGGAGAGGGAGATAATAGAGGGAACACAGAGGGTCATAAAAGAAGTCGAGGAGAAGCGCGGCGGGAGGATAAATGCCCTATGGCCCAACACAACCTGTTTTCTTTTCATTAGTTCATATTTATTTATAACTTTTACCTCAATAAAACCCTCACTTTCACACGTGCACAAACCCCCTCCACTCAAAAGAACATCATCAGAGGAAAAGTGGGGGAAAATTGGTTATGAGGAGGCTCTCGGTCGACTCCTTGAGAACTATTTTCCTCGGTTTTCTTGTATCGCTGTGGTGAAAAGATTGTTGTTGAGGTAAATAGCAATGATTTTTTCCCCCTTTCAAAGCACTGGCCCAAAGTAAATCTCTTTAAGCTTTAGAGTCCATAGAGACGGCAACCGGTTCATCAATTTACAGGACGAACAAGTCGGAAGTTTGACATTTTCAGTTTACTCACACAGCTCTAAGAAAAGAGTATAGCGATTCTCCTCCCGCACCATAGGATGAACGAATACAATTACAGCAGTCCCCGTTTATATCAGATCCAGTTATAATGATCACCCGCTTACATCGATTAAAATGCCAAGAACGGAAAGGATCGACATTTTAACGTTGAAAATTCCCCGCTTATGTCGATCAGGACCCCGTTTACATCGATCGGTGATACTGTACCTGGGCGTTTGTTAGTGAAATTTGTCTCGGAAAAGAGAAAGAGAGGAAAAGGACGAGGAGGTTGACAAAGCCCTAAAAAAATGGTTTACCGATGTCTGTGCTGAGATTCTCTCGGAAGACGCTCCGGATCCCCACGAAAGTGATGGTGATGACGACGACGATACCGAGGTGACCCCACATACTCATCAGACCATGATGGGTGCTCAGAGCCGGCGTTCAGCACTATGGTGACGATGCAGTACCGCTTCGAAGATTTTATCACCAACATGTTGAACAGCAACAAGCGCCAAACAAAAATTCAACCAATTTTTCAAGCCTGTCAACAAAGTTTGAGCTTATTTATCAATTAAATATTTGTACATTTCATTAGCGGTACTGACAAGTACGTATTCCGATATAGTTGAATATCCACGAATATGGTACCGATCCGGTTACGGTAAAATTCTCTATGTATTCAAGGGGGTAATAACGATGGTAGTATGCCACTCGCCTTGAATTTGATCTTAGCCGGATCGGCATCATACAAGACTAGCTTTCGGCCATCGCTGCCGGGCAGAACTAGGGGTGTGTCCATCTACCTCTGTTACCTGTCGCTTCACGGATTATACCTCTTACATGTTCCTTTACAAACCCTTATAATCTTAAATACCAAAAATAATATTCATCTGCCTCACGGGAAGGAAGAATTTAGGATTTTTATATTTCGGATTCCCCATAAACCCCCACCCTTATGCATCGGATCCGGAAGTGAACCCCTCTATGTCCTTCCCTGGTCACAGAAACATTTAAAGACGGGAGAAGGGTTCGATCTATTGAGCCATTTCTGCGTGATTGAAGGACAGACAAACATACAGAAAAACAGACAGACACCAAATTCAAAATGGGCATGGTTCGAATCCACTTCACGCGAAACGAATAACTGTAGTGAAATTTTTTTAAAATACCCAAGGAACACGAAAATCGTCTCTAAATTTAGTTATATAGATATGTCAGTTTACAAGAATGTTTGGCCTCCCCAAAGTCATCATCAATCAGTGTGAAAAAACTAAGGAACTTTCATCCAAGAGAAGAGCTTTGTGGTTGGCCAAAATTAACAGAAATTCAGGCATGGAAAGAAGAAGAAACGTGGTTGTTACTATAGATTTTCTTCACGGTGCATCTGCTCCAATCTGATAACGGAATGAGATATCGCAATTCTGACTTCACCATCGTGTTCAGCGTTGGAAAAACTGAGGTGTTACTCGGCAAAAACGAGCTAAAAAATGAGAGTTAATTGAACATGTATGTCTGCTAAATTCAACATCTGCTCTAATCTGACAACGAAATGAGATATCGCCATTCTAACTTCACAACCGTCTTCAGCTGTTGAGAACGCTATAAACTGAATTGTTAGTCGGCAAAAAGGAGACAAAATTTGTTATAAAACCGGTAAAATGGAGGCATTTTACATGTAAAACTCTGCAAATTCTTGACACAACGGTTTATTATCTTCCTTGTGCAGATCACCCTTCTGTCTATACCAGACTGTGTTGCAAATCGGCACCATACCATATTCTCACCGTACTCATACCATACCATACGAATTTCTTTCCTATCATACCATACTGTATTATACCAAATCATACATACAATAATATACCATACCATACTCATACCATGTCATACAAACCGAGTGAATATTGAAATGTCATCCATTTCTGACCTATATTTAAAATTTCAAGTATCTAGCTCATCATCAAAATTTAATTTGTTTAAACAAATAGGTATTATTTAAACAATTTTACAGACAAGAAACCGAGTGAATATTGCATTGTGATCCAGTTCTGACCTATTTTTGAATTTCAAGCCCATAGCTCATCATCAAAATTTAATTTGTATTATTACAAAAAGGTATTATTTAAACAATTTTACAGATGAGAAACCGAGTGAATATTGCAATGTGGTCTATCCCCGACTCACGGTTAAAATTTCTAGACTGTAGTTTACCGGGAAGATGTAAAAAGGTAGTTTTATTCTGGGCGTCTGGGGGTTGGGTCACATAACGGCCGTTTTCGACGCGAAAGTTTAGTGTTTTTCCTAAAACTTTGCGCGGTCACTGTGAACGAACGGCTGGTCGCACAAAAATCCAATTGGTCTTAAAAGATTCGTAATTTTCCAGGTCATTCAAAGGTGAACTAAAATTTACACGGTTCAGTTAAATATTTGGGGATAAGACATCGTCGAAATTTTAAATTTCGTTTTGAACCCTTTCCCCATGACCTAGGGTTATGAAAAGTTTCGAGGATCATTGTGGGGCTGGTCCAAACCCAGAAACCAAATTTCGTAATTTTAGCTCAACGCTAACTGGGCAAAGTGGCGCGAACGGCGTACGGCGGACGGCGTACGGCGGACGGACGGATTTTTTTTTTATTCGATTTTCTGAATCTACGTATCTTGAAACGTAAACCAACAAATTTTTAGGGGGGGGGGGGGGTTAAAATTTTTTTTCTTTGGGCGATTCCAATGGTTCATTATCGAAGATAATAAACCAAAAAAACTATTTGTAATAGGTAAACATATTGTAACTGACTGAAATCACTGTTATCACCGTATCCAAATATCGATATTCCCTCAAATAATCTATTGTTATGTCTCGAGTACACAACCTATAGGGATGTCCCAAAAGTATTGATACTATTGATACATATCGATACTTTTTTCCTGATATATTATATCACATCGTAGCATCAATACTTTTTTTCCCAGTATCGGAGCCGATACTCTTTTTATCCCTCACATTTTAACAGTTTCAAAACCTACGACGCGCAGGTATAGGTACCTAGATTGCAGGGAGACCAACCACTTCAGCAAATTGAAGATAGTTTGTCAGTACCTCCAGCTCTCCATCTAGGAAGGACCATCAAAATGTTTCCAACCAACCACTTCTATGTTGTTGAAATAGTTTTTTGATTTGATTTCCTTTTTATTGTGTTTGTTCTTTCTTGTTTTCTGATGTAATAGTACCGAAGCCGAATTAACGAAATAAATTCATCCTACACCTCATCCTTCAGTACACATTCAATTATTCGAATTTTCCCTTTGTCCCTAGTGAAAGTTTTTCGTGAATTTTAATGTCGTAAAATACAATTTTTGTTTTAATCTAAAAGTCTTCGAAAAAATTCTTCGAAAAAATAGAACATAATGTATAAAGAGAGTAAAAATTAAGTAATAGGTATGTATTTAAAAATGTACTTGTAACATAAACAATTAGTAAGTTCGTTTGTACATATGAATTATGGCTGTAAAGATCTTTCTAATGCCAATAAAAATTAAAAAAAAAAAAAAAAAAAATCTAAAAGTATTGCCTTGTAGTATTGTTTTGTATTGCCTTGTATTGTCAATAATTTTTAAAAACAAGCGCCCAAACAAAAACAAAAGTTTCAAAAGCGTTTAGTGCCCTTGAACCCCGGAGTCCTTGTTCAGTACTTACAGGATTTCAATAGACGCTCGTTTGTTTGAAATAGAAACTAGTACGTAAATCATCACCAGGGACGTCTCTCTCCCAAATCACTATTTCTATGCGGTAATAAATTTATAGTTTATAATTCGCACGCATCATACCAACTTTTTGCAGTCTCTTCATTTTATCAAACTTAGATTTATTAGACCTACCTTAAGCCTAGTGATGGTCAATAAGAATTTTCTGTTATACAGAATTGAAATTCAAGGAGGATTTTACATTTGTTAGGTTCATGACATTTTTTTGTTTAAATGCGGAATTTTTAAAGTACTCAAATAACTTTCAAGTCCAATTCTTCTTATGAACAAGCCAAGCAATTTACGCACGCATACAGCCAATCTGTAAATCATCGTCATTCTAGGTAAGAGCACATCAAAATCCTCGTAGAGGTTAACAGTTGTTACGCAAGGTGACTTCTTCCATCCAACCACTCAATAAAATCAGCTGATCATTTCATTTTAATTGATATTGCGGCGGTATCCCCCCCCCCATGTTTTTAATTTCCCACTCCGGTGTGAACCCACGCTATTATTAAATCACTTCTTTTTCAACAAGCTATCAGCGCTATTCTCCATCGATCTAGTTCGCTATTTTCGCCATATTCCATTTTTCTTCAATCTCCAGTCGGTGACTAATTAATCTGTTCTTTTTAGCTCTTCATCTTGTTTATTTTATATTTTTCAGGTCATCGCAAAGAAAGAGGTTTATTTTTATTTATTCGTTGTCAATGCCAAGTACAGGTTGTGCTCCCTTATTTCGACTTTTCATCATCTTACTATTTCCTCCCCTATTTTAAATAATTTAAAATAGGGGAGGAAATAGTAAGGTGATTCTTTTCTCCGGTTAATTTTCTTTGTAAAAATCAAGGGGTAGCAGAGTTTGATTACTTGTGTGTTGATTCTTTTCTAACCCCACCATCGTTACATAATTCGAGTGATTTTATTACTACACTGTACGTAAGAAAGTATTCGCAACCACATTTAGGTTACCAAAACTACTCGATAGATAAATATAATAATCAATCATATGTCAGTAATACAATACGTATTGTACAATATAGTACTGTTTTGTTACTGACTATGGTTTAATCACCGAAACCGGTCTAACAGTGGATTTATATTTCAGTGGAAATACACGATTTTTCAAACACTCTTATTTTCCTTTGTTTTCCACGATTTCTCCGCGAGTGATTTAGTACGTGACTGTCAACTTGAATGATCATAATGTTACGGCGGAGATTGTGAAACTATCCAATAGATGTTAATAGATACTTTGGTGACTGTTAATTGAGGAACACCATAAAAAGGTTTTAGACCTAAAAAGTATTATTAATTAGCTCTAATTTAGTAAAAAAGGAGTTTATACATAATAATCATGTTCGAATCACCCACTATTTCCATTCTGATGGTCCAATTACCATCTTGAGGGTTAAAACTCTGAAACATATATCAGTTACGTAACTGATATTTTTCAGGTTTTTAACATGCGTAGCATTTTATACACTGTATATTCCAAGTTTTATTCAGGTATGTAATTTCAGAGTTCAGTACATGACAAACATTTAGGTTTGGATAAATATTAGGGTAGCAATCCACACTTTCCTACTAGTCAAGCTGATCGAAAACTTTGGCAGGCTCTCCTGTAAAATGCCGAAAAATGCACTTGATCACCATCACCTCCAACCCGACTATTATAGAATTAGAAGTAAAGGGCGTTCAGTTTTGAGATACGTGCACGTATCCATGGATCCGAACATCGTCAACATGAGCGGTTTCAAACCACACATGGTATTGTGAAATCGAGTTTCTAGTTCTGAGGTACTTTTCTTGTTTACGGGCAGAACATAGTTTCGGATATTATTTTCATGGCACTTACTGCTGGTTCCAATACTATTTTTCGAATTGGCTCTGGAAAGCCTAAACTCCCCCTTATAATGTCGTGAGGAGTGGGAAAGTGTCCAGGTCACATAATATGCTCACGTGGTCATGTGGATATCATCCAGGTCCCGCAGTTGGTGATGCAGGTTTGGCAACGGCCATTGTTTAGGCCCATTCGCTGTCACTATCAACCCCAGCGTTCTCCCGCCGAGATTAAAAACAGCAACAAGGGAGAGAACACCGTGTCGTTGGGGGACTAATTCAATATTAATACCCTCAATGGACTCGTATTCCGAATTCACGTTATTGGGCGCATAATGAAATGGGACCCGCGGGACGTCCATCCGAGTTTTTCCCGAAAAAATCGCAAAACTGATTAGGGAAGACCTCACACTAGCGACCCTCCCCTCAACACAATTCCATGTGGACATGAGATAGAGACAGAGAGAGAGAGAGAGATGGGAAAGTTTCATTCATGTAGCATCACCTGCCGAGCGAATATTTGAAGTATCTACCCTACAAAGTGTGCCAACGCGGAACACAAATATTCATTCTCAAACTCTATTCAACCCAACTACTCCTCAAAGCAGCACCCCATATATCAGACACAAACTATATCATAATTTGCCTATGAAAGATTTCGCTGAAACTAACTCATACGAATCACCCAGAAAAATATTATGAGAAAAACGTTAGAGGATAGCGAGGAGGATAGTCACAAACTTAAAACATGATGATTTTGTGAGTGTTCTGATTGCTCATAATGTGCTGCTTGTAATGAGGCTTGCACGTAAATTTAAAGAAATTATAGTCAATATTATCTGGGGGAAAAGTTGAAATCATTCGTATCTAACGGATCCCGTTGTTGCAATCATATAATTTGAGGGCCGGTAAAGTTGCAAGAAAAATTCGACAATTTGACAATTTAGAATTTTCAGTAATTTGACACTTTGGAATTGTAGTAGGAAGAAGAAGAAGAAGAAGAAAAAGCATGTTTATTGTTACCAGATTGTACAATTAAATTGTTACGTCACTGATTTTTATTTAAATATAAAACATGATTGGCAATGGGTGTGAAACCCGTCTGCCGGGTTGCCTGAAGTCGCCGATTTGTCCCTGAAATTGTTGTAACTTGTAGTAGGACAGAAAGGGTGTTTACAAATAGCCAGCATTCAACAAAATGGAGGCCTTTTTGAACATTTACTGTAATTACGTATTAGAACATGCTTGCACAAATTTAAAACTGCACCTTAGAAGATAAAACAGATTAATTTTGTTCGTAAAAATGCCTACTTATTTGAAACCCATTACTAAGCGTCAAAAACCTCGACTTGCTTCGCTGTTTTTTGCATTCAAACGAGGTTTTCTCGACCAAATAAAATAGTAAAAGGTTTTTTTGATATACCATTCGAAAGCTGACCTTTTGGTGCATTTTTTAAGCTACAGGCATCTGATCAAATGCCAATTAGAGTGGAGTAATGAACGTTTCAAAAACCTTCTTTTTTTAAATTTTCTTGAAGTTTGCTTTGTAGAGTGATTTTTCGCCGAATTGATGTGAGCAAAAAAGAATTGGTTTGGCGCTTGAAAGATAGGAAATTTAACGCACTTCCCAACAGTACTTTTACTTTAAATAATACTGTAAGTGAGTTATAGCCGTTTTGCTGAGACAAGGTCGAAAACACCAAAAATTCTTAGAAGTGAAATTACTCAAAAACTAAGCGAGATAAAAAACATTCCTACGAGGCACTTTTTGTTGGAAATTGGTTGTAGAATACGTGGGTGAAGTACTGCGCATGTTAACTGATACACCCTGTATAGTTAGGTATTATAATATAATACCTGCTACTTTAAAAGTAGGTGAGTTTATTATAATAATCAATATTCAATAATTTCCTCCACTCGACTTGGACGAACAGCGAAACCAGTTGAGGCAGATGACAGGGTGGGATTGTTAGATACTTGGTATTGTTTTATCAATGTAGATAAGTGGTGTTTACATCTAAGCGATTTTAGCCCTCCAAGCGATTTTTTAAAATGAAACTGTGATCAGTGGCCTACGAGGTGCGATAATTTGAATCGACTGGTGTAAAAATCCCATTTTTGACAAAATGTTGGATATACTTTAAATTTTAGAAAGAAAGAAAAAATAGCACAAAAAGGGGGTTTCAAATTCGAGAATCACTTGAGATATTGAGTAGTTCAAGCAGTTGAACTCTGCATTTGGTGATGGTAAGAATGGGGAATAGGCTCAAAACTTGGCGGCCTGAGGCAGTTATCCCAGGGGAAGAGGACACGCTGGACCTAAAAAAACCCTCTGAACTCCATCGCAATATCCAATTCAAAGAGTTATACAGTTCCTGTCAGTTTCTTATTTTTTACATCAATCGTCTCTCCATCTTCGCCCGAAGGCTTTGGATATCCTCAGGGACCCAGAAATACCCTCTTTTTTGCAAGCGAATTCAACGAATCGGAGTTCACGAAGTGAACATCAGAAATGTTAATGGCCACCTCTGTAATTCCTTGTGAATTTGTCAAGGTTCCCTTTTTCTTCCGAGCAAAGTGCTGTTCTTTCATCTAGTGATCTAGACAGAAGGGTGATCTGCATAAAGAAGATAATAAAACGTTGTGTCAAGAATTTGCAGAGTTTTTTCATTTGATTTTCTGAATCTACCTATCTTGAAACGTAAATTAACAAATATTGAGGTAGGGTTTAAAAAATTTTTTCTTTGGTCGATTCCAATGGTTCATTATCGAAGATAATAAACCAAAAAAGAATGAGGAAAAAAATATTAATGAAACAAAATTATTTAAAAAATAATAATAATGGAAAAAAATAATAATGTGAAAAAAATTAACGCCAAAATGATAGTTACTATAGCAGAAAGGATGAGTTCAAATACCAGTTATTTGGATCACAAAACTTGGGAGAGCTGAGTTCTGAGTTGGTCAAGTTACCACAACCGTGAGTGAATTTGGTAATCTGAATCCATGATTGGTCTTGTGAACTGATATTTTAAAGGTCTGCAGAGAGAATTGTCTGAATTTGCTTAATAACGTTTGGAGCCATTTTGGACCCTGCCAACAACTTCCCAATGATCATGAGCAATGTCAACACGAACATATGAGTATGAAATGAGGATACGATTCTACTTTTGCGGATTCTAGTAGACTATTTAGTAGATCACCTAGTAGACTATTCGGTATTGGTAAGTCTATTCACAGGAGGGCGCAGTTTACTACATTTAAACTGTTTAGTGCTGCACCAGGGAACGCTTCATGTCGGGATGGTGGTTCCATGTCGTGGGCCCGTCAACATTACTATTTACGATGCTCCAGTCAACTACGGGTCAGAAAGTCCTGATGCGGTCGCACAATGAATTTTGTAAAGAGGAGCCATACGAACTCTCTCCAGACACGAACCGAGATGTCGAAAGCTCGCACGATGTTTACTGGACCTTTAACCCTTTGCCGCCAAGTTGAAAATATTTCTTGGTCTCGATCCTTCGCCAGCCATCCACACGCTCACCAATTCGAGCTCGACGAACTTATACTCGGTAAGTTCCTCTCAGACTCAAGCGGTCTCCTTCCGAGTTTCATTTCTCCAATCTCATAAACACTTACGTGAGGTTACGTGAATTGGTGTTTGTTGTTTTTACAATTCTGTGGATGACTGGTGCCTTATCTTCCAGATGGAAGAGGACACTAAATGAAGCCGAGGTAACATAATGGAAATGGGGCCGAACAGATCGTTAAGAGTACCTTCAGGTCACCCCTGTTTTTGACTATGTTTAGGAATCCCCAACTCGATTTTGGGAAAATGTTGAAGCACAGTCTCATAATTTGTGGGTTTAAGATTCAAGATACGTAGAATCATAAAATGAAATTTTAAAAAATACGTCCATCTGCGCCTTTTTGCCTAGTTTTTTTTTTTTTTTTAACTTTGTAAGTCTTTTAATTACTTCAAAATCAATTTTTGAGAGTAAAAAATTATTTTTATTTTTTCCCCTGATTTACCCTTAAATAGGGTTGAATTTCACCCTCATGAACAGCTACGATTTCTGGGTGGCTACGTTTTGAACTCAGGGGGGGTTGTAAAAACGCCCAATACCCACCAAATCTTTGGGCTTTGTGTGAAAACTTTTTCCCTCTTCCTGATAGCTGTGCTGATGGAGGAAGTTCGTTTTTGCAGTCATATGCAATCATAATATGATGTTAGGACAGTATGCATTGAATTATTGTTCGAAGCAGTGAAATCTTTTCAACTCCAAAAGCTAATACTAATACTAATTTCAACTCCAATAACTAATACTCCCAATACTAAACTAATTTGTAATACAACTAGTAGATCATGTACAACTAGTAATAGATCATGATGTAATAGATGTAATAGATCATGTGCAACTAGTAAATTCCTTTTCCCAGTCGAATGGCACACGGTTGATTGTGACACTTTGCTTAGGTGTCGAATAATTTGTTCTGATGCTGGCGGAAGTAAAACAATACGACAATCGTACAATGGTCGAATTTAATGTATACCGAATAATTGATATATATGGTATCGAATTTAACCGAATAATTTTTACTAATCATTTTTTACAAAACGTCCTATTGATAAACCGAAATCAAACGCCTATGACATGAAAATATAATAAATGTAGTGCATACAATATAATAATATACGTACAATATATTTTCAAGTCATAGACGTTTGGTATCGGTCGTTGACTCACAAGCATTTTATGTTATTGGGTTGAATAACATTGAAGGAAAAATATCGTTGACATGATGGTGGCGGGTAACAAACAATATATGACTTGGGCCATTCTGGTGAAGCTCATTAGAACTATTGAAATCCCTGTAGTAAAGTAGAGACAGAGTGAATTGCAGACCTCATCACAACCCACGCGAATCCTATTCAAAGTCACCTCATAAACACCTCGAATATAATCGGACTTCGCCAAGAGACCGATGATTAACGGAAAAGCCGACCAACTGGAATTTGAAAGCGAGCGAATATAACAAACTTCACCGCTGATTTCTCCGCGTGACCGACGACAACTTGCTTCGGAAACCTGCGATTCACCTCGAATCTGGGAGTTGTCAGGGTTTGTCGGAAGGCTCCAAAGGGTCGACGAAAGTCAGTGAGGGCCGCCAGCACCATCAATCATCATCTCTGATCACCTGCCTGCCATCCCCTGCCTTTCCTTTCTTCGCCTGGTATCTCGCCTGCCCTCCTACTTGAGTGGGAAGCCTCTTGAAACCTGTTATCTTAATATTCTTAGACATCAGTGATTCCCTTCCTCCTTTCCGACCCTCTAAAAACCTGATGGTTAATCGGATAAAAGATTGGTGTATCGTGGTGAGGGAAATTCGCGTCTCGTCGCTGTCGGCCCCATTTCGGCAGAGGTCAAGGTATGTCTCATCACTGCCCAGTGGAAGGTCGGATAAAACAGCCCCATAAAATAAAGTGAAGTACACATTTTCTGCAATATATGTTATCCGTATTAATTTCCCCTCCTGAACATGAATTTGGCTATCACGTAACCGTGTTTTCCTAACCCACAAAAATAGGTGAAAATGAGAGAAAATCGAGGGAAATTCACTCCTCAAAATACAAAAACAAAATTGATTTTCATACTCGAATCGATAATTACGTGTGTACGGACCCATTCAACTTGAATCCACAGCTAGAATTGTGTCAGACCATTTAGATTTTTTTCTAACCTCAAAAATCATGATTTTTAAAATTCAATCGATTTGAGCCAAATGTGGTATATTTTTGGTCGCTGATTATGAATCTGAAGTCAGATTTGCAAAATTCAAGATGGTGGATCAAATATGGTGGACAAACCGATTTGTTGTGCCGTTTTTGGGGGGGTTTCGGCCTGCCATATTGAATCGGCTATCTATAATTTTGCAAATCTGACTTAAGATTCATAATCAGCGACCAAAAATATACCACATTTGGCTCGTGTTCAATATCCCAAAAAACCCTCTATACCAAATTTGGCTCCAATCGGTTGGCTTTCGAAACTTTTGTCCGCCATATTGGATCCACCACCTTGAATTTTGCAAATTTGACCCAAAAAAAATTGTTATACCCAATTTCGCTCAAATCGATTGAATTTTCCAAAATCATGATACTTATGTTTTTTTTAAGGTTAGAAAAAAAACAAAAAGCGCTAAGGAGGTAGATGGGAGTTTGATGGAGATTGTTTCTTGGAACCTAACACAATTCTAGCGGTGGATTCTAGTTGAATGAGCCGGAAATCATGTAAATACGGATTCGGATATGAAAATACTTTCTTTTTTATTTGGATTTTCAGGAGTGATTTTTTCTTGATTTCCAATCATTTTCACCTATTTGAGGTTAAAAAAAATATGTGTCGTAATAGCCAACTTCTGATAGCAAATTCATGTTCAGGATGCGAAATTACTACAGATTATTACTAGATTCTTAGTAGGTGCCTACACTAACAAAATTGTAGGCCGTTTCCCCAATCATTTCCTATACCTAGTTATGGGACCCACAAGGATATTGTATTCAGAACCGTTATCTAGACAGAAGGACGGTCTGTACATAAGATAATGAACCATTGTCCAAGAATTTTCATCGTTTTTCATTCGATTTTTCGATGCTACGTATCTTGGAACTTAAACCCTGAAATTGATGTTTAAACCCTGTTTAATTATTTATGGTCATGACATAATATGTTTATGTTTATATTATGTTTATGTTTTACTTTTATATTTTTTTGTATAGTAAATTGCCAGATAAATAAATGAAAAATGAAATTAAATGACGTTTCATGAGTGTTGATTGGTTTTGTTTCTTGGTCGATTCAAATGGTTCACTATCGTAGATAATAAATCAAAAGGGCCCAAGATTGTAATAATTATGGCAATGTCAATGTTATTAGGGTCCAAGTAGGTGCTCGAATGGGGTGGGGGGGGTCCAGAATAGGAGACCAGGTGGTCATGTGTCCGAATATGGCGAGTGTGGGGGAGGGGGAGTCAGTAACTAGCTCAGTAATGGTCAGTAGAGTAAATCATCAAAATGATAATTGGAACATTTGTATTTGATGTAACATTATTTCAAATTAATTTGTATGAAGTAATTGTAATTTAATTTTGATCCCCTCCCTATTATGAAAAGTTTCAAGGATCCACCTCGGGCTAGCCCTACTATTATTTGTATTAATAATCATTATGTTACTATAATATTATTATAATTATGTTACATCAAATACAAATGTTTCATTTATCATTTTGATAAACCTACCCCTCACCCCTTTTAACCGGAAATGACCATATTGTCACCTATTGGAACAATATTTTAGCTAATCCCTCCAGTCGTTTCCTAAGGTTATGGGATTCACAAGGATATTGTATACAGAACACCGACCGTGGTAGAAAGACGGTCTGGACAGAGAGACGATCTGTACAGAATATTACAGCGTTGTGGAAACATTGGCAGGGTTTTTGATTTGGTCAGGCACTGCGATAATAATATGATATTATCATATTATAAGCTCTTATATTATATTATAAGCTCTTATTCCCCATTAGTGGTTCCATCCGATTTTCTGAAACTAGAACAGTAAAACCGAAAATCAGAAAAAACTGAAGACGGCTAAAGATTGGTGCCTTGCGATCGCACCTGCAGGCTAGAAGGTTATGATTTTATAAACGTAGCTCTTCATTTTCAGAAAATACTCTCTTGATTAAATTTTAATTTTACAGTTCGTTATTTTCCAATGTGGTTGGTTTAATCATCTGCTCATTTCCCCTCGACTCCTTGAAATAAGTGCAATGTTTAATTAACGCGGTACCTACCGCAAATTATTGTACCCAACACTTCATGTTTTAGTTTATTCTTTGCAAGTGTATCTGCATGTGATAAGTTATTTTGTTTCATTGTAAGACTTTTGTATAACTCCCAGTAAAAAAAGGAAAATCCCCGGTGGAAAGTGAAGGGCTTTTTCAAACAATCTTCTATATGACAGGCTTTTTAGGGATTATGTGAAACATTGACTTTCAATCATGAATAACTAGGTGGGTACCACTCAACCAACTCAGTAAGCTCGACAAGAAAAAAACCTCTCATCTCCTTTTCACCCAACTCTCACATTTTACTAGTAAAGGTTTTAATTAAGACAGACCTGATGTTGGCGTCCGGGTAATGCAATATTTCAATTAAAACCAGATTAACCAAGTCTGTCCCAGGTCTGTGAGGGACCTCTTTGATAAGAAGGAAAGAGTTGTTTTCGAAAATGGAATTAGGGAAACTTGAGAAAGCCTTTCAAGCCGGTAAGGTCGGTACAATCTCACTCCGCTTCCTCCGTTGGTGTTGTTTGCCTTAGTCAACGCCCGCTGAAGCAACACAACAAGCCGCCTCGGGGTGTCCGTATCACAATGAAACTGGGGACGTTTTCAGTGAGGTTATCGGAGCTAATGGTGACTCCGAGAGGCGGCAGACATTTTCTTGGGAACAGGCGGATAACTTCATTTATCTGAGGGATTTAAAAAAACGTCGTCAGTGAGTTCAACTGGTTTAATTTTATTTTAAATGGATTGCCGGGATCAGTGTCCCGTTTTAGTGAACTCTCGACGGAATTACGCCGTTGCGAAGACTTCAACCTTTTTCCGAGTCAAATTGGTTACGGAACATTCTGAATTCTTCCCTAAATGGTGTTTCAACCATTTTTGTTGTTATAAGAATATGCTATCCGTCGAAGGCTACGCGTTAATAATCCCGAATTTCGCATAAATGTTAGAAATTAATTTGTAATTTCTAATTTGTAATTTGTAATTAAAAATTAGAAGACCGCCTATTTAACCCAAAGAAATTTTTACTGGTTTGATACTTCATCCAACATGATCCATACTGATGAAGAACAATAAAAAAGTTAAGTTTGGTTTGGAGTCCTAGCGAAAAACAACCAAATAATACATTCGTTTGGCGACTCTACAGAGAACCTTCAACGAATTGGTTTTGATACTCGAAATTTTGTGAGTCTATTCATAGAACCTTTAGAATTGGCGATGGAGAGTTTAGTGCCCTTTCAGTGCCGCGGAATCCCAAGAATATTGGGTCTCAATGTGGGATTTTATTGGAGTTATACGAGTAAATAGAGACATCAATTTATGGGATATAAACAGTGCCTTATAGCCTTATACTCTATAAAATTCAATAAATCATAAACCAATGGTAATACCCGACAGAAAAATGTTTGTTTGGTATCGTTCATTATGGATTTCGAAACCGATTTTCGAACTGTATGACTTAGACCTCTTTGACATCCACGTACACATTTCTTTCAAGATGCTCTTAAATATTAGGAGGTCGTAAACCTTCAATTTTGGTCAATTTTAATTTTTCTCCGTATCCCGTAGTATCCCACCAATGTTTTCCGTGGTACGTGTGTGTGTGTGAAAGGGAAGGCAGCCTTCAAATGCCATTAAATAGAATCATATTAACTGTGTGTGATTGATTGATTGATAATATTTTATTGGCATAAAGGTACATACATCAGTTTAATTTTTAACTGTGTTAAAACTTCGGGCCAACTTCAATGTCTACTTGCCTCCTTAAAAGATTTACAAATTTTGTTTCCTTGTCTCTGTGTATGTGGTCAAATCCAGGTCCCAAGCATATCTCCTAGACTTTTGAACCAATTTTGATGCAATGTCCTGGGGTTATGTGATTTGGGCTTTGGCAGGCCCCGCACGAGTCTCATTGCAGTACGAACCGTACATAGCTCCGTTATGACGTTCTCGTTCACATTTTCTTAAAATTCGGGGAATGGTCGAACGAGGGGTTGATCAGCGTATGTGTAAACGTGATATGATCTAATATGATATTTATATAAATATTCGTACTGGCATTTATAATTTGTATGAAGTGCACGTCAGAATATTTCACGCCAGAATTATTTCAACAGATCACAACTAAAATACCTTAGAATGATCACAATATTTACTTCTTCACATGAGTACTTTTACACAATTCCTCATATTGACTGGAAAATTTTATGAAAATGTTTCACAGGTGAAATTTTTGCATATGAAGAGTTTATAAAGTCTTCCTACTGAGTAACATACGTTGTTACATATAAATACTCGTATTTTAAATCTGTTTCCAAACGTTTTTACGATTGTTTTCAACAAATTTTTGAAGATAAGAAGGCTATACCAAAACCCGTATCAGACCACCCTCAATTCACTGCCCCAAGACACCAAAAATCATTTATATATAAATATTTATAGCAGGTTGTATTCAAATGACCAAGCTAGATACTTGATACTAGATATTTGAATACAACCTGCTTCAATACACTAGTCAACCCCATCAACACATAAATATTTATATATTTGGCAGGCCCCGTGTAGTTCGTGTAGTTTAATGTAAAATGTTTCACGTCTACATGTCGATAATCTCGCATGAATAGGCCTATAATCTCACATGAAAGCCCGGGCTTTGTTCCATTGCCGAAACGTCGTGAGAAAATAAACACTGAAAACAAGACTAGCTTGGTCATTTGAATACAACCTACTCCTCAACACTAGTCAATCCCATCAACACAATATATTTATATATCTATATTTGATATATATAGAGGACGCTGTAACGCGAAAATTACCGTAAGATTTACAATTGTTTAAATTAAGTGTTTCTCTCTTTCTATTTTCTACTCCTGTGAAAATATTTATAGATCTATGTATGTGTCATTCCAGACGATAACTGTCGACAAAATTGGGATACAAAGTTCAAGTCTTGAAAGTCGAAAGGCAGAATCGGGCCATTCTCAGGGGGGTTTTGGGGAGTTTTAAGGGAGGGGGGAATACCCATAAATTCCAAATATGAAACAGTCTGCCAAGTGACGCCTCATTTTAGAGGTTTTTTACGCTGAACACAATAGTGAAGTCACAATTGCGATATCTTATTCCGTTCTCAAACTAAAGCACCTTGCAGATGAAGAAACGTGGTTGTTACCTGTGATGTTATCCACGGTTCATCTGCTTTAATCTGATATCGGAATGAGATATCGCAAGTCTGACTTTACCGTTGTGTTCAGCGTTGAAAAATCGATAAATTGAGGGGTTACTCGGCAAAAACGAGCAAAAAATGAAACAAAACCGAACATTCATGTTCCCATCCTCTGCCATACCGTGGAATGAAATGCAGTGTTCCTTCGTGGTGAACTACTTTGAAGATTTGGCTACTTTTGTGCCTTTAATTGGTTGAGCTTTTCTCCAGAAATACTGTCACCACGCTAAACCCTTCTTGCATGCTTCACCTGATCAAAATCCATGAGATGCGAAAATCCGCAGTAGCACTGATCTTTATTTCCCTTATCCTCGCCTGAATCCACTACCTCCGTTAGTCAGTAAGTTAGATGAAGTTGGCATATTTTTCAAGATTATAGCGATAATAAGATTTTATAATTAACACAAACGACATAGAGGGAACTGGAAGAACCTTTCCTTTCCAAGACGACAAGTAGCTATTGTTCAAGGAGACTATTCTAAGTACCTACATCTTTAGTCAGAGAGCACCACACCCGATGCCTACCGAATTAACCGAATAGCTTCATACTTGAATACCTATAATTACCCAATAAGTTGAAGATTGCCCATATTTGAATGAGATGTTCCAAACGACTCATTTTACATAAAACCAGTTATTTCTTCGAAAATTCTTTCTTATAGCCATGCTGCATGACTGGAACTTTTTGATTTCGTCAGGAACTGCATTGTAAGCGAAGTGGATAGTTAACAACGTGCTGGTTCAAATAACAAGACGTATCAAGGATGTACACACTCGGGAGCGTCAGTCGTCCCAAAGAAATAAACGTACCCAATTTAACATGAAGTCAATCAATGAACCGAGAAACTTTATGGATTCGCAAAATCGAGGCCTTAGTTGTCTTTCATTGTTAACACCATGTTTTTGTCGGGTTTTAGTGATCTGTGTTCATTCAAGAGATTTTCAATTGTTTGATTCTAAGGCCATTATCGTAACAATATGTATATTCAGCCGCTTGGTGCCTCATCCTCTCTGGTGTGTTACCACAACCTGTGTTCCCTTGAACGTGCCGAGGTTATCATATCAAACTTACCTTTCGAAATACGAGAATGAAGTAATTACCTGAAACAACAACAACAACAACATAAGATACTTCAGAAGGTTATTGAAGATTTGAAAGGTCCTCACAAAACAACAACATCATGTGTTTAATATACAGAACTGTTCGTATCGCGTAAGTTTCTAATTAAAATATCATTAAAACCTTGAGTTGGGTGATTCCACGGTCGTCAGTAACCCGACCGTTGTCTCAGACACTAACAAGTTCATAGGACGGAGAAAATGAGAAAAAAAAACTTGGATTATGAGGGAGAGTCAACTTCTTCATTGTAAAATTAAAATGGCCACGTAGTAAAATAATGAAAACAGAGTTAAAAGAAGAGAAAATGAGGGCAGTTTTTCCTCAAACCAGTAACCTGAGATAGTTCTAGGGGTTCAGAAACACTAACCGCATTATTCTTCAAGCAAGTTCATCATATTGCAGTTTGATGAATAAATGAAATGATCCAAATGGTGGGAGGGTACTCATGATCATAGCTGTAATAATATAATCAAATAACAATTCATAGTCCAAACTTTGAATCATATCGAGGTTGAGCTGGAATGAAGTGAACGCCTCTTTACTTCCTCAAACGGCAACTCAATTCCGAGAGGCAGTTTGATGAGAATCTCTTCAAACTGCCTCTGGGATAAAATAATCTCATCAAACTGCCTTTACCTGATAAAATAAAATCCAGTCATGCAGCATGACCTAATGAGAGTTGTTGATGTGCCTCAAGAACGGAAGGCACATTAGTGATGCTAAGGGACTTTCATTTATTTTTCTAACTCTTTTTACACAAACATGCTTTTTATGTCTAAAAATCGTTCATGTTTTATTACAATAATTTGAGTACTTAGTAACAAATTCTACCTCCGTGGAATAACCTCAAATTGGCAATGAATAAGTGAGTACATGGAATAAACGTTCAGTGATAATGTAATGAAGTAATCAAGGCGATACGCAATGACGTCATAAACACGTACCGGGGCAGTTATGCATGAGGAAGCCAAATTTTGAACAGCCTGATAATTATCGACTTCACAAAGAGTCAAAATATAAAGTACCACTGTATGGGTTTTGTCTCTGAATGATTTTGTGTGATGACTGTGTGATTTTCAACAAAATATTGAATTCGCTTCCGAAGCAATTTGCGTTTTTTTTCTTTTCTTTTCAATGGTCATACATTTTGAAATTATGAAAGGTGATTCTTCGAACCTCAGACGTAGACACATTCATTCACAGCCCATAATTATTAGGAAAATGAACATTGTGAACAATTGTTTTTTTATAGAGTTAAAGTAACGTAGATACAAATTGAAATGACGTTTTGTTTGGTACCTACATTTATTTGTTACGCAGCATTAAGTTTCATAATTAATTGTAATTTGTCTCGTTTCCGTCTGATTGTAAATAAATAAATTCTCATTTGCAATGAGCTTAATCTGACCAAAAGTGTTTAGTCATTCAGAAATAATAAACCGTTGTGTAATCATTTGCGGTTCTATTCCACGATATAATCGGAAGTCCCCGTCTTGCCGCATCCCCCGAGGAGGTAAAAAGTAGCAAAAAAAGTTTTGATTCAACTCGGTGCGGGAGAGAGTGGCAGCTCCTGGCTTTCTCCAGTGAAACAAAGAAAATTCTTCTCACAGTGATCTCGAAACGGTTTTATTGCAAAGTTGAGTTCACAAGAAAAGAATTGTTTTCAAGTTATACGCACGTGAAATGGGAACGTAAAATACCGGAAGAGGAATATTGAACTCACATCCCTTTTATGTTGGGTTTCACGCTCCTTCATTGGGATTCATTGAAACTTGAGATAACAGTCTCGATTTCCTTGCTTATGTTTCCATTCATCTTACGAAAGGTAGTGTGACCACGATTTTCAACATTATTAGATTTCACTCCGAACTTTTTAATAGCAATTCGATACAACAGTTGATTTACGTGGCATTTTGGCCATTGGATAGTGCTACGAGATGTTAACAGCACAGAGTGGACTCGTCTCATTCGATACGGTATTTGGGTGTGACCCTCGACTGTAGGCTGACCTTCTTGGAGCACATCAACCGGGCAGGAGAAAGGGCGAAGGCAGTGACAGCCAACCTGAGCCGACTAATGGCAAACATTGGTGGCCCTGGACCAAAGAAAAGGAAGATGGTCATGAGAACAACTGAAGCGATCATGTTGTATGGAGTGGAGGTGTGGGCTGGGGCCCTCCAAATTAAAAAGTATCGAGACCACCTGCAGTCGGTGCAGAAGATGGGAGCCTTGCGAATATTATGCCATTGTGCTTATTGTACGGCCTTCTTCCCTGTAGTAAGTGTCATTGCTGTCACTATTCTGATCGACCTATGGAGAGGAAGCTGGAAGGAGTCACTATCTCATATCGGGAAAGAGGAGAGAGAGACAGCACTACAGCATTGGCAGAATGAGTGGGAATCGAATGTCAGGGAGGCCTGGACACACGTGCTTGTCCCGCAGAGGCGCCCATGGCTAGACAGGAGGCACTGGGAAGTCGGGCAATGGATACTTCCAGTCCTACCTGTACTAAAGAACGTGGTCAGACTCCCCGAAGTGCGGGAACTGCGATGTAGCAAAGGACGATGCTGTGCACACGTTCTTCCACTGTGCCAGATGGACAAGAGAAAGAGAACTGGAAGAAGAGGAGGGCGAAATCACACCTGCTAACGTGATCAGGAAGATGATCTCCAACCAGCGAGAGTACAAGTACTACTGGTGTCCCGCGTAATCAGTGGTGGTACAACTACAGTAAAGTTATGCTCCAATTCAGGCTTGTTCATCTGGCAAAAAGCTCCCGTCAACAGCATTGAAAGAAGCGAAAAGCTCCCTGCCCGTGCAACAGAGGAAATATATTTGGTGAAACCGAGAGGACTGAGGGTGAAAGTGGGGTTGAGGTAAGAAGACAGGGAACAGGAAAACATTGGTGGTGGTGGTGGTTAGGGGTAGGGGGATCAGGTTTCTACTCGTATATGCACACTCAACAGCGAGGTGCGAAGGTCCTATATACGTGGCTGGCGGGCACAATGGATATCATTCCTTTTTGCGGCTGAGGAGGTTTTTTGGCGGACCAGTTTTTACAACGCAGTTGGGGGATATCACATATTTTTGCATTGGTACCGTGTACAGTAAACCACCACATTTCTAACTCGCCCACCGACATGTCGTACCTCAACTTTCGAAATGGTTATTCTCACTCCGTCTTTCCGATTTTCCCGCCATTTCTTTTCTCATATTTCCGTCTTTTCTTTTTCTTATAAAAGCATTACCTACATTAACTAATGTAATCGCTTTTCTTTATCGTTAATATTTTTCTCACGCTTGAAGAGAGCGGTAGGAAAACTACTCAGAACGTGGCGAGGGGGAAAAAGAAGACCTGTTGTGCTTATAATGGATGTATATCGGGAAGACCCGTTTAGATTTAGATTACCATCTTCAGTCCCCTAAGAATTAGCGGACTATCATAGCGAAAAACACGCCGGAAATCGCAATGTAGATGACCCTTATTTGTAGATAAGTGGTCTGGATTCTCGCATAGATACTCATCTAAAATCACGACGTGAAAAGTTCTAATCGTGCAGCATGAGCTTCTAACGAATTATCTAAGTATCCAACGAACTGACCAATACAGATCGTCAGTTAGTTTGAAATAAACCCAATCAAAGGTGCAGGCCGAATCAGTGATCGGAGTGGTACGATACCAAAATTTGATTTAATACTTAATTCATTCAACTATTGCCAGAGGCGGCACAATACTAACTAGAAGAAGAAGAAGAAGAAAACATGTTTATTTGGCCAAACGCACATGCAGGACAGAGAAAAAAAACAAAAAAACATGATACGTCCTCTCGGCCGGCTGATCCGGGTCGGTACACAGCAATGGACTTGTAGTTCGTCTGCCGGAGTGATACGAGCCAGAGATATTATAATATATTGTATTGCATACACAATACTAACTAACAAACGTTATGAACACTCAACAAACGTTATGAAATTCATAAGTCCGAGAAGTACGATACCAAACTCGTATATTTTACTGCACATTGTGTCATTATGAAGCCTACATTATCATCACTTGGCGTAAGCGTACATATTCGGTCTTATAAGGCATACATAGCATGTACCACATATATTATCCGATAGTTTCGACTTCAAAGACCTAATATCAACTGATATTTGCATACCGCGGCTCCATTGCCCCACTATCTACAGCGCTTTCTGTGGGTCGTTTGATGCATATTTGGTGCTGAATCCTCTCAGTATCATGCAATACCCATACTAAAAATAATGGCAACGTAAAAACCCCGAAGAATTCCTAAAATTGATCTTTATAACTATGTTTGCGTAAAGCACATCGTCCGTCTCCTTTTTTTCACAAACATCCGGAAACTTCCAAGTAGGTATTCTAAGAACCCCTCTTGTGCCCTCAATGTATCACCCAAACCCAATGTGTACTCTCACTTCTCTCAGTACAACCCCCTCCGAAAAATCGTTTATGGACTATTTCATGACATGTATTCTATAGTAAGTACGTCATTCTCTATCCGCTGGCTTTTCATCCCATTCACCATTCCGGGGAATCATGGCCCATTCGTTGGACCGTTTTTTGTGGAGTTATCGAACAAATAAAATATATTTTAGGGCAGTTTCGACTGAAACATTTTTACCTACTCAAATTCCAAAACTGTTTATCTTGAGACTTCTTATCTTTGAGACGCTTCTTTTTGTAGTAACTGATATACAGGTCAAATTTGGTCTACTCAGTATGTAGGGACAAATAGACACATGTTTGAAACGACTTATACATATGTACGAGTATATATCTCGGGTAAGAGGATATACAAACAGTCGAGTGCCCTGAGTCCGAATGCTTCTCAAATCAGGTGAGCTGAGACAATCAAGTTACTCAGACGACTTTGCCTCTGACCTCTTCTTGCGGAATTAATGGCCGGAGTACTTCAATAGCAGGAGTACTTTCAATGTATTTGATCAAAAACCTATCATAGTCCGATATTTACTTGAACTCTGTTCATTCGTTACGTCATGTAAATTCATCTTTATAAGTATTGGTTCAGATTTCACTGACCATATAGTACCGTGAGTCCTGAGGAGGAAGAAGAAGAAATTCGTGACGATACAATTATCAGCCCATCCGATAGCATTACTCCAAGATACTCATATAGTATACCTACTCATTTATTGGAATCCAAATTTGGTAACCAAATGCTATGAAACGGACTCAAACCAACTACAAATTTTAAAAAAATCTAAGAATCTAAAAAATCTAATCTAGCGATTTCAATAAAATATCTTCTTGCAAAATGTGCTAAAAATTATTCTCTCGTGATTATTTGTAGAAACATTTACAACTTCTCTGCCTTTGGTGACTGCGAAGCGAAAATGACGTCTACTCCATACTTTAACAGGTGGATCATAACATTTCACACCTATTTGAGTCTCGAGTGAAAGGAAATATGAGATTAGTGTATTAGCCGCTCGGTGTTCTCATAATGTAACTAAGTGGTTTTACTCTGCTGATGGGTGACGCTCACTCCTCGCTAAGAGCTAATTTTCAACCGTTAGAATAACAACCCCGAGGACTTCGTAATTTCTAAAAAGGTGAACGGCTGACTCAAACGTGTTTACGTCAAGTGAAGGTGGTCGATAGAACGGTGGTTAGTCAAGTGTCATGAGCTGAGAAACTCCAAAGTTTCGTTTTGAAAACACTTCGAAAAATCTAAACTTTATTCAGGGATCACTTCGGCCACTGTACAGAGGGTCTGATCGCCTAATAGCCTAAAGTGGTCCTGCTGAACCGCTCGCTTTTTTCAGAGGGATTCCACCCTTTCCTAGAAAGTTGTGTTTATTCAGCGATCCGGGGTATTGGTCTTTATGGTTCATTTCTGGTAGACGTCTTCATCGACCTGGCGGTCCCCCCATCACTCAACCCCTCGTAACCACGAATCCATTCTTTCAGACGAAAAGTCATTACAGACTCAGAGCTCACGCTCCATCACTGCTCTAACCCAGCCATCGCACCGTCATTTCGGTTCATCGGAGATCCGCCTCGGTGAACTATCGATGAAATATTCACTTTTCGTTTTGCAGCGCGTTATTCCTAAAACAACGGATAGATGTTTTACTTTCTCACTCAAACGGGCGGTGAAGCTTTGTGTTTATTCAAGAACCGAAAGAAGTGGTGTCCTCTGAAAAGAAAATTGCGCTCCCCCGTTCCAGACATCAAAGGACGTATTTGGTTCCATGTGCCCACGTCTTCGTTTTCAGCTCAGTGAACTTGGACTACTTCTTTTTATAACTTACTGCTACCTATTATTGTACAGAAACTCGTACTTACGAAGGTTAAAATTAGAACAACGGGACCGACGACACCAAGTATTGCTGCTGTTTCCATAGTCCCAATTGGGCAGCTGTCAATATCCAGTTTTTAATAAATCTGGAAACCAATATTCAATAGCCTAAGGAACAAGGCCCAAAGGAACCCATCGAACTCTTGTAAGTTGATGTATTATCGATGAACACATGACATTGATGGACACTGCAACTTGAAGGGAAATGAAGAGGCAGACTGCGCAGCGAAAAGAGGGTGTGTTGGAGGTGCTTTACAACTTCCCATGAAATTCCCCATACCAGACTTGGATAATTCTATCAAACAAAGTTTTTAAAAGGCAGACGCAATATGATGATATGGCATTAGTGAAGGGGCCACCATCACAGGGTTCGTGCCGATTTTCAATTTTCAATTTCCCTGACTTTTCCCTGATTTCCAGACAAAAATTTCGATTTTTCCCTGACTTTTCACAACGTTTCAAGATCCTTTAAACAGTAACGTTTTGCATGAATCGAAAATTTTAGATGCGCAAATGAAGAAAAAAACTCTGCAAATTCTTGACACAACGGTTCATTATCTTCTTTGTACAGATCACCCTTCTGTCTAGATCACTAGGTCTAAATGTCTAGATCCTAAATGTTAGATTAATTATTATTATGAATTATCACTAATTATTAATAATTTTATCAAGTACCTACTGAAAATTATTATAATTTATTGTTAGGTATTAATCATTCGTATTTATTATTAATTATGCTTAATTAATACGATATAATTCTGGGGTTTTTAATACTACGTCGGTAATAATTTTTCTATAAAAGAAGTACCTACCAACAAACATTCGAAAATACCTTCATTTCCGTAGCACGAAACGCACCTCAGAACAACAAACTCGACATCACTTAAGCCATATGATGTTCCAAAGAGCTTGTTAGTATGAAAATGGACCTGTATTTCAACAGTTTGAGTCACGATCGTGTTGTGAGGCACAATCTTTGAGCCGTCATTGTGAACGAACGGCTGGTCGTACAGAGCTGCGGATGGTCTTAAAAAAATCTACGGAACAAACTCTATCTAAACATGAAATAAAAAACATACCGTTCCATATGAATTTTTCGAGATATGAAATTTTCAAAATTTCAAAATTCGTTTTGAACCCCTTCCCCTTGACCAAGGGTTATGAAAAGTTTCGAGGACCATTGTGGGGCTGGTCGAAACCCATAATAAAAATTTCGTAATTTTAACTCAACGCTAACAGGGCAAAGTGGCGCGGACGGCGTACGGGCGGATTTTTTTTTTTATTTGATTTTCTGAATCTACGTATCTTGAAACGTAAACCAACAAATTTTGAGGGGGGGTTAAAAAAATTTTTTCTTTGGGCGATTCCAATGGTTCATTATCGAAGATAATAAACCAAAAACGAAGTTTACTTAAAACAAAGTAAGAGATAGAATCACAAGATAAAACACATAAAAGTTTTGAGTACGTGGTTTACATAAACCATACCTTACAAAGGTAAAGGGGTTTTCGACGCGTATCATGGATTTTTCGCAATTCTGCACCCGATTTGAGATTTTTCCCTGACCAAAATCCAATA
This sequence comes from Stenodema calcarata, assembly GCA_963920205.1. Taxonomy (NCBI): domain Eukaryota; kingdom Metazoa; phylum Arthropoda; class Insecta; order Hemiptera; family Miridae; genus Stenodema; species Stenodema calcarata. Next base: position 20,791,150 of record OY986048.1, read on the forward strand.
TCCCTGACTTTTCCATGACTTCCAGTGCCCATTTATATTTCCCTGACTTTTCCATGACTTCCCTGACTTCCCTGACCGGCACGAACCCTGCATCAGGTACAGCCGGTAGTATATTTCAAATCATGGATACCGAGAAATTGGGAATTAAATCGACGCCAGTATATACCTATACAATTAACGAGGATCCGCACGAATCATGGAAAAATGTATTCTAGTAACCATACATTGCCTTTCAAAAAAAAATCTGCATGTCAGCCTTCTGGGGGTCAAGGCGGCTTCTATTTTCCTGGAGAAGGTTAAACGAAAACTGAAACGATTTTCTTTTTTTCGCAAAAATAGATTTAAGCATTGTACTTTAAGCAAGTTACCTACTTTGTTCTTGGAATTTTTAATATTTACATACTATTCCAAGAACAATTTGGTACTTAGTAGCAAAAACCATCAAAACTATCGATTGTTTGGAAAATGTCGTTTTGATAAATTTTTGATATAGTATTTGCAAATAGAGTTAATCTTTTTGCAAATCAAATTAATCTTTTGACAAATTTAATTAAACTTTTTACAAATAAATTTAATCTTTTTACAAATAAAGTTAATCTTTTTACAAATAAAGTTAATCTTTTTACAAATAAAGTTAATCTTTTAGCAAATGAAGTTAATCTTTTTGCAAATAAAATTAAACATTTTACAAATTAATTTAAATCTTCCCACTGCAGCAAGTTTTACGATGACTTCCTCGGTGAACTGTGTCTTTTGAATGGGTAGCGCGAGGTGGAACAGCGATTGGGGACGTCAGCCGAAAACACGGTGTTAGTAATGGATAATGCCAAAATCCACAAGGCTCGAGAGGTTAATGACTTCATGAATTCTTCCCAAATGAGCATAACATTTCTGCCGCCTTATTCCCCTATGCTCAACCCGGCAGAACACGCATTTTCAAAAATTAAGAATGTGGCTCAAAGAATCATGAGTGTTCCTGGGAACATAACTTAGTGGAAGTTATATCTCGAAGTGTCGGAGAAGTTACGCCGAACGACTGCTCTAACTATGTAATGAACATGTTATAAGAAATTTTATACTCATGTGGGAAGAATTCATGAAGTCATTTCACAGGTTGTTCACCTCATCATTAGAAAGGACATTGTTTTTTAAAGACGATGTTTTTATTCGCCCTTTTCTATGTTTATGTTCTTGTTCTTTGTTCATGTCCTTTGTTTAAAAAAACATGATATGCGTTAAAAATCAATCTTACCTACTTACGGCTGTCGGAAGGTTTAAATTCATTTGTAAAATGTTTAATTTTATTTGTAAAATGTTTAATTTTATTTGCAAAAAGATTAACTTTATTTGTAAAAAGATTAACTTTATTTGTAAAAAGATTAAATTTATTTGTAAAAAGATTAATTAAATTTGTCAAAAGATTAATTTGATTTTCAAAAAGATTAACTCTATTTGCAAATACTATATATCGGATAAAAAAATGCAGTTTAAATGCAATCACAGAAATTCAAAGTAAACGCTTGCATACGAGTCTACAACACATTGAAACATTTTCATGCCCCCCCCCCCCCTTAGAAAAATAGAAAAAGCGTCCATTCCATAAAGGTAGCCATTCAGCTGATTGGCGTGTCAAAATTCGAATGTAGTGTTCCCTCAACAGTTTGAATACCGAGTATCAGCTTTCTAGGACGATCACGGCCGAAACTGGCTTCAGGAGCCACTCAGGTGATTTGCGTATCATAATTCGAATTTAGAGTTCCCTCAAGAGTTTGTATACCGAGTATCAGCTTTCTAGGATGATCAGGGCCGAAACTGGGAAGTAATATCAAACTGTAAAGTACCTACCTAATTCCAATAACGAACAACTTCACTTCTGATGGTAATAATCATCATTGTGGCGACTTGGGACAAATTTCGTTAGCAATTTTCGTGAGCAAATTTCGTGACGATTTTTTTTTTTTTTTTTTAATGTGCCATATGAAAGACATGAAAATGTCAATAACCGGCGTATCATGTACCTCTACAGACTAGCTCAAAGTCAACTCTGCTCCGAATGTGATGTCATTGAGGACATGTAACACATCGTGGTTGACTGCAGGAAGTACGAGGAAGGGAGAGAAGCAGTTTTATCGGAAACTCACTACCTCATTTATTACATAATTTAAATAAAATAGAATATGAACAAAAATGTTACAATTTTTGGAAGTTTGTGATTTAGTTTATAATTTCGAGTATTTTACTTGAATCTACCTACTTCGTCGCTCATTTTATATCAAGGAGGCTCGGCAATCCTTATCAAAAACAATGTCGTACACCAGGAGGAACCGAAAATAGAAGTGGAAAAAGTGCAGGTAACCACGATAGGAGTGCGACTCATAAACAAAGACTTCAAAATAGCTGCAATATATTGTCCCCCTAGGCATAACTTGACAAAAGAAGACTACATTGGTCTTTTTAAATCCTTAGGAAATAACTTCATAGTGGGAGGAGACTACAATGCAAAGAACACCTATTGGGGCTCCCGTTTAACCACGACCAAAGGCAAAGAATTGTATCAGGCAGCAACCACACTTAAGTGCGACTTCCTCTCAACGGGAAGGCCTACCTATTGGCCAACAGATGCAAATAAAATCCCCGACCTGATAGACTTTTATGTAAGCAGAGGAATATCAAGTGGCTACATCCACGTGGACGATAGTGATGACCTGCCCTCAGACCACTCGCCCGTTATTCTAACTATCAGCGACAATGTTATTATAAAAGAAAGTCCTCCAAAATTATCGAATAAGAAAACTTGCTGGTCCTGCTTTCGGAAGGAGCTTGAAACAACAATTAATCTGAATGTCCCTCTGAAAACCTCACTACAACTAGAAGACGAACTTGATCTGTTCATAAATAACATACAACTGGCAGCCTGGCAAAGTACCCCAGTAAGCCAAAACAACAATTATTGTGATTTCAAATTAAAATCATACCCACTCCAAGTCAGAAATCTATTGCATGAAAAACGAAAAGCAAGGAGGAGATGGAAGAATGATCGAACTCCTGAAAACAAAACTATTCTCAACAGACATACTAACAACCTCAAACGTTTGTTAAAAACCGTGGAGAATGAATCAGTAGAACATTTCTTGAGCAACCTTACTGCAGAGAAAGATACGGAGTATTCTCTCTACAAGGTAACCAAAAATATGAAACAACCAATAGTCCACTCTCCCCCAATCAAAAAAGATGATGGGTACAATTATTGTACCTGTTACACTGAAAGAACTTAAGAATGAAATAAAGAAGAATATCAATGCAAAAAACTCTGCAAATTCTTGACACAACGGTTCATTATCTTCTTTGTACAGATCACCCTTCTGTCTAGATCACTAGGTCTAAATGTCTAGATCCTAAATGTTAGATTAATTATTATTATCAATTATCACTAATTATTAACAATTTTATCAAGTACCTACTGAAAATTATTATAATTTATTGTTAGGTATTGATAATTCGTATTTATTAATTATTATTAATTATGATTAATTAATACGATATAATTCTGGGGTTTTTAATACTACGTCGGTAATAATTTTTCTATAAAAGAAGTACCTACCAACAAACATTCGAAATTACCTTCATTTCCGTAGCACGAAACGCACCTCAGAACAACAAACTCGACATCACTTAAGCCATATGATGTTCCAAAGAGCTTGTTAGTATGAAAATGGACCTGTATTTCAACAGTTTGATTCACGATCGGGTTGTGAGGCACAATCTTTGAGCCGTCATTGTGAACGAACGGCTGGTCGTACAAAGCTGCAGATGGTCTTAAAAAATTCTACGGAACAAACTCTATCTAAATATGAAATAAAAAACATACCGTTTGATGGGAATTTTTCGAGATATGGAATTTTCAACATTTCAAAATTCGTTTTGAACCCCTTCCCCTTGACCTAGGGTTATGAAAAGTTTCGTGGATCATTGTGGGGCTGGTCCAAACCCAGAAACCAAATTTCGTAATTTTAACTCAACGCTAACTGGGCAAAGTGCCTCGGACGGCGTACGGCGGACGGACGGATTTTTTTTAATTCGATTTTCTGAATCTACGTATCTTGAAACGTAAACCAACAAATTTTGAGGGGGGGTTAAAATTTTTTTTTCTTTGGGCGATTCCAATGGTTCATTATCGAAGATAATAAACCAAAAGACACCCGGATACGACCTCATAACAGGTCGAATAGTAAAAGAGCTCCCCGAAAAGGCTATAATAAAATTACTCCACATTATCAATGCTACATTCAGGTTGAAACACGTACCAACTCAGTGGAAAGTGGCTGAAGTCATAATGATTCCCAAGCCAGGAAAGTCACCAAACGAGAAGACAGGATATCGCCCTATATCCCTCCTCCCTGTCATGTCATAGCTCTTTGAAAAGTTGCTGCTTAAACGGCTCAAACCGATAATAGAAGATAGAAATCTGATTCCAGATCATCAGTTTGGATTCAGACAACGCCATTCTACAATAGATCAAGTTCATCGTATCACTAACATCATAGAAAAAGCCCTGGAAGGGAAAAAAATGTGTGCCAGCATTTTCTTAGACGTGGCGCAGGCCTTTGACAAGGTTTGGCATGAGGGATTAGAGTACAAATTGCAGAGGGATCTCCCAAGCCAATATCATGTGCTCCTAAAATCCTACCTTGAAAACACATATTTTAGGGTAAATTGTTTACCCTAAAACACATATTTAGGGTAAAGCAAGAGGACCAATACTCTCGCTTGAACCCTATAAAAGCAGGGGTCCCACAAGGCAGTGTTCTGGGCCCTGTACTCTACTTACTGTACACACGGGAATTCAAAATCGGCATTGTTCGACTCCCTTTCACGCGAAACGAATAACCGTAGTGAAATTTTTCGAAAATACCCAAGGAACACGAAAATCGTCGTTGAATTTAGTTGTATAGATATTCCAACTGCGAACTAACGCGATTACATGGATATTGGAGTAGATTTGGATACCCAGTTGAGCGGAATTTACCTACCATCCTGCTAAAAAACCGGGAAACCAGAAGTTGTACCTAACTACGATAACTTATAACTCCTCAACTTTGCATTAAGTCCTAGTGATCAACATAGAGCAGATTTTATCCCGAAGAAGATATATTTTTGTAGCGCCTCGTAACTTCGGAATTCAGGAAATGGTTCAAGAATTCCGATCGGATTAGCTCATTACAAGTCCATCCTGAACAACCGATCAACCAACAAAATTACTATGTGTCGTTCATCAACCAAAGTACCTGTATAATAATAATATGATCACCTATGTATATATAACAAAAACGACTGAACCCCGTATTTAACCTGTTCTACCTACCTACCTATAGATAAAAGGTTAGCAAATGTTCAAAGAAACAAAATGTACCTACCGTTCTACGCTCATAACGTTATTATCGCCCATCCCTAGTTCTTGCAGATTTTGATGTGTTCATGCATTGCAGGAGGACCGTCGGCATTAACCCTAGAAAGTAGATGAACTAGCTTGTCACTCACCTTTTACTCGTAACGTCAAAACAGCTCGATGATATTCAAATGGCACATCACTAACACTCGCGTTTTGTACCTATCGAAATGCCCGTGTACTCACCGCACAATTACGATCGAGTTTCATTCCGACATCGCGAACACCCCGAAACTAAAGATTCAATGTAAAAGTGATGGAAGACCAAAAGGAGTTGAATCCGTCGATATCTTGACGCAAAATCACTATCAAAATAGAGATACTTAAACCACGGGAGAATCGGCATAAACTCAGCCGCAGTCGCGAAAAGGAAACTGCGGAAAAGTTTAGTTACTCCGGACTGCCGACTTGATCGGCCACTAATTATTTTTCTCCAAAGTATAATATTCTCGTATACAAAGTTTACGATTCAGCTAATTAAAATTAATCTTATCGAATTCAAATTAATCTTATCAGGGTGCTAAGAGTTTAGAACGATTAGCGGAACAAACCTAGAAGTTCACATGGAGAAGGTTTACCAGGTTTCTTATCGGGACAGAGGTATCGATAAGCAACCTGGTATACCTTCTCCATGTGAACTATAGGGCTGTGTGGGTTTTATCGTACTAATCAAGGAGTCTATAATACCAGGTATTATAGACTCCTTGGTACTAATGCACACTGAACTCGACTTCTTATCAGAATTCGATGAGCTTAATTGTAATTAGCTGAATTTTACAAAGTGTTCGTGTTCAACATGAATGCAATACTTTGGTATAGTGACGTAAGCTCCCCGTATAATATACTAGAATATTATACATTGAGGGAAAAATAATATGTGGCCGATCAAGTGGGTAGTCCGTAACTGCGCAGTTTCAGTTTTGCGGCCTCAGCCGCTTCTGTCCTGATCCTTCCGTGGTTTTTTTTCTATTTCGATTTTGCATCAAGACATCGACGGATTCAACTCCTTTTGGTCTTCCATCACTTTTACATTGAATCGTGAGTTAGGGGTGTTCGCGATGTCGGAATGAAACTCGATCGTAATTGTGCAGTGAGTGCACGGGCATTTCGATACAAAGCGCGAGTGTTAGTAATGTGCCATTTGAATAACTTCGAGCTGTTTTGTCGTTAGGAGTAAAAGGTGAGTGACAAGCTAGTTCATCTACTTTCTAGGATTAATGTCGACGGTCCTCCTGCAATGCATGAACACAACAAAATTTGCAAGAACATGTCATGTGTCGTTCATCAACCAAAGTACCTGTATAATCCGATCGGATTAGCTCATTACAAGTCTAACCTGAACAACCGATCAACCAACAAAATTATACGTATCCCTAATAGTCCAGTAAAATTAGGCCTGAAAGGGACCGGACCTCGAAGTAAATGGGGGAAAGCAGGAAATCGTTCTAAAACCTTTCGATAGTCTTGAAAACTAGTAATCTGAGTTTGTGCCTCTCCACGAGGTGAGCATAACTTTTGGTGGCCCAAAAACGTCGAAATTTTCGGACTTTTTTCGGTTTTTCGCGTATAACCCCTAAACAACGCATCCTAGCGAAAACCTTACCATTAGACAAATTAAAGACCATTAAATTTTGCGTCGATTGACCTCCCCAGCTTTAAAATTGAACCAATGTATAAGGTAGTAATCGACGGCTGAAATATGGCCATTTTTTCCATATTGGCTAAAATGTACCATTAGACGACTTTCTGTCGTCTGTAGCATCCAAAGTACTGGTCCTATCAAAACACTCCGAGGATCAAAGTTGTACAAAATGTAACGGCAAGTTCAAAGAACACCTAAATTTTAAAATTGGACCAATTTTAACCATATTTATAAAACAGTCATTTTGGAATATCCTACACCTTGCTTCCTGACCATTATTTCTTGTATTCAGACTGTTCAGGCTACCTATCCAATTGAGTTATATCATCTTTCAAGTGTTACTCGATATGTATATACATAATATGTATTTCTTCTCGGGCTGACGACGCTGTACAGCGAAAATTTCCACTTTTTCTACTGTAGTAAGTGTTTTCTATAATTTTCATCCTCCTGTTCGTGCATTCAAGTTCATATTTCACGCGAGTGTCTTTAGTTTCACCAATCCATCGTATACATAATATGCATATACATATGTATATTATACATATAGGTATAATTTCTTCTTTTTTTTCACTAAGTTAATATAGGTATTTTGGAGAAGGATTGTGGTATGGAGAAACAAGTTATCATTCAAATTTGTTCATTACCTAGCATAACTTGTATTTTCATATTTTTTTATCTTGTTTTTTGTATGATAAACTCAATGGAAAAGTCGATAACATGTTTCTCCATACCACAATCCTTCTCCAAAATACCTATATTAACTTAGTGAAAAAAAGAAGAAATTATACCTATATGTATAATATACATATGCATATACATATTATATTTCTTCTCGGGCTGACGACGCTGTACACCGAAAATTTCCACTTTTTCCAAATGTAGTAAGTGTTTTCTATAATTTTCTATAATTTTCATCCTCCTGTTCGTGCATTCAAGTTCATATACATATTATGTATATAGTGTTATGATCCTGATGACTAGTGGAAGTATATGGATGCGTTGAATGACCAAATACTAGTCGTTGGTTGTGAAGGTCTTTATTACACGACGTTTCCGCCCAGGAACTGGGCCCTACTCATGTGGAGATATGTTGAGATGAAGTAAATGTCACATAGGGGATTTGAACAGTCTGTTCAATCCTTGAACACTGTTCAAATCCCCTATGTGACATTTACTTCATCTCAACATATCTCCACATGAGTAGGGCCCAGTTGCGTGTCAATCGACGCAAAATTTAATGGTCTTTAATTTGTCTAATGGTAAGGTTTTCGCTAGGATGTGTTGTTTAGGGGTTATACGCGAAAAACCGAAAAAAGTCCGAAAATTTCGACGTTTTTGGGCCACCAAAAGTTATGCTCACCTCGTGGAGAGGCACAAGATCAGATTACTAGTTTTATTGAAGGGACTCAGATTACTAGTTTTTATGTCAATTATCATTGAAGGGGCAGAAGGTAGTATGTTTGCCGCTTCCCGACCCGATATTTCAGCTGTACGAGCCATTTCCATGGCCGTCTCCAATGTCAGATCATGAATTCTGAGCATGTCTTCTCTTAGTTTTGAATCAAAAACACCCACAACAATCCGATCTCTTATCAGGTTATCACGTTCGTCTTTAGCAAATTCACAGGCCCTAGCTTGTGTCTTCAAAGACAAAACGAAATCATCAACACGTTGTCCCGACTGCTGGCTGATTTGAGAAAATACAGAACGTTCGTAAATCGTGTTCTTTTGAGGGCTAAAATGATCATCAAACTTATCGATGAGATCGTCATACGACGGCGTTTCTTCAAACAGAAACGACTCATAAATGTCAACACCACGATCACCGAGAGCAGTCATAAGCAGACCAATTTTACGCTCATTGGTCAAACTACTCGTAGAATACTTTCCATCAAGAAAAAACTTAAATTTCACTTTGAATTTCCGCCAATTCTCCTTCAAATTTCCGTGGAACTGCATCACGGGCATCCGCCCTCCTTCCTTATCATCTCCGTCACCCATGGTAACTCACGATCGACTAACAAATTACCGAAACAAAACAGAGGACACTTCTGACACCATGTAATAGTTTAAAAGGGACTCTTCAAGGTAAAACACACACGTAAATCGAAGGATTTAGATGATGAAGTCTGACAAGGAATTAAACTGACAAGTTGACACGGACTGACTCAGAACTGACTGACTGAAGTGATAACAACCTGGCCGGATGGTGGCGCCAATCCCGCACCTAGCGTTGCTGAACCAAACTAATAATCATTACATTTTAAGAGGGCGCCGTACGTGACAGCTCCCATAAGAAATCAATGTATCTGTCCCGCCATGTAACTCTGACAAAACTGCACCGATTTCCTTGATTTTTTTTTTCTTTTTCAAGTTAGATCAAGTCCTAGTGATCCTACTTTTGCGATTTTTGATATGACGTCCCTGAAGACAGCCATCCTCTCATGAAGTTGGTATTCCGAGAGAGATGGGAGGTTGCCCCAGTTGGATGGTTGTTTCTTCCTTATATGAAGTGATATGGAAATTGTGCTCCGTAGGATCTCTTTTTCAGATCCTAAGCTTCAATTTGAGTGCTCAAGCGATAAAAACGGTTCATTTTTGGGGATGTGGTGTCCCGGGAAAAATTGACATCTGATATTGAAGCAGTTTGAATGGCGGGACACAGGCGGGAACGCCAGTAGTTCAGCCCTTTACCGCTAGATCCCAAACTTGAACCTTGTTCATGTCAGAAACATAGTTCTCTCGGAATCCACTGCAGTAGCAGGCGCCACTCTTACGGCGCGCTCTTAACGCTCTTTCCAACGGTGTAATCACATTTGAATGTTGACTGAAAAATGCCGGACTTGGGGCCATTTTAGTGACTTAAGGTCGAAAACACGAAAAAAAATTTGAAAATAAAAAAAGTCGGATTTCAATCGGTATAAAAAAATTTATAGAACACTTTTCATCAGAAATTTGTTGTAGAATCGATCCCTGGCCGGTGGTACGAGCTTTACACCCTGTATATCTATGTATATAATAAAATCGTGTCTGTCTGTTTGTATGTTGGTCTGTTTGTCTCATCATCAATTGAGAACGGCTGAACGTAGAAAGTTGCGGCTGGTACCATTTGACGCAGAATTTATCTGGGAAGGTTTATGAAAAATCCGCGTTTAAATCTGTCCATCCGTTGAAACGCTATTAATGAAATACTACTAAAAACCGTGTTATGAGGACGTTTATGCTTATAACTTTTGAACGGTTGAACGTAAATCCGATTGTAAGTAGTCTCTGGATTCAGCTCGACGAGTACTTTCAAGTGGTACTTCAATCAGGATGTTAGTGGGAGGGGGCGGGGTGCAGGTTGAGAGAGGGGGGGAGGTCTACAGGCATTCAAAACTACTTGAACAGTTGGGGTCCAACTTTAGGAATTTCTTGTGTGATCATTGAGGAATGTTTCTACACAGGTAGGGTGGGTCAATAGTATGGGGGGGGGGGGTTAAAGCCAGTTAGGGTAGGGGGAGGGGGGTAGTTCAAAACTACTTGACCGATCTGAATGAAACTTAAGAAAATGTTGAGTGAACATTGGGGAAGGTTTCTGACCAATTTAGGAGGGGGGGTACAGGTTGTGTGCGGGGGTTACAGGCAATCCAAAAACTACTTGACGAATCGGAGTGAAACCTTGAAATTGTGTTGTGTGAACATTGGGAAGGTTTCTGACCAGTTGAGGAGGGGGATACAGACATAGCAAACGACAACTCTTTGTCAATCCTGAGGTAGTATCTGTTATGAGTGGGGCCTTTCCTAAAGGGGGTGTCTGTTCTACCGTTGCGAGGCGAGGGTACACAGCTAGTAATTAATATATATTGCAGTTTCAAGTTGCGGCTTGGGATTCACCAAGAAAAGTACAAGCTGGTACGTACCGATCTGCGTTTCCGCATCTCATCGCATCGCATCATCCAGATAAGACTTTTCGATTTCCATTTCCTTTACGGGAAAACCACCTGAAGATCCCCTCATTTTTTCTACGTCCCCTTTTATTGGTCGAGGTGAAAATTCGGCTTCTCAATTGCAATTTTCGTACCGCATATATTCCTATTTTTTAATTTTAATTTAAAACATTTTATTTCCTTTTATAATTTTATTTTTACATGAAGAATATGTACCTGATTTATTTATTATAACCTTTTGAATTTGTTGTTTTGTTCATGTCCTCCTTGGTTGAATAACCTTTGTCTATTTGGAGGGTTGTAAAGAAAACGGGGGAGAAGTCTTTCCGAGCTTTCGGTTTTAATAAACCATCTTCAGGGGTAGTTATTGTTTCCTCGACCCAGTCTCTGTTTCTTTCTGAATTAACTACTCGTCAGGTTTATTTTGTTTTCTCAGTCCGCACTTTAGTCCGGTTTACTCAGAAAGAAACAGAAACTTGGTCGAGGAAACAATACCTACCCCTGAAGATGGCTTGTTAAAGCCGAAAGCTCGGAAAGACTTCTCCCCCGTTTTCTTTACAACCTCCTACAACCCTCCGAATAGACAAACCTTTTGAATTGTAAATATAATTTATCTCGAATTCATCAAGTTCCCATTTCTTTTCGTTTCTTACCCCACAAATAGTAGGTACTTTTTTTGCATAACCTATTTCAATGGGTCTAAACCTTTTAAGATCGGCTCTTTCTAAAATCTTCTCTATATGAATGTAAAAGATGGCAGGTTCGAATCCTCCTCCGAGTCTGCTCTACGTCAACGAGCCTCAATTGTCTTATCGTTAAAAAAAAAATCGCTGAAGTGAACATACCAAGTGTGGCCCACGTTGCTGGTGTTGAACTATCGATAGTATCCGTTTCCGATAGTATCGATGGTTTTTCCAAAAACTATCGATGGTATCGATAGTACTAGGTATCGATAGTTTTAACACTCTTCTCTTTTCAAATGTCTTATCAAATCTGGCCTCTGTATTGTCAGTTGTCGTCAGTCGTCGTCTTTCATTAGTTGTTTAGTTTTTTGTATGGTTCCTGATGAGTTCATTACAGAAATCAGATGCGTTATTCATGCTAAAGGCCTACCTATTGCTGAATAAAAATATAAAAGTTTCTTGGTACCTAACCAAAAACGACTTTTGGTTACGTCACTTACATGTCGATTTTGGGTTGTGATTGACCTAGTCAAGCTAAAACAATTTTTCAAATTATTTTTGACAAAATAACCAAGCATTTTATAAATAAAAATTGTCATGTCTGATTAAATTGTTTGTCTGGGAAAGAACTGGAAAAGGCAATTAAGAAAGAAGGCTAGAAATGAACGACAAATTGTGGCGAGAAATGAACTGTGTTGAGGATGTTCCGAATTAGTGATAAACTCGTGGGCCCTTGAATTGTGTATAATTTAAAAAATAACTTGAGGCAAGGATTATCTTGATGCTAATTTTCATACGAATAACTTCAGCATGCTGGAAGATCAAAAATTATGACACAAAATAATGGTACCTACAAACAAACAAAATTAATCGATACAAAAGTGCTCTTTTCATGAAAAAAGAAAAAAAACATTTAGAGGAGTAGATTCTTCCCCCCAAGTAATTTTGTTCAATTTCCTTTTGCATTGAGTACGTGTTTTTTGTGGAACATGTGGGTTTTCAGTTGGTTCCGATAGTACTATCGATAGTCCGCTGAATATCGATAGTTTTCGATAGTCAAAAACGATCCTATACTATCGATACTATCGATAGTCCTATCGATAGTTCAACACCACTACACGTAGCTGTTACGCAACTTCTCCGCTACTCAAGGGGGTGAGGCAATTAGTAGTCAACAGCGAAATTATCAGAACCAATTTTGGCAGCTTATGATCCACTACACCGACAGGGCAGTCGACAAGACGCCTCATGCCATTAGTTGATTCGAAATAATCAAACAAACCCACCAAATTTACACGTTTTTACATTACTAGCCGCAATAATCGACCGCAGATAGGCAGACGGGGTTAAAAATCGTTATCTATGAAACGTAAACATAGCCTAATGAACAGACAGAACTGTGGGAACTCTTAGCATGGGTACGTAAAACCCGCAAGACTGAGCTGTCTTGAAGGTAAGAAGTGATGGCAGCCACAAGTAAAAACTAGGGATGGGTAGGAAAAACAAAGATGTTTACACATCGATATTTTTACTACAAAGATCGATGTCTGAAAAACATCGTATAACAATATCAATGTTTTGAACATCGTTTAAAAAAAAAATTTTTTTTCGAAAATACCTTACCTACTGTTGCCTGCCCAAGTTCAAGTACCTACCGAGCTGTAAATGATTTTGGTGATTTTTATTCTTACTTCAAACAATTAGACATCAAAAATGTACTCATTTACGTTTGAAAAAAAGGCAAGAAATGGATTGAGAGACAACTTAACTGACTATTTACTTTATTCCGAATATTTATTATTGGCCTCGTGCAAAAAAAAAAAAAAAAAAAAAAAAAAAGTTTTGCGGCCATATCTTCGGAGAGGGTTCAAAATTGAACCCGCTTGAGAAAAAAGCCTCTCCGTGGGAACGGAGGAGGCGAATGCAGGTACACATGTAAATACTGAAATAATGATATTACATACTGATATTAATAGGTTTGTAATAATTACTATAATTATTATAGGTAATTAGGGAGAAAGGATAAAACATTGATGTCTGGAAAAAACATCGGAAGAAAAACGTCGATGTCAAAAAAATCCATGTTTAAAGAAAAACATCGAATGTTTTTAAACATTGAGTACATCGGATACCCGTCCCTAGTGAAAACCCCTGAATTATATCAACACAAATAAATTACGAAGAAACTAAAATTTTTCATTTCCGACTTATATCAATGAAAACTGATGACCATTTATGAGGTAGTTACCGAACTCCCCCTCCACTCGAAGAACCCAAATATTTCACCTTATTAATCCAACTATTTCGTATAGTTCAGGGACTCATAAGGACAGAACTGTGGCCCATAGAGAAAATAATACACCGTTGTGGTTATTTTTCCACCTTTTTTTTCTATAGCTAGTAGCTTTTAAGCACGTCAATCGACAACTGAACAAACATGGGTGGTCGCCAAGTTCCCAAAAGTTAGTAAAAGTCTGCTTCGTTTCTTCCACAACATTCTCTAAAATGGATAATCCAAAATATTGTTTCTAAGTTCCAAAGCAATGACGAAACTTTCATTACGTCAGGCAAAACCACAAACAAAGTCTTCAATCGAAGTTCAGAGCCCGAGGCATGCATACGTTTTCGACTTGTTCGGGCCTGTGGAACAACTGTCCAAAACCAATTTCCCAAGAGGGTTGTCGGTTTTGTAGTTAGAATGAATCAATTTTATAGTAGCTTTCGTATGACGGAGACGAGGCTTGTATAAAATTCTGTATGGACCGTTACTTGTTTGCTTTCTTTCCCTTCAAACGGCTTTTGAAATTCATAATCAGATGCCGCCTGTGTGCCGAGCAGTGAATGGAACGGCTGTAAGAAGAAGGAAGGCAATTTAAAAACTTCTTCTACCACACTTACTGACAAACGTAAATCTAGATCATCGCGTAATTTCTTTATGGAATAAGGGAGTGTATCAGGTACCTCAAAAAGTAAATTCTTCATTCAATTCTGAACATTTTGATGAACTCATTAATATTTTTCGCAATTCCAAGTACCTAACCTTCCGAAGAGCTCTATTCAAGCACCAACTCAAATTGTCCTTATCTCCTTCACATTAACCCATCTGAAATCTGAACGCTCTTCGTAATAAAATACTTACGTCGTCAGTTTCTCTTTAACGTTGTCCATAATAACCCTCCAGAAAACCTAATGCATGAAATAAAACTCCTGAATGAAAAAAACTCCTGGTATTCTCTAATTTCGTCAACTGGTGTCGCCACTGTGGAAACAATTTGAAGACAAATGGTCACACGACTGAATTGAGGTGCCACGACGAGCCCCAACGAAAAAAATTGAGAAAGACCCTTTGAGATTTTGGAAAGCTATGAAGAAACATACCCTATGATTTCCAACGTTGTTTTCCAATTGCTACCAGCTTCAGTTCCTTATGAGAGGCTGTTTTCTCAAGCGGGAATAATTTTAAGCTCCCTGAGAAATCGCCTCTCCGAGGAACTGGCCTCAAAATTACTTTTCCTTCATGAGGCAGATGACCGATTTTACAAGTTAAACTTATTTTTTATTTAATATTTATTTTTGTCTTGTCTGTCTGGTTTCTAGAATAATTGTATTCACTGAGTATTCATTTCACTTTGTCTTGTCTATATGATTTCTAGGATAACTGCATACTATTAATTTATTTAAAATTTGAATCAGTTGAAATAACGTACCTAACAAAATTATTGTAAGGTGTTTTATTTCCCTAAAAACATCGATGTATTGAAACATCAATGGTTTTCTCCGCCGATGTTTTCTTCGTTGATACCCAACCCTAGTATCTACCGCTCATTTCAGTTATTGATTTGGTCGTAATAAGCCACATTGAACGAGTTCAACTCGTCAAGCGGAGGAGAATTCTACAGGGATGACAACTGAATCACCACCTCCACTCACCCTTATACCCCAAAAAGCACTCGTGTAAAAATCAACCACCTAGCAGATATCATTCTACAGCGGCCGAAAAAAGTTATGATATCCACTTTCCACGCCCGTTCTTTTCCTTCCTACCAGAGAGATGTCCCAACCACTTCACAAGCCCCGTACCCATTTCGAAATCTCCCCTTGGCGCCATGGCGTGATGTTATAGGTTGGCTCCCTTTAGAACTACCGACTTGAAACTTTCAGGGCTTTTTTCTATTATCCAAACCATACCAAATTTCAAGTTGATCGGTCAAAAAGGCCTTCCTATATGAAGTTTGCTAACATTATTCTACGTAGGGAGGAGGGTTTAGTGTCTTTGTGTTCTTATTCGGGCCTGAGCTGAAGGCTCTTGCCTAATTTCCTCCTCAAGGGCCGTCGCCCCATTCTGTGGCTGATACGCACAATTCATATCAACCTCTCAAATGATTATTTGAGCTACACCTTGTGTATTTCGAAATTGAGTGGGTAGAAACGTTTATTTGCAGTCAATGCTCGTATTTATAGACGATATTGCCAGTGACGCCTGATAATGGAGTGGGCGTCAGGACAGTCAGAGGCGGAAAACGTGTCGACGTAAAAACGGAAGAATCGAGGGAGAAACGAGCCGACCGAAAGGAAATAGACGCTGTGGAGGCCGCCGCGGTATTTTCTGTTTTTGAATGTCGAGGGAGCCTCGCTAATATTCAATCCCTTTTCCCTACTGTCCGGTGACACTGCGGAAAACAGGGTTTTTCCTTGATGGACTCGGACCGGAAAAGGAAAAATGCTGCCTTAGCGAGGTGAGGAGCTGGCGAACGGGTCTGAAGTGCCTTTGGAACAGTGAGGATATTTCGGAATAAGGAAGCGGACCGATTTATCTGGATGTCCTCGTGATTTGGAGATGTTGAAAAAGGGTCCGTCCGAGTTCGAGAAAATCTCCCGGAATCCTCTTCCCTCGCACTTAGCGGACCTCAATGGAATCGGATGTGGGTCGATAAACGTAAATGACCAAGTTATTCTTTATTTAAATTGATTTTTCCCTTCATCGTTTTCGAGCTCAATTAATTAAAGACAGAGAAATGTCTAAAATACACAGTGATAATATTTATAGTAACATAAGGTGCAAAATCACTTGATTATTTCAAATGCCAAAAAATCATAATCATTACAGCCAGTCCGAAAATTTGGTTTCTAGCTACAACCTCAAATAGTTTGATCACAACTAATGGATTCGGATCGGTGCAAGTCCTACAAGCAAGTTACAAGCAGCAACATATCGAGGGTCTCACGGCAACTTCCCACATCGTCATTTTTGGCCAAAATGAGTTATGATTACCATTCGAAGCGTCTTTTCCCAACTAAGTAAAAGTTAGGTAGTAGCACTAAATCTGACGATTTATTTTACTGAATTATTCAGTAAACATAGTCGTTGGCAGATGGTTTTTTGGCTCTGCTGAAAAGTTGCCGAAATTACGATGTGGGAAGTTGCCGTGAGACCCTCGACATGAGTTCACAAAAAAGAACTCCGTTTGAGACCGCATCAAATGGAAAACAAACAACAAATTCCACAGTCATGCAGCATGGCTATAATTGCATATTTTCGAAGAAATGACTGGTTTATGTTAAATGTCTCTATGTTACTGGTTTTATAACAAATTTTCCCCCCTAACCCCCCCCCCCCCCCACGCCATAGAGATACCCGATTCTGCCCATCTACGAACATAGCCTTTTGATTGCCAGGACGGAGGTCGGAGGACGGAGGCACATACTCAAATCAGTCATTTGTTGAAATGGCTAGTCACGTTGTCATTTTATTAAAAAAGTAGGCTCTCGATGAAGGAAGTGCCGGAAGGGATTTAGGCAGTTGTTCAAAACCCTTTCGCCTTCTTAGAAATGTATGTTCTGCGTCACAATAGGTTCCAAAAAACTGTCGGTTATCGAAATCACTGTCTACCTACTTGTTTTAGCAGGTAAGACTTCCATGACAACAGTTGTAGAATCAGGCTCTTATGAAGAAACGATCAGAGTCCGTACTTTCAAATTGCTCTCCTGAAAATTTGGTCAATTCCCCTCGGTCCTTCTGTTACTGCTAACAAACGCATTAATTGCAAGTCGCGGTACATTGAATTTTTCTTTAACAGCGCGATACATTTTGACCCTTCCTCCGTGACCAGTCGCTTTGTGTATTTCATCCAATTTATCATAGAGATCTTCATAGAGTACCACAAACTGAATACCTGCCTACCTGCAATAAGTCATACGTGCTCAGCAAATAGTGCTGGTGCGTTTTAATGGTCTTTGTCATCTTAGGCTGCTGCAGTTCTTCAATTTTTTGTTGCAGTATAGCAATGGTCCACGGTTTCTTTGCGGATTTATCCATGTAGTACACGTCCAGCTCAGCGAAAAAATGTTAACGCTGAGAACTCATCTCGACAGGATAGCACGAACGATACTGAGGCCAACGGTGCCGAGGAATACGAGGAAGCTATGTGCGCCTCACCCTCGTAGAAGTTTTTCTTACTTTGTACATCCGCCCTTGATTAGAGTGAAACCCAACACAAATAACACTTTATAATCACTTTTCAGTAACAAAACGCAAGCAGAACACAAATTGATTGTTTGAAATTGCTACTTTTCTTTCACTCTCATCCATCCTTGATCTCGGTGCAGCGGTTTCGCTATGGAACCCGATTTCGGCTGATTGGAAATGTTGTGAATCCGTTCGCCCGACTAACAGCAACTACCAAAAGCCCAAAATACATACTGTATATAGTGCATAAAATGGTGAATGATCTCTCCAAAAACCCTGCGAACTGTGCAAAGGGAACGTACCGGAAGGCTGTGTTGTCGTGGGTCATTGGTTTGAATGTTCAGGGGGCAGAATCTGTTGTACATAGTGTATATAGTTGAAGAATTGTTGAAACATTAAGTTAAATTATGAACAATAGGCAATAAAAATATAATTATGTAGTATGAAATAAGATAATAATATATGATGAAATTTATAGGAAGCCGAGTTGCGTGGTACGTTGGGTCCACCTAAAAGAAATATCTATGTATGTGTACATAACCAAGAGAGCGAACAATAATATCAAGCAATATGTCATATGTATAGTAATATGTCAAGTGCATATTAACAGTTAATATTATGCACTTGATAACAACTCTTGTCTCGTCGCTACGGGCCACTGGCCTTCAGACGAGCAATATATTGATTTCATTGTGTTCAATTTAATTGAGAATCTGTTATTATTTTCCAATAAATGTCTCTCTCTCTCGTTAATTCAATTTCTACCAACAGTTCCGGTGTTTAACCTGAACGAATTAATTTTATTTTATCCATCTTGTTTGGAGTGAAACTTCTTCATGTCGAGAAAGGGCCAAGAGAATGTGAAGAGGAAGAGGAATAAAAGTTCCCGTCAAGAAAGCATTGTTCACCGATCTGTTCACGTTCCATCGATGAGATTACAACTTTGTTGTTACTACCGTTGAAATGAAGACGCCACGACGGAGGGAGAGTATTCAAATAGATCCAGAGTCCTCCAGTTCAGTTCCCAGAGTCCCATCTCCGGGTCTGCTACGGACGAGCTCCGGGTTTGTAGGAGAAGGGAAAAGGAAGCGGGAGTTATTTTGAAAGCTTTACCACCCACCGCACCCAGCCCTCTCAACTCTTGAGAACATTTAGATAAATCCTACTGCGTTACTTTTTCTCATTCCAAACATTCGTTGTTACGGTGTATTTCGAGGGAGGAAAATCGTGCACTCTCTTTCCATCGAGGCCGCGCTGTTTCAGTTTTAAGAAACGCCCCTTTGGGCAAACGCCGGAGAGCTTCTTTTCCTAACCATCCCTAACCATTCCTCGCAAATAGAGACCAATGGAAAGTTCTTGCCTCCTGCCGTATTTGATTCCAGAAAATGAGGCATGACAGAATCCCGTCATAACTAACGTTTATGCTTCATTCATAGACTGTACAATCCGTAGTTTTGGAACGGTCTCCGGGTTTTTTTTTTTTTTTTTTTTTTTAGTTAAAGATCTGAAACTTCACGAGTGTGCCCTCTAGATCTTGTGGTTTGAGGTCACTCTACTGCCAGTAATACAACCTCCCCAAAAAACACACCGTGTAAAAATACACGCAAATATCATTCTACAGCCGCTGGAAAAGGTTATCATGTCCACTTTCCCCGCACGCCTTGAAGAGATGTGACCACTTCACAAGCACCGCGGTACCCGTTTCGAAATCTATGTATTAGATGTGTCGTAATAAAAATGTCTGGAAGATGAAGAAACGTGGTTTAAATGGGTTTTTTTACGCTGAACACGATGGTGAAGTCAGAATTCAGTTCAATTCAAATTGAAGCACTTAGAAGATGAAGAAACGTAGCTTTTACTTAAGATGTTCTTCACGGTTCATCTGCTCTAATCTGATGAAGGAATGAGATATCGCAATTCTGACTTTACCCATCGTGTTCATTGTTGATATAAGCTGAGGTATTACTCGGTAAAAAAAAAGGAGACTAAATTTGTTATGAAACAGTTAAATGGAGGCATTTCACATTTGTTATTTGTTATTTTTCGAAAATTCGCTCTTGTAGCCATGCTGCACGACTGTGGATTTTTTTCTTCAAGTTATTTCTATTTAGATCACCCTTCCGTATTAACTGTACTGTATAAAATACCATTGTGAGTATCATCACCTTACAAAACTATCGGAGTAGTGTGCTAAAATATTGTGTATTTGTTCCACAAGACCGATGGCACACTCTAAGTAGCCAGCCACCTCGCCAACACCACCTTTCCGACTGAATTATCGGCTTACCTGATATTTTCATATAAATAGTATATAAAATAATCATATACTTAATTGTAAATTAAATAATCAAAATAATAGCAAATCGGATCATTAGATCAATTATAAATGAAATTATTACATAAATTATGAATTAAGTAATTATCGAAATATTATAATATATTTATAATTTATTTGTATGCCTATGATTTACGGGGTTTTCTTCAACCCACAAACGTCGGCAAGAAGACTAACTATCAACAAATATTCGAAATAACCTACTGTGGACACGAAACTTATTTCACGACAAGAAACTCGATATCTCAAAGCTATGGGTTAGAACCAGCTGAACTAAGTTATTTTGTTCAAGGTCAAGTTTAATGATTTATTATTGAACCAGAAGACAAGTTAGATATTATTAGTAGGAAGACAATGTAATTAGTCCTAATAATCGGGAGGTGATCGGACAATCAATCGTCAGTTTGCACAGAAGAAGGTCCTGACAGGGATAGTTAACTCGCGGCTGCTGTCCTCGGCTACAACTCTTGGGTGCTGATATGAAGGCCAAAAGTGGTGTTAACCGAACTTCATCTAGAATTCCCACCACACAAACATTTATATACAGGACAGGAACCACTGGTTGGTGAGAGGCGGGTCACTTCTCACTACTGGACCTACCTACAGCACTATCCGATCCCTTTTATTGTCCTCCTTCCTCCTAAAACCACCACCCCACCAATGTAACTACACCATTTCATGGTTCCCTCCCAAGTTGAAAACACCTTTCTCGCCCTGACGTATCAACGTTGGACACAGAGAGAGTGTGTGAGGGAACGAGCGGGGAGCAGCTCAGCATTCGGTCACGCTACCGGCACATCGACCCCGAAAATCTCTCTCTCTTTCCCTATACTCGTACACTGCCATCCACCTACCGCTGCCCGAGTCAACCTTCGCCTCTCCACACTCCCGCATTCCGGATAACATGTTTTATGGCCGTTCAAATCCTCGGCAGCGACCCTTTGTTTCAATTCTGTTTTCTATTTACGAGCTTTATACAGGGAAAGGGAGCCTGAGAAGCTTCCAAACCGCAGCGGCTCCGATCCTCCACCGTGATGGAGGAGGTAATCATATCATAGCAGTCAAATCTCAGGGGTTACTGTCACGGGGAACTATAAATCTTCTGTTTATCATTCAAAATACAAAGAAGACAAGGGCTAACAATTTACTCCAGTCCAACTGACAAACTATTCCATGAACACCTGAATACATGCATGGATCGGGCATCGTGTACGACAGAAAAATGTGTCAAATTAGTGTTTCATGTGTGAAAATCCATAGTCATGCAGCATGGCTATAAGAGCAAATTTTCGAAGAAATAACTGGTTTTATAACAATCTAACTGTCGAGCAAGTCGCTGACGGGCAGAACTCGGGGTGTGTCCATCTACCTCTGTTACCTGTCCCAGAAGGGCAGAACTCGGGGTGGACCCATCTGCCACTCTTACCTGTCGCTTTACGGATTATACCTCTTTACAAACCCTTAATCTTAAATACCAAAACTCTGCAACTTCTTGACACAAAGGTTCATCATCTTCTTTGTACAGATCACCCTTCTGTCCAGATCACTAGGTCTAAATATCTAGATGCTAAATGTTAGATTAATTATTATTATGAATTACCTATCACTAATTATTAATAATTTTATCAAGTACCTAGTGACAATTATAATAATTTATTGCTAGGTATTAATAATTTGTATTTATTATTAATCATGATTAATTAATACGATATCCGGCTGTAGGAATCGACTGGCTTCCTTTGTCAGAACCTGAATGATAGAGATGATGAATTAATTACAAATAAAATGCACCGATATAATTCTGGGGACCAAGAACAATAGCTCCCTTTTCTTCGAAAATTCGCTAAAATAGCTCAGAATCGTAACTTTGTTTGGTGGCGGTGCATGCTATACACAAAAATGCGCCTTTATCTCAGAAATGGATGCAGAATAAGATTTGAAATTTTTGAAAAATTATATTTCGGAAATTTTATATGAAACTGTACGATATTCTGTACAAATTTGGATAGATGTTGATTCGAAGGAAATGTTTCGAGATTTGAGTGCATCAAACCGTACGACTTCAGACCAATTTTCATACTGGGGAACAGCTGAATGTTCGTGGTTCACCCATGAATAACAGAAGTACGGATGAATATTAGATTATAAATAGTTTATGTAAATATATTATTATTAGATAAATCACTTGGAAAATTAACGATACCATCGCTGAGCTAGTAACCCACTGCTAATCAAGGTTACGCTAATCACAATCAGCTTCACTTAAACACGATTAACCCCAGCATGTATGCTAGTTGGAGTGTAATAAGGTTACACCGTAAGAAGGTTATTCAAGTTACCTACCAATGTGCAGAAAAGTTGAAAGACACTAATTTCCAACTGTGGATATTCCTACTCGTGTTACTTTAAAATGATAATATGGTGACAGTAACATGAGTAGTCATTGTCACCGATTGTGAGATTTTGTTACGTACGAATAGTGTGAACGTTGCAAAAAGTTGTAACTAAATAGTAAAACAAATAATGTTCTGTAAAAGCAGTAATTACAAAATATTTTTACGAAATGAGAATTTCATTCAGATCATTCCTTATTGAAACTTACTCGTAGAGTGGTTTTTTCCAAGTACTGATCTTAATTTCTAGAATTTTACAATATTTTTTAATGCATATTTGTTCGCATATTTCATTAGCTTTTACTGCATATTATATGGCATCTATGCTGCATGTAAATCCGGTCTTTAGTTATTAATCCATTTTCCCCGCCCGCCTTTGCCCTCTTTCTTCCAACTAAAGAGTTTTTTTTTTTTTTTTTTTTCATTAACTTTATTTGGCATTAGATTTCTCCATACAGCCATGTAAGATGTATCTACACATAATTACAATATTATATTACAAGATGTTATTTCAGTCTATATACACTTCTCGGTTACATGTATTTACACTGCTACTAAATATTGTGGCCAATCTCATGGAAGTATTTCATTATTGTCAAATAGAGTTCGGGCCTAACCACTATGGATGTGAAATTGAAAGGGTACGGTTCAGGGATCTCATTAAACATCAATTTCCGCTGACCACAAAATTTTTTACATAAGAGAAGCACATGTTCTAAATTGTCCACTTCACCGCACTCATCACATAGATCCGTCTCCTCTTGATGTATTCTGTGAAGATATGCCTTACATATTCCGTGTCCAGTCCTTAGTCTACCCATCTACCCATGCTAGAGTAGAATCCTTTTTCCTGGCCAGTGAATTCATTACGCCATGACTTCGCCGTTACCGTTGGGAAGAGGAACTTATAGATTTTCCCCGCATGATAACTATTGTGATACTCTTGCCACCTTTTCATCATCACTTTCTTGAACTGGGAGTACAAATCTTTGTACGGGATGAGAACATTACTGTCTTCGTCACAGTGGCAGGCCATCTTCGCCGCCCGATCAACAATCTCATTACCTTTTACTCCAATGTGAGCTTTCACCCAAACAAATTTCACTGTAACTCCCAGGTTTTGGAGCTCGTAGAGTCGCTTCATCAGATGGATCCGTAGATAGGAGCATTTTGGGAACGCCCCTGGATTTTGAACGTTCTGCAGCACACTCTTCGAGTCAGAGACAACTATCACGGTTCGCGGTAATTCCTCCATCTGCCCTACGTAGTCTAGTGCCTTAACGATAGCAATCAATTCTGTTGTGAATACCGACGCTAAATCGTTGACTTTGTATGACTTAATTAAATTCACATTCCAGTCATACATTGCACAACCTGCATTGCCTTTTATTTTTGAGCCATCCGTGAATATCATTTTGCAATGCATTCCTTGGCGATTGTACAACTCCATCAGGACGTGTTCCACCTCCTTATGACCCGTTGACTGATTGAATTTTGGGATTATGACTGGAGGACGGTGCATTAACGCCCAATAATCCACCGAATATATCGACGGTTTGTTCTCCGAGAACACTTTGCTCATGTGATGTGAAATTTCGAGGAAATTTTCTGTTAGTGGAGGTGCTGCTTTCTTTTGCCAATATCTTTCAGTCAAAACATTCATATTTAGGCACACTATTTTGCTGTAAAGAGGCTGATGTATGGAGAACAATCGAGCAAGGTATCTACTTCCCAACATCATCCTTCTAGCGTTTAATGGAGGTTCCCCACATTCTGCGAGGAGTGCATTTATCGGAGTAGAAGGTAGTAAACCCATGACTAATCTCAAACATCGGTTTTGAACTTTATCCAATTTACAGAGAGATGTAGCACATGCGCTTCCATATAAATGTGAACCATAGTCTATCAGGCTACGGACTGTTGCCCTGTAAAAAGTCAATGCCACATCCGGATCAGCTCCCCAACGCACGCGCGTCACAGCCCTTAGAATATTCATGTAGGACTCAGCTTTTTGACATACATAGTTAATGTGCCTTTGACATACATAGTTATTCCACTTCACAAGCACCGTACCCGTTTCGAAATCTCCCCTTGTCGCCATGGTAAGACGTTTTTATTACTACACATCTATAATATTAGTGTAGTCTGTACAGTTTAGACTCGTCAAAGTGGACGATGTTAGCCAACAGTTTTTTTTTTTTTTCTTTTTTTTTTCTAAAACGATGTTGAACTTAGTACAGTGTATGAGTTTTCTAGTGGAATAACCTCCTCCAGCTATAAAGCTTTTATCAATTAATATTGTATCCTTATTCTATAACAAGTCATGATATTTTCTTGTGTTTTGGATGAATTTTCGACTTGTGGAACGGAGTATTTTGTACATTCGTCCGTAATTGTACCATTTTGAATCCTATTTTACGATATATTGGAATATACAGTCCATTAGATAATATATATCGGATTTGATCCTTTATGCAGATTAGGGAGGAAGGAAATGAAATGAAAACAAGGCATTTAGAGCACAGCGATAGTAAAGGTTGGTATATTGAACAACTGCACTCTTCGAAAAGCACACCTCGAAATCCCCTTCGGAAGGACACCCTTCCTCATACCCCCTACTCCGCCTGTTATAACCAACTTGGATAGTTGGAGAGGAGGGACGCGTTCCCTTCCGTCTCCTTCAATATTTCGTCTTGGGGCGTAGCATGCGAGTCAATCGTGAACTAATATGTCCCATGCCGTAGAGCCATCAAATGTCAAGCATTTAGGGTGGTAGATACCGATACGGCCAATCTGACATCGAGCGGCCCCTGCGAGAATTAGGGGAAAAGAAAAAAAATTCAAATTTCAATAATTTCGTGTCACAAAAAATCCTAAATTGTTTCGGACGCGCGAGCAAAAACATATAAGGTTTATGAAGCGCCTACCCGAACTCGTGAGTTGACCGCGTCCCTAGCAATGTTGGTTTTTGGACCTATGTAGACTCTACGTTAATTTCACAAAGTATTGATTTATCCATTTCGGTTTGGTTTGCAAGCATGACTCTATGGCATTGGGAAACCTTTGCAGAACCCGTGACCAGCGAAAAGGCTTTGTCAGCCACGCATAGCCCCGTGTAACCGCCAGGATGAAAACCCTCTGCAAGGCAATGTAATTAGTGCCTTGTATGCAAGCACACAAAAATATTTTTCCTAAGGCGGAGATATTTAAATACATCATATCGTATCAAATACATTAAATTATTAATGGCGCTTACAAGCTAGAATTACACGATATAAAATGATATTTTACATACACATTATGTAAACCTGGCGATCGCCGTAAAGCATCACTTTTGTTTTCTATTTGTTTACAATATGCCATAAATAAAAACCGATGATTCGGCGTCAAGATGACTCGATATAATATTTACATTGATACAATATCGATACAATATTTAAAGTGAGTAAACAAAGATATAAAAAAAATATTATTTACAAAATATTTACAATGTTGGATGTAAATTTGTATACTATGTACAGGTTCTAATACATCATCATAATTTCATTCGTTTAGAAATCACTTAGTGTACCCTTATCGGGACGATCCTCCTGTAACAGATTCAAAAGGATTAGAAATCATCATATTGGCTTATTTTTCCCACGGACCCTAGGGCCTATGCTTGGGAACCAGTTGCTGAACCTAGGTTGAGGGTTTACGACTATTTTTCTCACCATAAATTTTACGACCTTCCTATTTTTTTCCCACGATACGTAGAAGGGTAATACCTTTACCTGCGTGTCGCCAGTTAAGTTCGCCCTAAGTAAAGTACGATAATTGAAAGGTTTGAGGTGGTCAGCCGTAAACCGAGTTGCAATGTGCCGACAAAAACGTTCAAACCGGCAATTTTCCATTCGGCTATTCTGGCCTAGCTTCCAGTATCAACGTGCTTGTGTGTTACTACCTGCTCTGTAAAAAAAAGTTTTGCCACTCCGGTATTTGCCACTAGGA
The DNA here is from genome assembly GCA_963920205.1 of Stenodema calcarata. Classification (NCBI taxonomy): domain Eukaryota; kingdom Metazoa; phylum Arthropoda; class Insecta; order Hemiptera; family Miridae; genus Stenodema; species Stenodema calcarata. The sequence goes on from OY986048.1 coordinate 20,818,037, forward strand.
TATATCGAAGCCAAGACCAGTTTTGAAACCAACGTTCACATTTTATTGAGAGAAAAAAATACTTCATAGAAAATTCAATGCAGCGATTTGGTTCAATCTCTTATCGAGAGATTAATGATTTCTGAAACTCACATGAATAGAGAGCATGATTTAAATTCGAATGTTCGAACATTTTGGTATCTTGTCGGTATATTCGACCGAAAATCATTCTTTTATTCACTGACATTCACATGAATAGAGAGCATAATTCAAATTCGAATGTTCGAACATTTTGTTATCTTGTCATTATATTCGGCTGAAAATCATGAAAAAGAATGAATTCTTTTATTCACTGACATTAAGCGAGGGTGACCCTCAAAGTTTTTAAAGTTTTCTTGCATCAAACATCAAAGTGGAACAAAATGCGGGCGACAGTTGCCCAAAACCTATCAACATGTTTATTGTTGTTTTGTTTCTCGGACTTCCAGTAACCACCCTGCATTTATGAGCCTAGTGCTCATCCATGCACAGGCTGTGAAACCTTCGTCATCGTGCAGGAGATAAGCCTTGAAATACACAAGGAAATTTACCACGTTCAAAGACGTAATTCCGATGGGATGCCATAAGCCGCCAAAGACGGAAAATCTGGAATCATGACATGCTAAACATGTTTAAAATCCCCATTGGACGGTTAGGTCCGCTGAGCTGCCATGAGCCGCCAAAGACGGAATCATGACATGCTAAACAATGTTTAAAATCCCCATTGGACGGTTATGTCCGCTGAGCTGCCATAAACCGCCAAAGACGGAAAATATGTGTGTAGTATTCCTCAGATTGCATGACATGCTAAACAAGTGTTTAAAATCCCCATTGGACTGTTAAGTCCGCTGAGCTGCCATAAGCCGCCAAAGACGGAAAATCTGGTTTATCGGAATCTTCAGATTGCATGACATGCTATACAATGACAATACATTGTATAAAAAAGCCCATCGGGAGGGTAAATGCATCTCGGACCCACGACACCTATAGATGAAATCCTCGAGAATTTCACTAAGAAGGGAGAGACCAAGATCGTACACCCGTTCGGAGATCATGCTGGACAAGCTCAACATGATTACCGTACAGAAAACGATCAAGAGATGATGACGTAGCGCTCCGTCAACATCATATGTCTATAGTTCGATGTTCGTGCAAGAGAACTGGATCTAACAAACATTTATTACTTTCAAAGTTCATAAATTCAGATAATTTAGTTTGTGAAATCGTTAAGTTTAAAGAAAGAAATCGTTAGGTTTCGTTCTCAACGAGAAATTGGTCTTTATTATGGCTTGTCCTATGATAATGAACCTTCAAAATTTGTTCAATTATCTTCTTCGGAGTGTGACTGACAATCACTTTCACTATCAAAGAGCTGTGGCAAGAGAGATGTATCCATTGACAATTTACGCACACGTTCATGAGGATATTTAACCTGCCGCTTAGTGACTAAATTTTCCAAAAGATATCTATGATTTGGTAGTACTTGAATAATTTTGTACGTCCCTTTGAATTTAGGGGACGTTTTCTCATTAACCCGGGGCTCTATTCGTCGAACCACACGGTCGCCAACCTGATGGAGATTTACTTTTGCTTTCCTACCTTGAAGTCTGTTTTGGTCATAGTGAGCTACTGTTTTTATTTTTTGTTGAGCCACGTCCCTAATTTCGTTTAGATCAGAACGGGTAGGAGGCATCAATTCGTCTGAGACTTTGATCATTCCTGGAATGTTTGGCCGGCATCCAGTTAAAAGCTCAAGTGGTGAAAATGAAGTGATGCGATTTGTAGTTGAATTAGGAATCAACTGCAATTGGGATACTAATATTCTCAATGATTGGTGTTTAATTGACTGGGCCACTGTCGTTAAATTTGTGATTGAACTCATAAAACGTTCTACCTGCGCGTTTCCGCGACTTGCACCAGTTGCAATCGGATGCATTTTTATCGAATGTTGGTTGCAAAAAATCGGTAAACAATTTTGAAGTAAACGCAGTTCCTTGATCAAACACCAGCCGCGTCGACGAGCCAAAAAAATATCAGCGTAATTTGAAAAGAAAAATACGGCAATTTGTTGGATTTACAATAGTCGTCATTCATCGCGACGTATTAGAAACAAAAATCATTTTTATTCAATTCAGCGTTTTCCAGATCGTTTTCCTGTGAAAATAAGAAGTATTAATAAAATTGCATAGTAAAATCGGTGATGCACAGGAGTAAAATAATTTTGTCAGTATGAGACATGTGTAAAGTGAAAACTCTGAAACTAATAACCTTGTTCTTGCAGTCAGTTCGTAGCATGAGCCGACAGGGGGAGAAAAAGGAATTCATGTCCAGTTTCCGTTTTCAGGTAGTAAGTAAACCCAATCGAAAGAAAAATGAGGCCCACTTGGCAATTCTGACCACTACAGGTCACTACATACTTGGTTTTTCCCCATCGAGGTATACACATCGATGGTTTCTCCTAATGCGTCGTAGTTGGTTTGACGGACTAAGCTGACAACTGCAAGTCACCTGTTTTCTGTAAATGTGTCATAGTTCGTTTTGAGTAGGTAAAGTTCGCAAGTATCCATCATTGGGTTTTGGTTTGATTATTGATTTGGGTTTTGGTTTGATTTTTTGAGATAGAACATTCTCTACCACTCTTCTTTTGTGTATGTACTTGAATTCACCGGACTTAGACCAACGGTGAAATAAAATAAAAGGTTACAGTCTAATGTTTTATTTCGATAGTACCAAAGTGTCAAGTCGGACTCAACGGTGGAATGTATGCATCATTTGCCGGACTTGGACCAACGGCATTAGATGGAAAATTGGCATATGCTCAGGATGGGAGAACACCGTCTAGAACTCCACAAAAGATTTTGGGTCCGCAATAGCGGCATAGGCCATGAGCACCATAAGGAAAATTCAAATCTCCATGGTATTGTTGACTGTTCATGTGCTCCACAAAATACTGTTGGGTCCATATACAACGAAAGCTTCACATAGAGACAACATCCAAAAAAAACCTAATGTCTTATTCCAGTTCGTGTCCGAATGATGTTGCTACCACATCTGGAGGTGAATGAGAATTATCTTCTGGGTGAAAAAAATAAACAATTCTTGGTTAGGGATATAGCTAAGGGAGAAAAAAATAAAACTATACCACAGAGTTTCCTAGTTCACCTCGGAACAGTGGCCACTACAGGGCCATAGGACCGGGACCGCTGCAGAGAAGGGAGCACTATGGCTGCAGTCCATAGCAGTCCAAACCAAAATGTACAAGAAAAGAAGATGGAGAAGCTATTATCAAAAAAATTTATTTTGATTTATTTTATTTTTATTTTCTTCTTTATTTTCGTTATCATTATCTGAGCTTTTGCTTTCAGCAAGAAGTTGTGGTAACAAGTCAAAATCTTGAGTTATTTTTCGAACTCTTTTCGTGTGAGTATTTTACTATCCTTTTAGTATTAATGTTCTCAAGCAAGTACCTGTCCCCAGGTAAATTTTCTACAACTCGGTATATTCCTTTGAATTTATCTGACGTTTTCTGTGATGCACGAGGCTCAATCATTCGTACGCACAAATCTCCTAGCACAAGCGGGGTAATTTTGGCTTTTAATAATAATAATAAAAATAAAAACCTTTATTGTGTAAAGACAGTCTGTTGTCCTTATAATACACACATAAACAACTAAAATATGAAGGTATTTATGCCTTCAAAGCATTTCAAGTTGTACTCGGCCGCTCTGTCAAATCGAGTTTTCGCTTCAGTCCTCAACTCGGATAAATTTGAGCGGGTAGGAGACGAGACATCGTCTCTTACTAGGATTGAACCAGGAATGTGCGGTTTACGTCCAGTTAACAATTCAAGGGGAGATGTAGCAGTTATTCTATGAATAGTTGAATTTAGACAAAGCTGAATTTTGGTGTCAACTGTTTGATTGATTGCTTTTTTGATGTGTAATGCTACTGTAACTAAATTTGTTATTGATGACATCACACGTTCCACTTACGAATTCGCTCGTGGTGCACCTGTGGCGATGCCATGGGTTTCAATGTCATTTTGTGAACAAAAATTCAAAAATTCAGTGGCAGTGAAAGAAGTCCCTTACAGCTAACCTATCATTTGGGTCTTCTATAAACAATTCGCTCTGGATTAAAAGGATTAATATGACATTTTGCGGTAGAAATTGGCCTTCTAGGTAAACCTCTTGTGAAACTATCTGAATATTTATTTAAAATATTTTTCAACCGATCCATATCATCGTCCTTTACTAGTTTACTCTTATGAAAATTATTGTCATCCGATTTATTATTCAAATCGGTTCATTCTTATTAAATATTTCTCTTTACGTTCCCGCACCTTTTCCTTGTCAGGAGATTTTTTTTTTTTTTTCTTTTTTTTTTTTTTTTTTGGCAACCTCATATCGATCTTTTAAAACCGTAATGGTAATTAAAAGTACAATTGGTACGTCAATTCCTTCTAAAATCAACATTACCGAAATTTGTTTAGGTACCAGAATTTTACCAAAACCTATCCCTGTTAGGTTGATATGATTATTAAAAATTCGACCAGAAAATTGAGGCAATAAATTTTCAGATAATAAGGAAACTTCACTTCCATTATCAAAAACATGAGTAAATGTTTTACCTTAACGAACGAAGTTCCCAGCGGGGTTTGCCAAAGATTGGTTGAAGAAGAGGATTCCGGTAGTTTCAATCTCTTCTGAGGCTTTTGAGAAAAAGCCCAACGTAGCTCTTTCGAGAACATTCCTCAAAGGTGTCATCGGGAACCGCCGGCGTCGGTGTCTCTTTTGTCCGCGCTCCCCACGTGGTGACTTTCCGTCGCTTATACTGACTATTTCCGACACACGCGAACGCGATAGTAACGAAAGACTTAATAGGAATGGAAGATTAGCCGGAGAAACTTGAGACGTAGAAATTATTGAAATATAGTAAGAAGATAAAGAAATCAAAGAGGTTAATAAAAGAGAAATAAAGAAAGATAAGAGTAAAAACATAATAGAGGGGTAGATTACAATTAGAGGGGTAGATTACAATCCCACTTCTGATATCGGATTTGATCCTTTATGCAGATTAGGGAGGAAGGAAATGAAATGAAAACAAGGCATTTAGAGCACAGCGATAGTAAAGGTTGGTATATTGAACAACTGCACTCTTCGAAAAGCACACCTCGAAATCCCCTTCGGAAGGACACCCTTCCTCATACCCCCTACTCCGCCTGTTATAACCAACTTGGATAGTTGGAGAGGAGGGACGCGTTCCCTTCCGTCTCCTTCAATATTTCGTCTTGGGGCGTAGCATGCGAGTCAATCGTGAACTAATATGTCCCATGCCGTAGAGCCATCAAATGTCAAGCATTTAGGGTGGTAGATACCGATATATATTATGTACATTGTACCAGGAAAAAATTTACGAAGTTAATGAAACTTTTACAGGTTGTTCGGGGATGATGTGGGATGACTCTTTCAAGTTTTCCACCTCGAGGACCCTGTGCTAACTTGGTGATTGCCGAAAAACCTCCAAATCGTCGGACTTTTTTCGGTTTTTCTGTCATAACTTCTTGTTCTTCGGTGATTATTTCGTTATTTATCCACTATTTCGGCATTTTTCTTTTGGTAATTCCCTTCGTATATTTTTCTTTCTTTATTTCTTTCTTTTGTATAATTACTTTAGGGTAGTCTAGCTGACCTTCTATTTGCTCTAGCACTCTGAGAACCGACTCTTTAGACAACCGGTAGCGCATTGCGAAGTCGTCTTCATCCAAATCAAGAAAATCTTCCTTCCGTTCCTTATCCATCTAGAGAACTGACGAGGCATTCCGAACGAGAAAGCACGAGAAAAAAGTGTGCAACAAAAGAACGAAAATAACACAGTACAAAACAAAAGTACGAAATAGCACCGATGTACGCTCGATGTAACTAACTTTGATGTAAACAAGGAAAGAGTAATCATGATTAAGGACACTAATCGGCCGAATTTCTAATTTGGCCGGTTAGTTATCAATCACGACTAATGCTTGAAATCCAATACCACTTCGGATCATGATTAACGAACGTATATTTCGATTCGGATCGCCTAACCGTTATTTTAAATGTTGGTGAAATTGGCCCTTAGTACATACACTACATTGATTATTTGGCTATTCAAATCTTAGTTTAATCTTGTTGCTTTTGAAGTAGTCACTTTGTTATTCTCGTCGTTCTCTTTCGACCAGAATAAGTGTCAGCAGTTTCTTCTTCCCGGACCGGTGGTTTACGACCTAGTGACTAAACATTTCAATTCTCTCCTCACCCCTAGTAACTCGGAAATGATCCCCCTTATCCGTCCTCCATCATCCCCATCCTGACCTACCCTAGAGCCTCTCCAACTACATAGTACGGGACAGAATAACATACTACGATCCACCTCAGTAGGGTTCTCCCCATGTTATGACTTCAAACGAGGGACCCACCAGCCGAGTCGTTCCAAAGGCTTCTGACAGGATGAGCCTTCGGCTGTACCTAATGAAATAAAAGTCACTACCTACCAGAAGCCCTGGCGAGGGCGTAACGCCCTAATGAATAATTCATCGCCTTTTCCTTCTTATTTTCCTCTATGGGCCTTTGACAAAAGTTTCTGAATGAACGTTGACAAACCTCCGCGTTCTAACTACAACCGTCAAGTGCAGGTACCTCAGGGTAATAAGCGATGCGCATGAATTTCATCCGGTTTTACCTTTTTTCCCCCTGCAGTTCTTATTTCGAGATAAGGGCGGTCATATTTCTGCTGGAAACGACGTAAAATCCATCCTACCTCTAAAGTGAGATCGTGTGCCTACTAAACCGAGAGATCGTGTGACCACAAAACCAGCGAGCATGATTCAAAGCCACCGGAAACCAAATAAAGTTGTCTACGTATAACTTTCGCCATACCGGAGACATTATCGATATCATCATCCCCCAATAACATACAGATTCGTGCGCTACGTTAAGACCTCACCGGTGAAATATGAGGGCATAACCTCCTCGTCCATTTCCCTCCGCCTTTCACTCGGTAGTTATTTCTCATCCACTTTACTATTTTTGTTGACACACCCTTCGCTTCGTCCACGGATCCCGACCTGTTTGTAGAAGCCCGTTTCTCTCCCATTTCCCATCAAGAAAGTTTGACGTATCGTAAATATGAAGTCTCAGTAGTTCATTCAATCATCGGCCTCGCTAAAGAATATTCCCATTACTATCTCAATATTAGGTTTGTATTGTGGTTCCTCATGCAGTATTTCTTAATACATACATCCCAAAACTAATTCTTGCCTCATTGTATTTAAGGATATGTTCGTGTAAGAGCAAGGCAAAATGGTTTCCGACCCCAAGCGCGCAAAATTTAATCAATTTTCATTGAACTATTTGAATTTGGCGAAATTTCGTGTAACAAATCTTATAATCTTCTATGTCGGGGGTGGAGATTGTTGATGAATCGTAAAAATCACATTCTCTTCAGTTAAACATTTTGGCCGACCCATTAGATATTACCTTCAGAAAAGCATTCATTATATGTGAGCTAGAATATTAGAAAAATACCCCAAAAATCAAAATGTCCACTCGGATGATGTATTCGGGTGAACCGGAGTTTTGAGCGACGAGGGCACGCAGACAGACAACTGACAGGGTTGAAACGACAAAAGCGAGTGGACACAGTGTTTTCACTCCTAAAAACCTTTTCGAATTACACGAGTTTATTATTGGGTATGAAAAACTCGTGCAGCACCTGATGTGCGAGTTGACATTGTCCCGTTATTGTTCATTAAATTTTGTTTTTCCATAAACCATTGGAATCGACCAAGGAAGAAATGTTTGCGATACACCCAGTATTTCAACAGTCAACATTCAACCAGTGTTAGGCATTATAAACTCGGACAAATATATTGAAATTTTGAAAAGAGAACGTCTATTCATGAGAACCCACTGGCCCCAAGGAAATGGCGTGTTCCAATAAGATTCGACACTTAGAATCACCATGTGAACGTGCTGAGATGGCGTGGGAACTCTCCATATCTCCATACAATTGGAAATCTTTGGGCAATCTTAAAGGAAAGACTCCACAAAACATTGATGACTCCACGAATGACCTCATCATGCCCAACGTGAAATAAAACAAATTCGTCAAAAACTAGTCAGGCACATGTAAAAACCTACGAATTATGTAAATAAAAATAAACTATAAACAAATTATAACAACCCCAAATTACTTACTACCCCCTCCCATCCTGGAAATAGCTTCTCGAACGAATTTACAATATTTTAGTTCATTGCTCCAAGGACATAACTACTTGCAATCGCCAACATTCACTAGCAATGATCAAATTCGGGATTTTTCATGACGTACCTAAGATCAAAAATCACCTTGAACAAATAATTACATTTATTTGAGTACTTCTGAAAAAGATTGTTCAAACTTGAGGAAACTTTGGCAAAATTCATGTTTCGAGAAATTTCAAGACATTTCAAACACCTATTACCTTTGGAGTTCTGTAATGAGAAGATCTTTCGAATCAATTGGGCCACTCACAATTCCTGCATATTATGATTTGTACGACATGTTCTTGATTTGATGAGTGTGGTTTGTACGACCCTACGAGTACTCTCCATTGTACGAAATACTGAAAAGAGGCATTCACAGTGGCCATTGATAGGAAGATGAGTGTTCGCGAGCGAATGGAGGGAGCGGATCGGGACAAACGGTTTAGCGGTGACCTAACCGTCCCAGCAATGCCTTCACTCGGGCCGCGATATCAAACGCGTATTATGTTCCGAGCAACGCGTTTGTCATAGGCAAGGAATCCGCACGGTCTCCAAGCACATCAACGAGCTTTGAGGGATTCTCCAGGACAACGGAGGCACCTCCGCTACCCTTTGCCTGCTCGCCGGTCGAGATCTGACGTCAACGTGGTTAATCTGAGGAGCGTGATTATTTATCGAGTCGGATCACGAACGCGGAATCGCCAGGTCACAATTTATTTATGCGGTATAAAACAAAAATCTACGATAAAATTCGGGGATTTTGGCGAGTTTTGGATCTCTAGAATGATCCTTATTAACGAGTGTACCAGTTTCCTACTAGAGAGGTTTCTATTCCAAATTAAAAGTTAGTGAAACGTTGGCAGTCTCTAGTTTTGAACCAATTGATGAACCCGTTTCCACTCCATTACAATATACCCTTTCAATCCATTTTGCACAACCCTAAAACCAGTAACTGAGTGCTTAACTGTTAAGCACTCAAACATTCAAGAAATTTAATGGTCAGGTCCCATCACCCACACATCCAAGAAAACCAGAGTACATACAGCAATTGTACTGTCCTAGTTTTGATCGGTTTTCACGGTTTTGCCCACTGTGGTAATTTTGCCCGCTGAACTGGTAATTATACATGTTTGGTATCGATCTCTGTACATTAAGAAATGCTGATCTTCAACTTCTATGAAAACCCGTTGTGGCTGTTGTGGCGTTCACACTGGATTTTTTTTCTTGGTGTATTTTGGAATATGGAATCGATCATCAAATCCCAGTAATAACCGATGGATTGTATGATTTGGTCCGGAACATACTCGTAGTTGGAAAATGACGAGATGCATATTCACATAATATGACTCAAATATTTAACTTCATTACTCCAATAATTGGATAAAAAGTAATAAGTAATAATTATTATTACTTACACTTTTGAGACAAAAGGACAGTCTATACTGAATGAAAAATGATGAACCTTTCAAACATTAGTTATTGACCTTTTTTCCGTAACTAACTCCTTGAAAATGGGTAGAATTCAAATCAATGGTTATTTTAAAAGCCATTTTTCTTTTAAATTTCACCAAAATTATTCGAGCTGTGCAGAATTAAAAGCTTAAGTTTTGTCTCGTATTTCCCTTAACCAATACTAAGACTAAAACGTTACGTTTGATTGCAACTCAAATATCAACTTTTCTTCTAGAGTTGTTTACATACCACTTTTTGAAAACACAAGCCATTGAATTCTGTTTCAAGAGGAGTTGCGAGGGCACTGTATCCAATGTTGAGATTGACAAATTAGAAACATTCAGTTATGGAAGTAGCCCATTGTCCTCATACACACACACAAATAAATCCCTTATAAATGGCCGAATTATAAAAATCACATGTCATGTGCAAATGTACTCTTTTGCACGCTGCATATTACTGTGTCTTACTTTGCCGTTTGAGTTTAATACAGTTGAGGAAAGTTGTGCGAGCCCTCGCAACTGGCAGCAGTTATGACGTTATTTTAACTGGTTGACGCGTGTTTAGAAGTTTGGGAATCGGTTCAGTCCAAACATTTTCAAGCCTATTTTATAGGGCACACAGAGTCCTAAAAAATATTTCAAAGTAGATTTTAATGGAACTTACGTCAATTGTTCGGAAATCGAAAATTGCACTCAAATGTCAATTAACAAACTGATTAAACACGGTCGATCGAAAAGGATAGAAAATTCGTTTTACAGAGTAGGAAACAGACGAGAGGCCGTCGCGACTAATTTGCCGACTGAATAAAATTTCGCACCCGGCAGACGCGCCGAAAAAAATTGGGAACCGCCGGAAAAAAAGGATATCAAAATATGGGAGCGGAAACAGTGACTTCACTGGGTGATGTGACCACTTAACCCCGCTGAATAATTAAACGCCCTCCTCGGGGACATGCCATCGTAATAATCCTGCGAGCCTCTCGCGTAGTCCTCTATTAAGTCATATCCTTCATCGCTTGACTTATATTCCCTTGGCCCCGTATTCACACGTCCCAACTATTTTAGGCATCTTCCTCCCACTGGACATCCGTTTCGTTACTGCGAACACCTTGTACTCGGGAAGTATTGGTACCACATGTCTCACATATGAGTACTTGATTCGAGTCTTTTGCATATTTCGGGAACATTAAATGTGACGGTAGGGTAAGTGTACCAATTATCACCAGCTTTAAGAGCGCTATTTCAGGTTTCCACCTATACATTACTTATCAATCAATTAAAATTATTTTATTTTAATTTTATTTGATTACCATACACGGGCTAGGTGCCCAATAACAGTCAATTTTCAATGGAAATCATGTGACAAATATAATACAGAAATAGCAAAAAAATAGAAAAATAAACGACAATCTGTGGGAATGAAAATCATGTAATAAAAAAGAAAACCCAATTCTGACACTCGACATTACTTCAACAAGTGTTTCTTAATAGTATCTACTTAATAGTACTCAATGAAACCGAGTGAACTTAAACACCATTATCACTGCTCAAGAGAGGAGGGGGGGAGGGGGGGTTCACCCGAAAAATGAAAGTCTGACAAGGATCGATATCGCCATTCTGACTTCACCGTCGTGTTCAGCGTTGAAATGTCCAAAAGCTGAGAACCTCAATTACGCCACTCTCCACCAGATTGCGTCACTACCCGTTGCCCTTCGGACGGCAGGAGGTGTAAAATCCAGTATATAAATTAAACAAACCTTCATCTACTGGAAATTCAGTGCTTTGACATGATATGATGAGTTGGGTCGAAGAGCACGAGTTTCCATATAAAACGGGAGTGTCTCCGAAAAACGACGAAGGAATATCTTCTTTCCCATAGCCCCCTCCTCCTCCTTATCACCTTTCCCGAGCCAATATAAATATCGTAGCTTTGACTTTGTATTCACGAGCTTCGCCGTAGGAATGAATGCGGGATATGGGGAAGGAGGTTTAATATCTTGAGCTTGGAAGATGGGGCCGTGAAAAGAAGAAAAAAAATTTTAAATTGGATAACGCTGGGATAAGCGCAGGGCGGACATGGGAAGTTATAATGCGAATTTGAAGTGATTCCTCCGAGAAACTTGATGATATGAGGAGGGGCGCCTTATATTCAATATCCCCAGGGATATAGTTACTTGCTATATCAACTCGCAGTTGGAGAGTCGGCTGTGAAAGAAGTGGGGGAAAACCAATAATAACTAACTTATTTTTCTGGTTTCCTCGAGACGTGCTTCTACTCCCTGATCTTTAAAAGGCAGGTTATGTAACTCTGATGGGGGTAAAAGTTTTAGTCGTGCAGCATGACCAATATGAGTGGAGTTTCCGGAGAGTGGTCCAACATTGAAAGTACAAGAAACATCTCAAGCAACAACCACGTTTCTTCAACTTCGAAGAGCTTCAGGTTTCAAATGGAGTGGAAACGTCGTCGAACGCCAATGTAAACGCTTGTATACGAGTCTGCAACACATTGAGACATTTTCATGTCATCCCCCCCCCCCCCCCCAGGAAAATGTCGCCGTTTGTCAATCGAAGACATTTTCATGTCTCCATTATATAGGTACCTCTTATAAACACAGAAAACAAAAATATAATAATAATTGTTATTATTATTATTATTATTATTATTTTTTTTTTTTTTTTTTTTTTTTTTTACAAAAATAAAATTGTGTTATTCTTCCACCGGTTTAATTTCTTCTGCATTAACACTGAGTAATGGGCGGTGATGTGAAAATTATGAAGTGTATGCCAGTGTCTTTATATTAGAAACGTTCCGTTTAAATACTCCATCAACGCAAGTCATATTGCGAGTTGTTGATACATCCAGTGAGTTATTTAATTGGCAACCGAATGTTTCAGTCATGAATTTGCGAAACTCTACACCCTCTTCTGCGCATATCTCAGCTTTTCGAAGGGCGACAACCGAGTGAGAGGAATGTATTCTAGTTCTATAAATCGAGAGGTGTCCAACGAATGGTGAACGGGTTTTATCCGATGACAAATGACGAAGTACTATTCCCCTAGCAGCGACTCGGTTCGCGAAAATCGTCAGAAACTCATTTGGGACCATTTTCGTAACGGTTTTTGAGTTATGTGCCATATGAAAGACATGAAAATGTCAAAAAACTAAATAAGTCAATTTTGATTCGAGATAATGGGTATCCAGATGTTGGTCGGTCGGCATATAAAATGGGTGTACATTACTGTAATTGTGTCCCTTGGGGCCAAGTGGTGTAAATCCAATTCTTCAAAGTTTGTAAGTTGATTGAAACTTCTGTGGTCATTGTAAAAATCTATCTATTGACGGCTCTCGTAGCTTTGCTCATCAGCTATGCGGTGTAACCTCAAAAATTGAAATTTTAAGAATTTGGCTAGAAAATTTTTGAGTTTGAAAAAATAAACTTAGCTAATGAATGTGAGTTCTTCTATGGTTCACTCAAACTATCTCATGAATATTCTTTATTTTATAAATTCGAAGACGTAAATTTTAATCCAGCATGTCTTCCTTGCGGCAGTGACATTCCTGCATTGGGGGTGTGGTAGAGGAACCGAAGAGAGATTGATGGGGCGGCCCACTTGTCGAGCTTTCTTCAAGCTTATAGTTTGAAATTAAGTTTTTTAATGTTTCAATTCCATTTTTATGACAAGAATGGGAATGAAACGAAACCGGTCAATATAATATTAAGATTAATAATATTAAAGATGCGAAACCGCGATAAAAACTATAAAAATATAAAACAGCGTGTTGGCCGTTTGCGTCGTTTCATCTCATGGTTTTCAAAACTAGCACTGGAGTCACCCACTTCCCTGAGTTGTAATACCCACCAATGAAGGCTAGTCTTCGTGTACATAGGTAGTGGAATGATCCCTGGATCGAGTACTGTTGAAAACGCAATTTCGCAAACATCGGAAACCACTTGGCACCCAAGGGGGCCAATTATATATGTGTCTTTATAATGGCGTGCGGAAGCTGAACTTCACACGGACTTGACAGAGTTTGTTCTCAATGATCGTTACAGTTGTACGATCTTCGTGAACCTGCTGGAGATAACTCCCTGTTCACAGTTCTTCTGTTGGCCTCCGATGGCCAACCTACTTGTCTCACGTAATACCTTAGTTCAGTTCAATTGGTGAGTAATTCAAACAAATATCGGATCGCATCGCTTTTACTGAGGGAAAAAATAATATCTGTGGCGAGAAAACAGTCGAGGAAAAAAACCGTACAAGTTCGTCATCGTACATGAACTCCATTCTCCACGCACGCAGTCCCTCCATCCGCCCATCACCTTCCTTTTAGACTGCCCCGACAAATTGAATCACCAATCACAAATTCACTCGCGACCGCAGGTTGAATTCGGAAACGCGAGAGGAAAAACTGTTTCGATTTCGTAGCGACCTATTTTGCATTCATTCTTCCACTTTTCATTATAATCACGAAGCTTGGCGGTTGGCCTCTCTCAGTACTATTTTGAGAACAAACAGCCTTCATCAATCCTGAAATCAAAGCGGGAATTTATAATTTCAAAAAATGCCACTGCGCTACCTCATGAGTGAATTTTCGATGTCAGCATTGAAATATTGGGTCGACTGAAGAACTGCATGCTATTGTTTTGAAATGTTTGCTCATACAGGAGAAAAACCTGCACACCGATAATGCTCACGTACTTCTTCAAACCTGCATTAACGTCGGTAGTACCAACTATTCAATGTAATACAGCAATACTCGTCCAGGCTTGTGTGATACCCATACAGCTGCAGGCTGCAGAAAGGAAGCGGATGTACAAGCGGAGTGACCAAGGAGAGAGATCCCTAATTCCCAGAGAAGAAAGAGAACACACAACGACAAGATGGCAGGAGATGTGGACGGATGAGTTGAGAGGGAGATTGACTGCCAGTTGCCTAACGTGTGGCTGCAAAGAGGGCATGGAGAAGTGATCTATTTCCTGACTCAGTTCTTCTCAAGACATGGACTTTTCTATGCCTACTTTTTGAGGAGGGGAAAGGTAGGTACCCCCTTGTGCAGCAACTGACGGGATGTGGAAGTTTATGGAAGTAAAGGAAAGGAGTTGGCTCAAAGAAGCACTGGGCATAACGTCTCCCAATATGTCACTAGAACTAGTAGTTGAGATGTTGCAGAGTGAGCTAGCTACATTGGAACCACACATCAGAATATGTGGAGAAAGTCTTGAGGGGAAATAATATTTCCCCTCAAGACTTTCTCCACATATTCTGAAGAAGCATATTATGCTTCTTGAACGGGAGCGGCAGCGAACGGAGGGCGTGGACACCCAACGGGAAGGGAAGTGAAGAGGACTGTCGAGGACCCAGCCTGAAGTAATGTGTTAAACAGTACCGGAGAATATAGGGAGTAAAACAAGTGGGGAGAAAAATAAACGGTACCAACCTATGTTTACCGGACGTCACGAAACACGTTTTTAGGTATTAGGTAAACTTGAAATTTGGTTTGGTTCTTCTTGGAGTGGATAATAGAAAGCCCTGAAAGTTTCAAGTCACTAGGTATAACGACAGCCGAGTTATATAACTCCGAAAACCCTGTTTTTCGCCCTTATCATGTTCCTCTCCGTCTCCTCCTCCTTATTCAGTTAGGCAAGGATTGACTTGTAATTTCACACAGACCTTTGTTTCAGCTTTAAACGGTGCCTTTTAAAAGATTTAACACATTATCTTAACCCAAACACATGTTAGAAACAAAAAAACAGAAAATTTAGTCTAATTATGGCCACTTTGACGGGTCTACAGAACTGGACCAGTCTATCTAAAAGTTTGCTTAAATCATTCAAATGGCACTGGGTCATGTTAATTATTTTACATGGATGTTGAATACTCATACAAACATATACATTTACAGGTTTTTTGGGGGTTTAAATTAGACGACGAACGCAAAAACAAACAAAAATACCTCCCAGTTTCATTGGTAGGTATTGGTAGGTTTGTCGACAACAAGGAAGTTGATGTCGATGTGTAGTCACCAAGGATGTTGGTGCTGTGCGAGAGGCTGTGTGTACAGTTTAGTACTATTTATTGATGAGAGGGAATGAATTTAATAATTTAAAAGATGTGGAGGCGGAGAAGTTAAGATGGAGGAATGAATCATCGAATTAAAAAATAATGATACGGTTTGTTAAGCACTAATTCATTTATTGATTTTCTTCTGTTACTAGAACTCTTAATTCCGCTGGTTTCATCAAATCTCTCATTTATTGTCAGCATTTATCTCGTAGTCATTTGATTATCATCTTTCTTCTCCTACTCGAGGTAACTTCGGTTCGTTAAGCTTTGAACTACGTAGTCTCACTCCAACTAAGAAATTATTCATTTCATTTTTAATAAATGGAAATCCGATTTCAGCATATGATGGAAGAGTCCTTGATGAGTGCGTACCTCTCGGAGCTATAGTTTAAAAATTGGGACTCTGAAATGAATTAATAGGAGAACTAAGACGATGTGAAGCGATATCAAAGCTAAACTTCCCTTCGATACAGAAAGCAAACTTTCCTTTACCTTCATACTGATAATCTTTGCTATATTACTACGAGTACTAGGCAGTACCTACTCACTATGAGGACTGAAACTATCTCAACCTCCTCATGGAAGGATGCTTCAACGAATTCCACTTTCTTCATGAGAAGTGCCACGTTTATTAAAATATTATGAGCTCGAATTATGCAAGTAAGAAAATCTCAACATGGGATACTTCTTGATGAAAGGGGGTCGTGAGTTCATGTCCAAGTTCCATGGGCAAAATGAAAATCTAATAATGTTACCGCAAAGTTTGAGGAAACAGGTAGGCTAACGGGAATGCTATGCAAATCAGAGACGGATATCAGAGTGGGGAGAGTCTGGGAAGTTTTTCGACAGGGGAAGAAAGTTAAGGGAAACTTTTCCCTCCTCTATGTATGTACTTATCAACCCAATATTAAACCTGTCCGATCGATGAGGTAGGTACTCTCTAGGATTTTCACATAATTCAACCTCGAAAGCGTCAAACCTCGAAATACCAACGGAGGGAAGGAGACTTTCCTGATGTTAGTTATATGAAACAAAAGCGGTCTTTTCCGAGATTGAAATATCATGGAAGCGAAAGAGGATTTTTGAACATCCTCCCCACGATAAAAACGAATAGATGGTATTTTTCGTCATAATGAGGGAATTATTGAGATAAACTACAACCTTGTGCATAAAAAACCAATATACAAGAAGGAGACCAAACACTCTTTTTTTTTAAACACGCGCCAACAACAATTTCTAGGGAATCTATCATGTTCAACACAATCAAGTTCTAGGACCCAATCTTAGCTGTACTGAGCATTCCAAGGCGCCAAAATTTTTACAGCAAATTAGGGGGTCCTATAAGGCACTAAAACTGTAGACCCGATACGAGAAGATTATTTTCTTCGGAGACTCTCGAAAAAGTCTTATAAATTGGAAGGAAATTCCGCAAAATTGCAAAAAATAAATTAATCAAGTAATTGTGTACTTTATGAGCTATACAACTATTATTATTATTATTATTCCGTGTCCTTAAAAATTTTGGAGTTTGTATCCTCGAAAACCTGAATTTTATGTTTATGAACGAAATGTGTGCCATGCGCAACATCAGATTCCTCATGAATCCAATTTCGACTAAATTCATTACGATTATGAGGGCCAGTTTCGAAATTGGGCCATTTGAACGTCATTTTATCCGAGCATGCGCAAAGGTTAAATTTTAGCAATGCTCGTTACTACGGCTGCATGCATCCAAATGTTGGTCATGAGCGTCAGTCCTCGGGTGATCCCATGTAGAACCAATTGGAATCGCCGTAACTTATCATTCTTATTATTTCAGACATGATTTTCAGAGGTTTTTGGTTCCTATGTGACCAGCAGTCACCTTGTGGGAATTAAAAACCCAATTTGCCACAACCATCTCAGACGTTTTTCTCGTGCTTGAGGGTATTTTATTATTCAATTCGCAATCAGAGATTAAAAACCAATAATCCCTCCCTTTATGTTCGACAACAAGTCGAGCGCCTCTTTATTGTTATTCATCTTCAGCGGAGAATATTTTTATCTCGAGGAAATGAAACGCCCGATCGACGGCAATTCATTCAACATTTGATTGAAACATTTTGAGGTGGGAATAGATCTGGCTCTTTTCTTCAATTCTGCCAGACATTCTTTACCAAGAGTTTGGGGGTGGGAAGAAACAAAAAAAAAGCAAACAAAGTACGATGAGAAAGTTTTTAAATTTGATTCTGAACTTAAGTGCGCAGGAATTAATGGGGCGGTCTGAGCCTCGCGTCGAGAGAAGGGAACTGGTTTGGGGAAGAAAGTGCGGGAAAAACTTTTCAAATTAAGTCGTAGAAACATTCGATGCACATCCGAGAGATTGCTGAATGGAGTCTGCTGGAGGTTTCCTCTGGAACGTTCCCCAACATCTACTCTTCACGTTTAAAGCGGGAAAGTGAGTTTTAACTGGCGGTTCCCCCCATTTCCTGGGAGTTTTGAACGGCACGTCCATCATTAGTTGTGTGGCTTGAGGGTGGTGAACAATTTTCTTCCTGGTAAGAAGGTTTGGAGGTGGAAATAATCGATGGAGTCGATCAAGCTCGAGAGTAGCCGGTGACTGAGCGAGTGAGAAGTTGAACACTTTCGAGACGCTGGACCTCTTCAATTCAACCCACACTGAACACTGACTGCACATTGCCACTGAATAAATACAATCAATAATCATTTTGGACAAGTGATATTGGACTTGAGGTTACCGGCTGGAGGAACTGGGTGTTCCGAACAACCTCTTTATGCATTTGGGAATGCTGAATAGATCTCGTTAGAATAAGTCGACTTGGTTGTAGTACCACCCCCACTGGTTCCAGTGGCAGTAAAGAATACGTATTTCCGCAAAAAACAATCCGTATAAAAATCGCCTCGCAAATATATTTCTACATCAGCCGGGAAAAGTTATGATATCCACTTACCCCACCCGCCTTTTTCCTTCCAACCAAAGAGATGTTCTAACCACTTCACAAGCACCGTACCCGTTTCGAAATCTCCCTTTGGCGCAGTAATAGAAACGTAAAGAAATAAAGAAAAATAAAGAAATTATTAAAGGTCTTGTTCACAGTTCTTGGTCAGCATATTCGATATACTGCGCCGGAAATGTCTACTTGCATAATGAAGTAAGTACTTAATTTATGTTCGGTATTATTACAATAAATACAATGATATTGTTAACAGATTATGAAAGTCGCCCTCGAGGAGGCACTGCAGATGGTATATGTGTCCTTACCTATATCCTTTCAAGGGATGAAAAAGTATGGTTCGATTTTTGATTTGTCTTACGAAGTTTGCATCTTGTTAGTCAGTGAGACGTGTCTCCATTGAGGGATTGATATAGTTTTCCGACCAAGTGCGCCCGATCCATCTTCCGTCCCTCTGCTTTTCCATCACCCCAACAGCACAACAGAGCACCGAGACGGGCAGGTGGCGAAGATTGGAACTAAATCGCGATCCCGGCCCTCCCGGATTTCCCTCAGTTATATCTCTCGGGAGAAAGTGGAAAAAGGGTTTATTGAATATCGCAGTTCATAGTCCGCTTGAGCGGCTAAGTGTGAAATTTCCCTCATATTCCTCGACCTCTGAGAGAGCATAAAAGGGCGTAGTATAAAGACGTTATCAGAAATAGCTTCTTCTGTCGCATTTCCATGCTACAAGAGTCAATATCGTTGATATAGCTAACACAAACAACGAACCCTACGTTTCAGGGGTACCGACCTCAACAGTTTCCTTTAGAATCGGAATTTTCTCAGATACATTTTACATCGGTATTGAAATCAGGCTGTATAGCGTGGTTTGACTTGGAAGATACTATTCACGGGACTGCTTGTGAGGAAAATAACTTCTACCCCAGACTGTCGGCCAATGCGGGAGACATGTTCTTAACATTTAGAGGGATTGCGAGAAATTCAGATAAACGCTTTTTAGCGGAGCCGACTTATGAATTCAGCACCAATCTTTGCATACAATGAAGAAATCGATGAAAGTTATGAAGATAATAACACGAGGAAACAGGCTGCACGATGAGAATTCCCAAAATGACAGGTGATTGAAAATTTTAAAGATAACTAGGAAAAAAGGAATATGAAGCGATACAATATGAACCTCACTGGGCTCTTGATTCCAATTAGACACTTCAATTTGAGGCAGGCAACGAAGTCACATAAGAAGTCGACTGACTGGATGAACGTATTTTCGCCTCATGCGTCACAAAGAACGGCGTTGCAACTAGTCGTTGGCTATAAATTGTGAGTGGAATAGGGGCTGGTGACGAATAGCTTATCTCTGTACTCTATAGTTCTCTGTGCACTGTGTAGTACGGATAGCGTGAGTGGGCTGGAATGGGCTCGCGTATTCTGTAGTTGGTCTCACTTGATCGGGGCGGTGCTGTCACAACAAATCAAAGAGTGCGAATGAGTAATAGCCTATTTCAGAAAATCCGCGAACCGGACCGAAATGAATTATTGCGTCGCGCTGAGGAACATTTTGGCGGTGGTCCGCAACGTTGAACATTTCTATCAATACTTGTATGGGGTAAGATATGGGTGCTCTTATTTTATCATTCCGAAAAGGAAGTCCTCGAGCAGGGGGAATTTGTGTAATGCACAATGTATGAAGGCAATGTAGTCAACCCAAAAGTTCGTTTGGCCCTTACAAATAGGAGTTCAATATGCTAGGAGTTCAATATACATGCCCATCGTTCATAAATATATTACAGATGAATTGAGGCAACCTCAAAAACACAGCCGCAATAACTATTTAAAAAAAAAATCCTGTCGTGGAGCAGGGGATTGAGGATTATGAGGGGTTGCTTAGAAGCCCATACCTTCTGTAGCTACGAACCTACTGGTAAAAATATAATTTCGAAAAATAATTGAAATTGCACCTTTTTTGTGTGTATGTTTTGTGTTGTTGAGCTGGCAGTTCAACTCTTGCCCTACAGTACAGGACTGGCCTAAAGTTGGACAATATAAATATGTTTAGATTTGTACTCAAAGTGTATTCTATTTTTTATGCATGTTTTCTGAATAAATTCATCTATCTCTCACTACGCTCTACCTAATTAGTCAATTGGATTAATTAGGTGCTGCACCGAACCGAGAGGTGGACTAAGTTGGGTTTGCTCCAAACCCTAGATGTCAGATACCTTTTTGAGTGGGAATGAACTGGTTTTGATCTCTACAGCTTCTGTTGGGGTTTACGCCGTAGTATTTTTGGGCCAAAAATCACATGGAACGCTCGTACTGAAGTACGATAATTAAATGAAATGGCCTGCAACGTTTATCTTGGATTATTCAAGATAAACGTTGCAGGCCATTTCATTCCGCGTGGATAAAGGCCTAATTCAGTCCTCAAGGTACTTTGTTTCAATGTCGATAAATCATTTTCGTTAGAAAATTGAACAATCTCCATTTTTTGAACGACGACCAAAAATACAAGCACGAGACCTGCTGACACGACACCTCCTAAAGAAGACGAGTGATTGCAAAAAATGAAGGTTATCATGAAAGCCTCCTAGAGTTTACCACTTTCCTAACCAGAAAATCAACCTTAACAAAACAGTCTGCGGGTTTTAAAACTAACTTGACGTACTCCTGGGATCCTCTAGATGTTTATTGAACTCGAAAATCAATCCAATATTCACGCCATTTCGACTTATTACTTTTTTTTCTAAACGTTAAGGTACATTGGTCACTTTTCGCAATCACCCTACGATATGGTGTAGTTCCTCATTAGCACTGTTATTCGATCCAGAGTTATAATATACAATTAATGGGTGCATCCCAGGAAGACGGAATGTAGCGACGGAGGAACTTCTGTGGAACATCTCTCAAAAATCCTCAACAATTAAACGAGATAGTACCGTTCGTTCACAATCTATTGGGCTCGGCTCAATAGTCGGCAAGCGACGCCAAATACTCGAGCGTTCAACTTCGTTTTTTTTCTCTGTTCCCTTATGATAATCTGATGCAACGACCAGATCATCTGAATTCTGAATTGTGTGACAGAGCTCAATTTTCATGCTCCCTCGACAGAACCCAAATCGGTCCCTGATGGGCATTGAAGCCACAGTAGCCAATCGATCATGGCCCATTGAAATTGCCTCCCGAGGAAAGTATTAAAACGGAATCGAAGTGCCTGAACCGAATTTCGGAGAAACCCTTCCGCACTTTCATCTCTTATCAGACCTTTTAGACGACTCATCTTACCATCTTTTCATTTCCTTCAATAAATAAACCATCGCTTTTGGAAAACCACTTTCACTTATTATTTCTTAAAACAGCCATTTAACTTTAATTCTAATTCAAGAATTTGAATCTGAATGTTGCACTATCGGTGGCTTTGTACTGACGTTCATTTACTACCGGTGGATTCTATACGATGCTCAACCCATATTAAACTCTGGAATATGCTGACTCCATATTTCAGCAGCGTCTACGAAAATTGGTTTATTCAAGGGTTTGGAAACGTAAAGAGATTATTCAATCTAGAACAATTTTAGCTTTCATTGTGTAGACGAAGTGCGTTCATGATGGCCGCACCGTGAGATCGGCTGCAGACGAATCAGCTGTAATAATCTGAATTTTCCATTCGAATGCTCGAGCTTGGGAGTATAAAGATTGAGCTGTGTTATTCGAAGGTTCAAATCAATAAATAAATGAAGAGGCCGGGAGCAGAGTTATTGGAACAGCATTGAAGGTATCTTATTGGATATTTGGCGGCCTGAATTTATTGGAGGGAGGAGGGCAAGTGTATAAGCCCCGCCGGCAATAAGTTTTCATTTTCCCGTCTGAGTATTATTTCATTTGAGATTTGAGACCTCGCCAGAGCCTTCTGTCAGACAGCGAGGAGTACGTTGGAAGGGAGACTGAGAAGGAACCCTTTTATCTTTGAATAAAGGAAACAACAGGATACGCCAATAGAAGAGAGATCTTGTCTTTTGTATTGAGCCTCGAATTCTTTTCATATAATACGATACCAGTCAAATAAAATCGTGTTATCTGTGACAAAAACACGCGAAGATGTTATGGAACTCGCGTGGAACACGTCAACAGGTTGGTTTGCTCAGGGTTTGTCATGAGGACGTTTCGCTTCCTCACTATGGAAGGAAGGGTCGAAAAAATCGCCCAAACTAAAATTGTTCATGTGCGTTCTACAATTCAAGGCTTCCTGGACAAATATTGGTGCTTGTCGGTCTGTCTTTAATCAAATCCGTGTCTCTGGCATGATTCCCAAACTATAAGACCGATATTGACGACATTTTTGGGGACTATTCGAGCTCTGAATGGTTTGGGATTTCATCGCAAACAAAAACGCTCCGAAGTTTTCCACAACGGCTTATTATTTTCTGTCACACCCCTCCAGGCCACCAGTCACCGAGAGAACACAGGCGGACAGGCGTGGCACCGGCTGCAACAGCCATCAGCGCCGCATATCGGGTAGTGCTGGACACATACTACGTCCAATCATCCCTCACGCTTCTCCTCGAAACAGCGGCCAGTTCCAGAACACATGTCCGGCCGAACCCTCGGGACCGACCGCCACAACAGGCGCAACGAGGGTCCCTGGCCAGTGAACACGAGTTTCCTGGGAAGTGCCCATATCCCGACAACAACTGAGTTGTCCAGAACTCGGGGACGACACACGGCATCCCCACACGCCGAGCCTCTGAAGGGAAGAATCTGAAAGTCAGTCTTCCCGAA
This sequence comes from Stenodema calcarata, assembly GCA_963920205.1. Lineage (NCBI taxonomy): Eukaryota > Metazoa > Arthropoda > Insecta > Hemiptera > Miridae > Stenodema > Stenodema calcarata. Next base: position 20,841,590 of record OY986048.1, read on the forward strand.
TCCTGTCACTCGCCCTGTGAGGGGGTAGAAGCTCCTGCTTAGGATCCAAAAGGGTAACGACCCTCTCTGGTCTTACAGGCCTATGGCGAGCGGCCTCCAGCTCTATGGGAATAACCCCTCTGCGCCGTCCTCAACCGGGTCCCCCCAAAACTGGGCCCTTCAGGAGGTCGTATAACGCCCCGATGGCATATAAGAAAATGCCCAGGAACAGCCCATCCCTGGCCCGCCATACGTAGATACGTAGATTCAGAAAATCAAATTTAAAAAAAATGTGTTTGTTCGCCGTATGCCGTCTTCCGTACAGTGTTTACTTTGGCCAATCTAGGTGGAAAAACTCTACATATTTTTGACACAACGGTTTATATCTTCTATGACCAGATCACACTTCTGCCTTGATCACTAAATGATAGATTAATTATTATTATTATGAATTATCATTCATTATCAATAATTATTACCAATTGATAATAAGTACCTAAGTAGTGTACATTATTATTAATTATTGTAAATTATTGTTATTAATTAATAATAATTATTAGTTATTATTAATCAACTCGATATCTGAAAACCATGTGCTGGTCGAATCAGCTGGGCCAGTATGAGCATTAACAACTATATTTTCCGCGAAATTACTACGGATAACATATATTGCAGAAAAGGCGTACTTCATTTTTTGGGGGGCTTAATCAATGTCATTCACGCATAATTAAATTACAATCTCGCCATTCACACAATGTCTTTCATACAAGACCAGCGAGGACGGGACGATCCTGCATGTCCCGAGCCCACCCTTTCTAAATTGGCCTCCTGGCACCCGTCGTGGCAGAGCTATCATTGGCCTGGAGGCCGACAGCCCTGGAAAATAATGAAAAGAAATTAAAAAAAAAAAACTAAATAAATCATAACGAAATGTTAAAATACCTGCCGCTTTTGCTGTCCAAGATCTGATCATCACAGCTAAATTTCCATATCAAAGGCTATATAGTGGCGAGTAATTTAAACAAATTTTCGTCCCTAGCTCTTTTAACTAATCTAAACTAACCTGATGTAACCTATGTTAAACCCCTGGCCCCAGGAGGGGTGCCGCACAGTGGTTGAAAATGGTTATTTTTGTTCAAAAACCTGTACATAGAGCTATTTGCCATCACTTCGTCAAAAAACCACTGGAACTTGTTGAGAAGAGGTGAAAATGAACAATCACATCAAAATACAGTTCTTCTAAATAGTTTATTTAGGTTTCTTACATTGCTGTGAATTGATTCATCAAATTTGAATTTTTTAAAAAGATTACTCCAAATAAGAAAAGAAAATAGATATAGGGAATTATTTCTTTACTAAAAAATAAAATAATTTTATCTCAAAATTTACAAAACAAAATTGTTCTTTGGGCGATTCCAATGGTTCACAATCGAAGAAGAAAAAAAAACCCGAAATCACCTTTTTCGCTTCTTTCCGAGTAAACCTTGAACACATACGGCGAAGTACGGCGATGAAACTCACCGATGTTATATCCAGTACCTACGTGTACTTCACGATAACACCAGTTTCAAAACAACGTTCGATAAAGATAAAGATATCCGGCTCCAACGAAAATTATCAAAAGAATTATTTTCCTTAACAATTCTGCTACAATTGTCCTCCATTCCAGAAAGCAGGATAAAACGTAGGAGCCTCCGAAACGAAACGTTCTATTTAAATGTACAAAGAAAGTGCATAAGTCCTGAAAACAGGTTTCTTTTGCACAGGAAATACAAACACCTCCAACAACGTCGACATGAAATAAGGCAATTTCAAGTATTTCAGTTTCCATTAGGTTTCAAGGTCTATATTTTTTTTCCTACACTTGATGGTTCGTTTAAATAAGTCGTGTCACTTATCTACAGGTACCTATTTGAGAGTCGAAAACTGATTTTAAAATATTAAATTTCGAATTTTCATTTTGGGGGTTTTTGAACGCTTTCCATCATTGTGGAAAGCCGTCTCGGGAGGTTCCGCTTCTTCGCCTGTCAAACGTGACTACGCCTTGCAGAACGCGTTGAATCTGTGACAGCTCTCTGAACTGTTTTTAGCTCTTAAACTCTATTCAAATGTGAACTAAAAACTATGTATAGGTATATCGTTCAATTTGAATTTTTCGAGATATGAAGTTTGCAAAATTTCAAAATTTGTTTCGAACCCCTTCCCATTGACCTAGGGTTATGAAAAGTTTCTAGGATCATTTTAGGTTGGGTCCGAACCCGTAAACCAAATTTCGTCGTACGGCGTACGGCAGACGGAAGGATTTTTTCGAATTCGATGTTTGGAATTTACGTATCTTTAAGCGTAAACCAGCAAATGTTGAGGGGGTGATTTTTTCTTTCTAATTATCGAAGATAATCAACCAAAAGCAGTAGAACAAGAAATCCTAGTAAAGTTTCAGAAAAACGCAAGTAAAGTTTCCGGGCTGTGAAATTGGCAACTTTGAATATTATCTCACAATTTATTTTAGAAGTAGTTTCTCCACCTATACGAGCGAGGCGCGTCAATATTAGATAAATACCAGCTGTCGGTCCCGTCGCTGACGCGCAGAACTCGGGATGTGTCCATCTACCTCTGTTACCTGTCCCGGACGGGTAGAACTCGGGATGGATCCATCTGCCACTCTTACCTGTCATTTTACGGATTATACCTCTTACACGTCCCTTTACAAAGCCTTATAATCTTAAATACCAAAAATAATATTCATCTGTCTCACGGGAAGGAAGAATATAAGATTTTTATATGTCGGCTTCCCTATAAACCCCCACCCCTATGCATCGGATCCGGAAGTGAACTCCTCTATGTACTCGTACTTCCCCAATCACGGAAACATCTAAACACGTTTTTGCGTGATTGAAGGACAGACAAACAGACAGACAGACAGACACCAAATTCAAAATCGGCATGGTTCAACTAAATTTCACGCGAAACGAATGACTGTAGTGAAATTTTTCGAAAATTCTCAAGGAACACGAAAATTGTCTCTAAATTTAGTTATATAGATACGTAATTTTATTTTGGCAGTTGGTTGACTATTGGGTGATGTAAATTGTTGGGTGTGGAATGACCAAGTCTAGTTTTTGTTCGTACATAACCATAACTTTAGCTACCTACCTAATTCTATCCTAACTTTGTTTCCTTGTTATGTCTGTAGATTTCTTCCCATGATTAGGGCACAATTCAGGTGCCGAAACGTCGGGAATAAAGAAACATGAAAACTACGACTAGACTTGGTCATTCCACACCTAACAATTTACGTAATTTTATATAAGCATTTTTCGTTGAAACGCTGAGGCTTCAGAAATAAATTGTGTATTATAAAACAATTGAAGCACTACTACTGCTCTTCGTCTATATCAATGATTTCTGTTTTCTCAATGAGTCTGATAACTTGGAGATTTATTTGTCCAACGAGGAAAAGCCATACTGCCTGGCTGAGTTATTTCTGCCAACCGCATAATTCCTTCGAAAAAATATAGTAAGCCTGGTATCTACCATTTTTCTAAACCTACTTGAATAATCACTACGATGTTCATTCTTGAAACCCCGTGGATTAGTTTTCTAAATAACTCATCGTTTCAATGTTTTCCCAGCTGTTTCTCTCGGAAAAACAAAATCAATCTGGAAAATACGATTTTGGTCGTATCAAAAATGCCAACACTCATGTCGACGACTATTTTACTTTCATGTTGTGGGACGCTGAATAGATTTTGGACGTCTAGAAGGATATGACACACAATTTTTTGGGTAGCATGAACATTTTCTTTAGAAATTCGATGATTAGGAGTATGTGTTCAAATTATATGTTGTCAGGTTCACAAGCGAATTTACTTTAGAATGTCGATAACATTTTTCGGGGTTCAGCACTTACGCCCTTTGTACCCAAAACCATTCAATTACCTTTTCGTCCTGATGGACAAATGTGTCGATTAAATAGAATTAACCCAATCACTTCCTCCGCTCCCTCGCACTCGTCGCGTGCGTCTAATGTTTCACTAGAAAACCTAATGACAGGGGTAGGTCGGACGTCAGGCGAACGCTCCCCTTGGAAATGCTCGAGATTGCATGGCTTCAAAAAACCTGGCATGAAGGTAACTTTAGACATTCGACTGGACACAACGATTTTTTTCCACTTCACTACCGAATGTTAGAAAAGCCTTACAGGGAGGCCGAGTATGCGTGGAAGAACCGAAAGCTCCTGCGCTGATGTACATAGGGAAAATTATCAGTCCCATTTTTCATTTTAGGTGTCAAAGAACAGGGTCAAACGGGGAGAGATTCGTCTGTGTATGTCTGGTTGGTCAATTGTTTGTCTGCTGGTCTGTACCCATCACCGTACTTGTAAATAGTGACATTGATCAAGTATCTCCTCCAGAAATTTCATCTCTCTAACCCATCCCACTATAAGGACCTTATAGTGGGGTTAGAGAGATGAAATTTCTGGAGGAGATACTTGATCAATGTCACTATAGTCCAATTTTCGACGCTTAGCCCAATTTTTGAATTTTTGTAGTTTCGCGGTTTTGGCAGAGGATAGTTTTAAAGTTTCGTGGTTTTGGCAGAGGAGATATTATCTCAATTAATGAATAGTAGTCTGTCGACAAATGTGAACTCCAGGCATCACTCCATAACTATCAGTCCGATCTTGATATTTTCTGTAATTTTGAACTATCGAGCTCATGCTGATACTGGATGGATTCATATGAATTTCATCGTAATCGGAAAAATAGTAGCGTCTGTACATGTATAGTCCATATTATTAGGTGAGAAGAACACCTTCTGCTTATCAATTGATGATGTGAAGGCGAAACGTCACCCATTTGGCTGACGTTTTCACCTCCTCGCCTGAGGACTCGATTGGAAATCATTATAAAACAATTCTCATAGTTCATAGATATCGATCGAAAGTTCTACAGTTTGTTGCCAAAGCGATGGTACTGATACTCCCGACATTGGATTATTTTATAAGGCATGGAAAAGGATTCGAGGGTTTCTGAGGAAAACGCAAAAATGTCCTTAATTCAAAGGAAGTTGTAAAATACGATATAATAATACGGAGAAAAACGCCGTAACAATGTCCACGGTTAATTATTTTCTGTCTGGATCTCAGTTCTGTCCAATATCCCAGGGAGTATCATACCTAAACGAAATTATTACGTACGGGGCAGACGTTACAACGAACCCGTTCTCGTCAGATCACGGAAGTTAGGCGACGTCGGGCGTGGATGTTACTTGGATGGGTGACCGCCGGTAAGTGGGTCTCACGTCCAAGTAATTTTTCACGCTTCTGTACGGCGATCCCCTCTCAACTCAAGGGGGCGAGGCAATGAGTAGCTTTAAGCGAAATCATCGGAACAATTCTGATCCACCTAGGTGGACAGCCGATGACGTCCGCGACGCCTAAAAACGGCAGTCGGACGGAAATCCAACCTGAAATGGTTGCTTACTTTACTTTACTTTACTTACTTTACCTAAACGAAATTATTGAAGTACGAGTAATAAGCTCGTAATAAGCTAAAACACCGCGTGTTCGTGCGAGACAGGGTTTGTAATTTTTGAAATTCCATATCTCGGAAGTTCCAAATGGAGCGGCATAGTTTTCTGTACAAATTTGAATAGATTCGATACAGAGAATCTTCGAAGACCAACGGGAGTTTTGTACGACTAGCTGTTCGTTCAAAGGTAGGACCGATAGAAAATCCATGAATCTATTGATTTAAGTGGTTCATTAAAAAGGAATTGGGACTAAACTCACCATAATTTTAAAATGCTGTAGATTTAGGTAACATACATTTCTGATGATTTTTGGCTGTACGCTAGTAACAGCAGCTGCTAATATTAGGTCTTAGCTATAAGACCCAAATCTGTTTACGTGATTCCGTTATCTCATTGATTCGAACAAGGGAAGTTACCATTGATTATGAAGTGCCGCCGCTAATTACCTCCCAAACTACCTGTATACCACCGGGGACCCACAATCTAATAAACCTGCGCTCTCCGTGGAACTTAGAGGACACGAAGGGCTTCCTTGTAAAATGCCTGATATTGTGATTCAGCCGGCTACGACTCGCATTCATTGAGGTACTTTATGGAAGGACAATTTATATAAATTCGGCAAAACAGCCCTGATGTGTGAAAGATTGAATACATGATGGAGAGTAGTCTAAAAGGGTAGTCCGGATGGTCTTAAAAATTCTAAAAATTAAAGTCTACTTAAATGAGGTCTAAACACTATACCTACATACCGTTCCATTTTAGTTTTTCGAGATATGAATTATTCAATATTTCAAAATTCCTCGAACATAAACAAAGACGAAGTGATAGACAACCAAAAACTTTGTTACCTTGCCCGTTTTTCAACCGACTACCGTATATTTTCCTGAATGAATAAATCACGAGTGTTTTAAAAACGAACTTTCTCAATTATCCAATAAAAGTGACGCAGAACTGAAGGACACTTCCAGTTTCGTGATCTCTGAGTGCACATCAAATCAAGGGTCATTCCTGTTAGAGATTCGGGAACAAGAAGTGCAGAAGATTGCGCTCCTCGGATTTGGAACTACGGACTTCTGGAACTTTGAGCAGACGCCCGGTGCAATTGTGAGTATAAAAGGCATAATATTTGTATTATTAATATACAAATATTATTTGTATTCCTACTTCCCCGACACAGTTCCAGTTGAGCTCACGCACTGACCTCGCTTTTAATTTACACCGAAACCACACCCTGATTTAAATGAGCGAATCTACATCCAGATCCCCCCCCCCCCCCCCGTGTAGAGTTACTCCCTTTAGCATAATATCGCTGTTATAAATGTGATACAAGGTTGGGCCATTAAGGATTTTCATGTATATGTATATACGAGAGATGATCCTGCTCAGTTTTCAGCTGATTCGCCACAGGTGTCTCATTGAACAAATATATGTAGTAAATTTGAAGAAATGCACATGTGTTTAATTGTGAATAACCAACAATAATCTCAAGGCATGCGATAAATTGTATAAGTGGTTTTACGTGGTTTTACGATACGAATAACTCTGAAAGTTCCAGAATTATCTCTTACTTTGGTCATTTAGCACTAAAGTGGGAACGAAGATAACGGACAAACTCTTTCTGAACATTATAGAAACGTATCAAGATCGTAGAGAGCCCTTGAAACACACTTATGGCGATAAAAGAGATACGTACACACTCACACTAGAATAACACTACGTTAACACAACACCAACAGTAAGAATGTTTTTCATTTTATGACAAAGTAAGTGGAACCCTACAAATGTACAGTACCTACTTTAATCCCCTATATGCAGGCTCCGGGTTGAATGAACCCATAAACGTCCCTTACGAACAGAAAATCCAACTAACCCTGTAGCCACTTTTATAAATGATTTAGAAAGACTTTAATCTAAAGCGGGAGATGAGTCGTTGTCCGAGCAACGTTCTCTCAGAATTCGCGACTGGCATCGTATCCACTTATGCGACTTCAACCGATCATTGTACCTTCCGTACGTCAACAGTTCCTACTGTTCAAGAGTCTCAAAATCGGTCTCACCACTTTGGCACGAGACTGGCCTTCAACCAACAATTCTCACAATCAGCCGAACAAAACAGCCCCAAAACTACCCCAGATCAGATCAGAATTCTCAGAGATATCCCGCCACCAACAATAAACCCGTGATAAATAGAAGGAGTGTCACAAAACCCGCCCCCTTGTCGAATTCAACCAGGAACACCAATTTCAATTTATTAAATGTGAAAGTAGCCGATCCAACCTCCGGATATTGTTATATGGAATCCGGATTTGGGAATTCAATGGAACCACTAAACGCCTAAATTTACGACCAACAATTCCCGGCAGACTACCCCGATAACGGAACTTACCAACAAGGAATATGAACGAATAAATAACAATTGCAGGCAGCCATGAATTTGGGACCCTCAAACTCCCCAAGTAATAACTTTTTAAAAACGAACCTTCAGCAATCATCGACTTCATGATGACGTCCCACGCCCTGCCGTTCATCAACATTTCCAAACCAGCTTTAAAATTTCAATCAACTCAGGTTGCACCAGAAGCTTCATTAATCCCGATTCCATGACAATTTTCACGTGTTATTAGGACTGGATAACCTATAAGCAATCTAGACTAGTGTAGTAGGCCTTAACAATTAACACTTTGAAGACCAGTGCCTAAAAAATATTTAAAAACGTAGAGATTCACTTACCTACGTCGTCAGCTCACTTACCTACGTCGTTGCCTCAAACCCTACATAATATAGACATCTCTTTCCGTATGAATCAAAATAACGACACCGATCCAAGTCTAACTTGTTCTACATAATATTTTTATGAAAAAGGAAGAATCAGCTAAATCCTGCCAAATTAGACTCAAATCTAAAGGCAAAACGTTAGAGTTATGCAGCATGATCGTATGAGCGAATTTTCGAAGCAGTAGGTGTTTGTAGGAATGAGTGAAAAATTACCTATAAATTCAGAAAATGATACCGTCGGACAATTGACACCTCAGTTTATAGCTTTTTCAACGCTAAACACGATGGTGAAGTCAGAATTGCGATATCTCACTCCGTTGTCACATTAGAGCAGATGAACCGTGAAGAACATCTCTAGTAACAACCACATTTCTTCATCTTCAAAAAACTCTAGTTTGAGAAGAAAATAAGATATTGCAATTCTAACATCACTATTTGTTCAGCGTTAAACAAAACTTTACAATGAGGTGTCACTTGTCAGACTCCTTGATTTCTGGAATTTATGGGTAATTTTCCCTCCTAACACTTCCCAAAACCCCCCTTTTGAGCGGCCTGATTCTGCCCATCTTCAAAAATTAGCTAAAACCCAGAACTAGACCTAAAAAACTTAGGTTTGGACCATCTAAATGGATCTGAAAAAGCATGAAATCATGAAGCTAGTGAAGTTGTCGGAGCTAGTCGGTTGTATTTCAAATTGATGGGGAGAGATTGACGTTTACTAACCAAGTGAAACACCACATACGAACTTCTGACGGAATATCAATCGATTCAAAACCATACACGTGCCTCGAACGTATACAAAGACGAAGTCAAGAGACAGATCGATGACATGCAGGATTCCACTAAATTGAACTAGACAAAAGCTCTATACGAAAAACTGCGTTTTCCCCTGAGAATGGTTATTACGAATTCCTTCAAATGCCATTCGCAAGAATTCGTAATGACCATTCGGTCTTAAGAACGCCCCACCAACATTCCAACGCTTGATGAATAATGTGTTCGGGGGACTACAAAACGTAGTTTGTTTAATTTATATAGATGACATTCTAATGCACAGGTCTACCCTCTAGGAATACGTGGATAAATTAAACGATCCATCAAACGATTCAAAAATTCAACTCGAACTCGAATTCTTAAGCATAGAAACTAGTTTCCCAGGCCGCTCTATTAATCCCGAAAGGGTCTGACTCAATCCGAAAAAATCAAAGCTATTATCAATTTCCCTATTCTCTAAACGAAAACGGCCAACAATTCTTATACTCACAGGGCTATTACAGGATATTCATCAACAATTTTTCCAACACCACAAACCCTATGATACCCAAATTAATCAAAAGCAACTGTTAGATACTGCCTTTTGCTGTAAAAGCATTCCGCCCGTACTTGTAGGGTAGTTAATTTACATTTTTTAATTACCACCGGCCCCTCCAATGGCTTTACAACCTGAAGGATCGCTCTTCAAAATTGTTTCACTGGCAGATTAATACTAAGCAATTACGATTTCGAATTGTATTCACTAGTACAATTCCTGGCCTCTCTACCAACTTCGCTCCCGAATCACTTGATACTTTGAACTTTGACAATATTATAGACACAATAATTGGTAACGATCCGTTGAAAGTTGATGATGCCAAATTCGTACGCTAAAACGTGAATTGGATGATCCAGATTCCAATCAATCTCGTATAGTGAATCGACGTCGGATTCAAACTCCACGGTTCACTTGAATGCCGAAGGTAGTACCATACTGACCATTCCTACAAGGAAAGGCCAATAAATCACGGCCTCAACCAAATAATCGTTGTAGTCGATTTCGTTAAAAAATACGAATATCAAATACTCCGTCTGTTTCAAAAATTATGGAGACTAAATAATGGCTTTATCAAGAATTCGTTCGCAACATAATGGGCGTCTTTCAAGAATCAGTTATTCAAATGAACAAATGTATTTTCACAAGAGTATACTCACGATTTGTCTACGTTGTGGAATCTTGTGGTGAGATCGAAACCATAATCTCGATACATCACGAATGAAAAACTAAACTTCTTGGAGTCTCAGAAACGTGTAAAAAGATCAAACGTACGAACTTATTCTCCAAATAATTGAAAACTAATCAAACCTTTATAAACCGCTGTGAACCCCGTCTGCTGTCCAAATACGATCGGGGTCCGATCAAGCGGAAACGTCACCCCAACCCCGTTTAAGCCCCTTGTAACACTCTGCAAATTCTTGACACAACGGTCATCATCCAAATTTAATTTGTTTAAACAATTTTACATGCTAGAAACCGAGTGAATTGACATCCTTCTGGATTTTTGGAATCTACGTAATCTCAAAATTTGAGGGTTTACGTTTCAAGATACATCTTGAAACGTAAACCCTCAAATTTTGAGTAGGAGGGGGGGGGGTAATTTTTGTTTCTTTTGCGATTCCAATGGTTCATTATCGCAGATAATAAACCAAAACTCACCTTGAATGGAGATATATTTGTCAGGCCTTTACGAAATATGCACAAGCTTACTACCAAACTTCTAACGGTAGTTTAGTTTTTCATTCGTGATGTATCGTGATTTCGACCTCATCACAAGATTCCACAACGTAGAAAAATCGTGAGTTCATTTGAATAACTGATTCTTGAAATACGCCCATTATGTTGCGAACGAATTCTTGATAAAGCCATTTGTCTCCATAATTTTTGAAATAGACGGAGTATTTGATATTCGTATTCTTTAACAAAATCGACTACGTCATTGCCAAAAGACACCAAAAATCATTGCAGACGATAACTCTCGGCAGAACTGATTTAAAAAGTTCAAATTTCTGTCTTGGCAATCGAAAGGCTATGTTCGTAGATGGGCAGAATCGGGCCACTCTAAGAGGTGGTTTCGGGAAGTTTTAAGGAGGGAAAAATTACCCATACATTCCCAAAATGAAACAGCCTGACAAGTGACACCTCATTTTAAAGATTTTGTAACGTTGAACACGACGGTGAAGTCAGAATTGCAATATCTTATTCCGTTCTCAAACAGGAGCACTATGAAGATGAAAAAACGTGGTTGATACGTGAGATGTTCTTCATGGACATGAAATCTTTCAATGGAGATATGGAGATATATTCACCATCGTGTACAGCGCGGGAAAATCTATAACGTAGGTATATAAGTATATAAAGTGTTACTCGGCAAAAAAAAAAAAAAAAAAAAAAAAAAGGAGACGAAATTTGTTATACAACCAGTAAAATGGAGACTTTTTTCTTTACATGAAACCAGTAATTTTTTCGAAGATTTGCTCTTCTGCTGCATTTCTGTGGATTTTGTAATCTACTACCCGATATAGAGTCACCCGTAACATTTTGTAAACGTCAAGTTCTACAACCAATCATTATTAGCAAACATGTCCTAGAATTAGAACTATCGGAAATCCATATTAACCTTACCGATATTAACACTTTTGAATCTTGAATTAGCGATACTCGGCGTAGTATCCGCTCGAGAAGAATTATGTACTCCTTAAAGTTTCCCGTGCCTATGGCTCTTAAGTATCGCCTGTACTACTTGTACACAACTGCTGTTCCCCAACCTGTTGAAAGGAGATGAGCACAGTGAATATTCCCTGAACGAAACATTCTATTGTAACACTGACCTCCTCTCATATGAGGATCCGAACTCATGTCAATACACCATGTTCTATCGTGCTTTTAGTGTAATAGTTATAGCATAAATCTTCGATTATGGTTTTATTACGGTTACTATTAGATTGATTCCCCTTATGTCCATTTCGGATTTATTATATTCATTCTTCAAATTTTTGTTGTTGTACCTACGCTATTATGCCATTGGTTATTATACCATGTTTGCTACTATACCATTGTCTCTAGAGGAAGGGAGGTGTTAAATCAGCAGAACTAGCCCAACTGCTGATTCAGCACCCCTGCTATAAATACAAGAGCTCAAGCCTTCGAACAGCAAACACTCACGTCTATTACCTATCCGCGAAACGTTACTCTGCCTATAAAGTAAATTTACTCGCCCGATTACTTTTTATTTTCTATGTAAATAAATCACAAATGCTTAAAAGAATAACTTAGAAAATAAAAAGTATTTCTTGGCTACCTGTCTCATTTTTTGGTACATACAATATACCATCGAATGTACCAAAAAATGAGACCGGTAGCCAAGAAAAGATTTTTCTCTCAGATGAGACTCTTTCATAACTGTTATTTAACGTCATATATGTGTAATTCAAAAATGTCCTCCATAATAAGCGTACCGATTATGAACTTCCAAAAGTCTTAAATTCCGTATAAGACACCTAAAAACACCGTTTCGTGAGGGATTACGAAGGCGTATTATTGAGATGATTAAACAAAACTTGAATATCCAGGGTTATAACACAATGCCTCTACGTAGGTTTTGGAAAATGATGTGCTTCGCCAAAGAGTGTTCAAATCGCCTCAATATTGAATTCTTTTGAAATTTGTGTAATGGTTAAACACATAATATTATTGTGTTGTGTTGTCATACTGTTTTCTATATTGAGTATTTCAACGCCTGGATTACGGACTCAAGGAACAGTATTTCTTGTTGACATTTCCGTAGTATGAAGCTTTATTTTGTTCTATTTCGATAAGCGATAGATGCCTAAGTGTTCCCATGCGTTCGGAATGAAGTGAAGAACCGTATTATCAAGGAGTAAGTTAGTACCACTAGAAACGATTCGTCAAGATAATTCCTACTGCCCAGGAGTGAGCCAAGTATGAAATCAGCTTAATTTGACATGCATCAATTTGTGAAATGTAATATCTTCAAATTTTAGTGTTCATGCAACTTGAAAATTGCCAAAAATTGAACGAAAAAACTTGTTTGAAATTAAACAAAAAATGCGTCGATAATTTGCACATGGCATCAAGCTGATCATGAACAGCGTACTAATATCACTAAGAAAGTGCCATATCCTACGGCCTCATCCAGCATATTTTTCGGTTCCACCTTCATCGGAAGACTTACACCAACATTTGATCCTCCGAAGAATATGGAAACCGCCGTTTAAACAAAATATTTAAGATTTTTACATTGGACTCACCAAACAGTAATTCGTGACATCATGTGTTAATGGCATTTTATGAATGTCTCTTGTAAAGCTCGTGTAAGAATCAATGTAAATTGAATATATGAAGATGACTTGGCTTTCACATTATGAAGTGAATAAAATTTGATGTTTCAGAAATGTATAAAATTCAAGGTATGAGTTTGTGTAATTTGAGAGAGATTTATGACAGCAACGAGAACCTAGTGATGCGGCTCGTGGTAAAATTCATACGTTAAGAAAAAGTTCACAAAAGTTGTACAATTAATTTCAAATGACAATGGAATAGCGAATTTTTGGGCGAAACGAATTGGTTCACTTAAAAAACATCTATTATGGCTGAGGCGCACTAAATGACACTCGCTATTGTAATGGTGTAAAAATTTTACCTTGATAAAAGCAATCAAGTCTCGAAACGTAGCGCGGGAGATATACGCGGCGCGAAAAAGAACAAGCGAGCTGTACAACCAGAGGCGGCGACAACGGTCGTAGAGCGACTGGTGGAATTCCGAGTCGAGACGCCGGTAAAGGGGTGATCGTGGATGGTATAAGATGGAAGTATGTAATATCCATGGGGTGGAAGGGCTGGTTGTCATCATCTTAGAGGCATCTAGCGGATGTAATATGAGTCTCATCCACACCTCCCGCAGACACTAACAGGTGGACTGCAAGCCGGTACTGGTACACGAAAGTTCTAAATGGGCAAAAAAATAAACAAATAAATAAATAACGATCTGGAGAAAAACAAAAAATTCAGAAAAAAAAACAAAAAAAAGAACACGACGTTTTTTGTAGGCACCTACTGGTGTTTTACTAATTTACAATCGTAAACTCTTAATGCACTGTAAATGTTAACAAGTCTACAGACAGATTTTGACTAGCTACATGCGTTCCCCCCACAATTGTTTCGAAGTGACTAGTAATTGTAAAAACTGCATTTAGGTTTATTATTCTCAATACTAATAAAAATTAATAAAACATTGCAACTCCCCTCAAAATTTGTGGGTTCACGTTTCATGGTACGTGAAACCAAAAAATCGTCTAAAAAAATCCGTTCGTCCGCCGTATAGACTTTGCCCATTTAGAATTGTCTTAAAAATGTTGAATTCGGGATGATATTGAAATGTTGAACCAGGCTGAGGATGATGCTTGAAACGTTTCATAAACCTTGGTGAATAAGAAGGGGTGCGAAATAGGGTTTGTAATATTCAAAACGCCATATCTCGGAAATTTCAGACGTTACAGTGTTTGTACAAATTGGAATGGATTTCAATATGAAGAATTTTTAAGACCATCGGGCACGACTAGCATTTCGTTCAAAGTTTGGACTGATCAAAAATTGTCAACTGATCAAACAGTGAACGTCCGGCTGATTCAAACAACATGGTTTTGTGATATCTAGTTTCTTGTTTGGAGATACGTTTTGTGTTACAGAAAGAAGGTTATTGTTATAAATTATAGTCGAGGTGGATAGATAGGTAAGATAAAACCCATAGAAATCATTAACAGTTCAAACCATAACTAAAGGGAACTTCGATGTTTATTTGAAAGAAAAAAGAAGTAGGCAGATTTCAGGCAGAAAAGTCATGCAACATGGCCATAAGAGCCTATTTTCGGAAAATAACTGGTTTTATGAAGATGAAATTTTTTCGGATATTCGAGTTTCAGTATGTTCGATATCCTTCTCGGTTATCGAACCAAAATGAACCAAAATCCGTTCCCGACCATACTGAATTCACTGCCAGAAGCCACATATGATATATCAATAAATTAATTAAATCAGGTTTGATAAAAGCATTCTGAATCTATCCCAAGACTTATATCAAGATTTGTCACAAGCATATACGAGTATAATTATTATACGATTAAATTCTTGTATGTGTTATTCTAGACATCCTAAATCTTTTTCGCCATAAGTTTTGTATTTACAGACGAAGAAATGCCACGATCGATAATGGGAAATTACGGACCTTAAAATAAATATGGGACAATTAAAATTTAATAGGTATAGGTTTCTAAATAAATAAAAGAACAAAAATAATACATTTGTTCGGGGCGTTGAGGTATATTTATATGAGTTACTCATAATGAGTAACAACTCGTAACAACGCTATTGGGGTTCAAGTGTACATTAGGGGCGTCCTCTGTATACCAGGGTCCTATAAAAACCATATAGACCTCCCGCAAAATAGCTGTTTGCATCGTTCTTCACCGATTTTGGAGTGCTGAATCGTTTCAGAACTTCATACCGTACGTCGAGTTCGTTACTGCTATACCAGTGGCGCACAGTGGGGCCAAATCCCAAAATCCTGGCCATAATGCAAAAACAAGAGTTTTTAATTCGGGACTTTTGAAGGTTGGATTAGGTGGACCCAAGTGTGTGTATTCACTATGGATAGGTATCTAATACTCCATGTTTTAAAACATTCGATGATATCTTTTAAACATCGATGTTTTTGGCATCGATGTTTTCCTTCCAATGTTTATCACTCATCGATGTTATGTCCTTTCTCTCAAAATACCTATAATTACAAATGAAAGATTTTGGTTTCTTGAGGTTCGGTCTGGTGAATAAAAACGATTTGTTAGGCCGACGTTTCGTTGTATTTGTACAACATCTTCAGGGCTATTTAAGAAAACAAGAAGAATACACAATGAATAATAAACAGCTGATGAACAATACTTAAAAAACAGGGTAATGTTGTTTGAATAATGAAATGGTTGCTGTCACAATATAAAAGTTAACATACCTTAACTTCTATTGGCCATGTGCTAAACTCAGTTCATGAACTGAGTTTAGCACATGGCCAATAGAAGTTAAGGTATGTTAACTTTTATATTGTGACAGCAACCATTTCATTATTCAAACAACATTACCCTGTTTTTTAAGTATTGTTCATCAGCTGTTTATTATTCATTGTGTATTCTTCTTGTTTTCTTAAATAGCCCTGAAGATGTTGTACAAATACAACGAAACGTCGGCCTAACAAATCGTTTTTATTCACCAGACCGAACCTCAAGAAACCAAAATCTTTCATTCGTTATAAACAACGGTCAAGACAATCCTAACCTCCTATAATTACAAACCTATTTTACGTTTCAGTATGTAATTGCATTATTTCTTTGCCGAATGTGGAACATTACTTACCTGATGAGCTTCATGAACTTACAATCCCTGATGTGCTTCATCTATATTTGAACTATCCAATCGAGAAAATTCAACCAAACGTATTTGCATTTTGGATTTCAATGAAGGATACATATCCTAACGTTTATGATGTAGGTAGTATTTAAATGTGCACCTGCAGTGGCCTCCTCTGTTCCCGCGGAGAGGTTTTTGCTCAAGCGGGTTTAATTTGGAACCCTCTTAAAAATCGCCTCTTCGAATGGCTGCAAAACTGCTTTTTTTGCATGAGGCCAACAATAAATATTCGGAATAAAGTAAATTGTCGCTCAATCCATTTTTGTTTCTTTTTTTAACGTAAATTAGTACATTTCTTATGTTTAATTTTGTTAAACATGTCGCAAATTTCTCCCTTACTGGGAAAAACATATGATCATGGATATGTCTGTTAGCTTTATGAGGCCCTCAGCTGACCCTAGGCCATTTCTGCTTGAAGTGTACTAAGGAGGCTGCATACCAAATTGCACCTTCATAAAGTGAATAGCATAGAAGTTAGCTTTAAGAGCCACTCAGCTGAAATTTGGCCTATTCTGCTTAAAGTGTAAGTCCTAAGGAGGCTACATACCAAACAACAGCTTCATAGAGTGAATGGCATAGAAAATAGGTTAAGGAGCCACTCAGGAATATCACGAAAATTTCGGAAAGACATCTTAAGACATATCCATGTCAGTAAGAGAAAAAATTACCAAACTAGTGGACAGCTTGGTAGGTACTTGTACTTAGGTAGGCCACGGTATACTTTCTACCTACCTATAGGTAGGTATTTGCGGAAAAAACCCCGATGTTTTTTTATAGAAAGTTTCACAACATTGACATTTTTTAGACATCGATGTTTGCAGTAAAGAAAACATCGATGTTTTTCCAACCGATACCTTTCTGGTATCGACCTCCGAGCGGGATTTATTAACTAGTGTATAGGAGAGAGAAAAACACGTAGTATCTAATTCAGTCGATTTAAATTTTTAAAAATGGCATCATCATCTGAAGATCAGTAGGAAATTGTACATATTTTTTTAAATTTTATCTGATAAAAGGGGAATTATACACACGGTTTTGGGATTCGGCCCCACTATGTGTCGCTACGTTCGGTTAAGTATACATTTCAAAGTTCTTCCGACCCACCAGTTAGGTGGTTACTTTGAAAATTCGTTCATTAGGCCATGCTGCATGGATTCAACTCATTCGACAAATCTTACTTTGTGCATGCACCATCCAACGGAAAGCATTGCAGGGAGGAGCATAATTGTTTTATCGCGATCGAGAATGGTAATTGACCGAAATCGGTCGATTGATTGGTTCTAAATCATGAATAATGATTGGCCGCATATAGCGGAATCCTACATATCCGCTTTCGATTATTACTGTTTCTAAGGGAAAACATCGGGGGACGAATCGACTCGAGTGATGCCATTGGGCTACAAATATATTATTAATAGTTACGTTGAGTTTCCTTCTCCTGTACCTCGTGGACAACCGCCCAGTAGTTACAAATACAGTTACTACTGTAGTCGCCGCTTATTTCGATCGATTTGGGCCAAACCAAATTTGACTACAATACACGGTGTTTTTTTACAATACAAGACTTTTTCTTAACTAATACCTATACAATTTGAAGAAGTCTTATGAAAAAGGAATTCTTATTTTTAGGGATGCACTACTGTCGTTAAATTTCAGTTAAATGCTACTATTTACATTACAAATAAATTCTGGTTTTTGACCACAATTATTCCCTGGGGGGAACTTCCTAAGGTGAAGGAGCAGGTAACCTCTGTAGCCGAGGCACAGCTACACTACGAGACAGTATATCTCTATGGCAGCAAAGGGAAACAGCTACACCATACAGGTTGTGGGAGCGAGTACATCTTCTGAACACCACAATACAGGGGCAAGTACGAGTACTTCCCGAATGAAAGCAGCTACACCTTCATACAGGAGCGAGTACTTTCTCAAGGGAAACAGCTGCGCTGTATTCTTTATGAAGGAGACAAAGTACTTTCCGATGGAAAACAGCTACACCGTGTAATGAAGGAGACAAAGTACTTCCTACGAAAAAACAGCTCGCTTCACAAATTCAAAGGTTTATAGGAGACAAAACATAGACAAGTTATAAGAGATAACATAAACATAGAGCGAGACCAGAAGTCAGGGTGAAGAGTCATATGACCTGGGTCTTCTGTGGGTTTATATAGTGGTCGTGGGGTTTTCTCCAACTTTCGGGAAAAACACAGGTCATTCTCCTTAGCCCCTTTATTCATTCCAAAATTTACATATTTAATATTTTCCAAAAGTTTCTTAACACACGGCATCAGGAATATATTGCGGAAAAAAGAAGGCAAAAAATTCTCTCCTAAGTACGCCTTTTATCAGACACCTAATCATAAAATTATAGATAGAACAAAGTTCACGTTTTTTGACAAAATCCGTGATTTTTATCTGGTTTTAAGGTAAAGCTGTGGAATTAAAGGAATTAAAAATTTCATCACCGACAACATTCTGCTCAATCTTACCCCGAAGAATGATCACAGCGCTCAGTATTTCAGAACTGTTTCAACGTAATCGTCGTCATTTTCGTCTTCCGCGTCCACACGGTCAAGACGGTCTGAGTGTTCTGTTCGTCCTCTATCACACGATGAAACGGATCATCGTTTTCAAAATTCGCCCATTCGTTGAATGATGAGTCAACATCTGGTGGTTGGTCGGCAGTCGAATGTTCAGCCTGTGCATGTTTCTTGGACAGCTAGTGCCCGATTTCTTGAAGCAGTTGCTGATAACTACAGTTTGGAGCAACATTCATCCAAGCTGCAGCTTGTATGGGCCATGTGAATAGCGTCCAGAACTGTAATTTTCTTTGCTATGTCGTTAACTCTTGCCTTCATATTTTGTATCAATTATTTTCCGTCTCATGTCAGATCTTTTTGCAAACCACGAGTAGTCATGACGAGCAATAAACACACGCTTCGATTTGATAGAACGACTACAGGTAGCTGAGCAACTGATAAAATATGAGTCGAATAAGAGCGGAGTCATTGGTTTAAGAAACTGGATTAAGAACTTTTACCTTTCCCACCCCCACACAACCGAATTACTCGGCGGCATGACCGATATATCCGATGAAAATCCCGTGAAGAACCCCTTTTAGCGAATTTTTGCAGAAAATTTGGCTATTTTTGTACCGCACAAGCTCTTTTCACCGGAATAAGCGGCTAACCGGATTAACCACCCTCCGAAATAAGCGGCGACTACTGTAGCAGGAAAGCGGCTATAATTGTTAATTGTTAATTTATTATTAAATTGTTAAATTGTTAATTTTTCAAAACGTTTGAACACATACTTCCCACTTTACAAATTTACAGGTGAACAAAGGTAGGAAAAAACGCAGCTGCAAATTTTTCCAAAACAGTTCATTATTGTTTGTACAAATCACCCTTCGTACGAGATGGCAACTAGCTCAATAATGGTCTCTTCAGTTTTCTAACTAAATTCCGGGATGACCTAATAATTTTTTTTTAATTTACGAACAAATTAAATGTTTATACATTATAAACATAAATAATAAACACTAAGTATACCTTATTCACAATTAGTTAGTATTGATAATATAATTCAAGATGGGTTTTACCTTCCCTATCTGCTCACCTTAGCTATAATTTATAACACCCACTTAACAACGAATATCAAAAATAACCTTCTTTCTGTAACACAAATAGTCCAGGCAACTAATGCTCAAAAAAGATATAGAAGGAAATGCTTGGAACACAATTTTTGACTTCGTAACTTTGCTTGGACTAGTTAGGAGGTGAACATACCAAAGGTGAACATCAAAAGTCCCCGCCCGTAGCCCTTAAGCCGTGGTGGTTGGTGATGGGTTGGTGGGGGGGGGGGGTACATGGTAGCACCTACATACATATTAGGGCCCTTTACACGCACGTTCTACCGCGGGTGATCAGGAGCGTACGGGATTGCGCGCGGGAAAGCTCGCACACTTAATCACGCGTGCTTGTCATGTTGAAACTTTTTGGACACTCGTTCATTCGCTCGCGATTGCACTTGCCGTTTCCCTTGGAAGGGAAAGAACGACCGTGTAAAGCCAATTCGCGCGCGATAGATCGCATGCAACTGGCTCATGTTGGAGTGTATGAAAAACACAGTTTTCGTTAAGCGTGTTGTCATGCTGTTTTGTAATTTTGAAACTTGAAAATTTTGTTGCCTTCAGGTGTTGAGTTCAGGTGTCGACAAAAGATATTGACATAATTGATAGGCATAAAAGAACTCTTGCGGTTGCATTTGCCAGTCTTGCGGTGTTGGGAGACAAAAAAAAGGCCAGAAGAATGGGTCAAAACTACCGGAAATTTGGTCACCGTCCCCTCATTCAAGAGCTCATAGACTTCAAGAACTATTTGCGCTTGGATGACCCAACAATGTATGTAATAATATGTAAAATAAAAGGATACCGTTGGAAAGAGGGTTACATTTTCTACCTCCCTGATATAAATCTTACTACCTCCCGATTTTTTAAGACAGTCCTAATTGATAAAAAAAATTGCCAAAGTCCAAAATTTAAAGATTTTTCAAAAATCTCTGTTTTTTCTTTCGTATTTTGCGCTATTAGTAAGGGATTTTTTCGGCGACAATCATCGGGTAAAACCTGCCCAGAATCTCAGCTCCGTAAAGTGAAAAATAAATAAACCCGCGTGCTTCCCCTTCCTTCCAAGCATCTTCACACGCGCGCTCTATCGAGAGAGAAAGAGCGTGATTTTCGTTTCCCTTGGAGCTTCCTCTCCTTCGCCTTTAGACGCACAATCTTTCGTGAGCAATTCGGATTTCCCCCGCGAAAGAACGTGCGTTTAAAGGGCCCTATTATATATCTACGTTTAGGAGCGTTGCGTACTTGACCGACTCGTCTGCACCGACTCCACCACAAACCATCGCAGTCGTCTCCAAAAGAGGCCTGTATTTTTTAACTATTGCCTCACCTTAGATTGCATTGTTGCAGGGACTGGCCCCCATCCGCCACATCGAAACCTAGGCTTATTGTGCGAAGCGTTGCCCTGTAGGCCATCCTACAGATACTGAGTCCAGTCTTCTACTTCTACTAGAACACATGCTCAGTCAGCATCCTTACCAGGAGTTTTATTTTTCTCCTTGGTAGTTCTAGTGCTTCTGAGCTCCTTCTCCTACAAGGTGCTGCCCCGAATCCGTGTTGACTTCCCAAATCTTTGTGCTAGGATTTCTTTCTGATACCTCCTAAGCCTTTCTTTCACCCATTTGTCCCAAGAAGGCTTTAACCGAGTATTTGATGTTCTCAAGACTGACTCTGGTCCCACAAATGCTGTGAAGGTCTCCTGTCATGCCGAACCATCTGCTCGTTCGTTGCCCTCCACCCCAGTGTGTTCCTGCACCCCCACCCCATCAGGGTCACATTGTTCTCTGATCCCAAGGAATTCATCAGCACTTCCCAAATTTCCTTTACCAGTCTCGATCTGCAAGGGCCGCTTGACTGTCCGAGAATATTAGTACCTTCCTCATAATCCCCGCCGAATACTTCTGTGTGAGGTCTCATACCACTGGCACTAGCCCCTGACCTCCCACCCATTCTAGACCCATAAGTCAACATGAGGATGTCTCCATTTCGGTCCAAAGGTCGAGTAACCGTCCATTCGGCCCTTTGGGTCATTCTGACCTTAAACCTCTTAAACCTTAAACCTCGCAGTCATATAGGTACTGGAACTATTGAGCGCTTCTCGTTTGTTTCAAGATGTTAAGATCTATATGCCCATAGTCAGTAGAATGCTGGAGTATCCACCATGACGGATCTCCTTCCAGTCTTGTAGTGCAGGAAGTCTATGAGCCGCTGGCGCCGCGAGGCCTTCACCATCAGCTGCAGTGACGAAATGCCAAGTAGGGCTCCATTCCACCTGTAATGCCCTTCTGATGGCTCTGGTAATCAAAAGACAGGCAACTAACTCTCTGCACTTAGCCCAACTCCTCCATACCATATCAGCGCCTCAGTCACTGCACCATCTTTGGTGTTTTTTCCCCATATTCTCTTTGTGCACATGAGTGCCCTTTTGTTCCCTAACCCTGACAGAACGATTGATAGTGTCTAAAGAAACGGATGACGATAACACACGATAGGAATCAGTAACTGGCTGGGACAAACAAACCCAAGTTTACTGTTATTAGTAATAATGACTCCTGTGTTTCAGGGAAACTTGGGTTTGTTTGTCCCATTCGCTACCGAGTTCTATACTCTGATCATCCTGCAGTTTATATTCTTAAAAAGGACATACAACTGGTAGGTTGATTTCACATCACAAGAAACCATAAGCCCTTCTGGGTTCCTCTCAAATAATTATGAAGGCAGAAGTAATGATTATAGTACTGTCTGGTTTTGAACTCGTAGCGTGGAGGGAGATTGTTCTGGACTGTCTGAGAGCTGAGAATAACCATATTATGGTCTTTTATCTGAGAAATCAGGGATTTTATTACCCCGTCCTCTGCTTCCCCTTCACACGGTTAGGGTAGGGAGAGCGGTCTGAGGGCCAGCCCTGTTGGTAGAGTGGAGACTATTCTCATTCGTCTCGAATCCTCTCCCTCTGGTGTCTCATCTCTATTTAATTATTATTGTTTGTATTGATTTTATAACAGTGGGAAATCGTACAAGTCTCTACTGCTGATGTTAACTGACAACTAGAATGGAGTTCTAATTTGAGTAAGCAGGGTGGTAATTTGGCTCAGAATAATTCTGAGACTTATGATCATTAAAAGTTTCCACTGATGGCAATTTTTAGCCATGAAGCGTATTCAGAGGTTTTAGTATAATAAAAAAATAAGAACCCTTGGAAGTCATTGCTTCATTCAACAGCTCAAAGTGAATTGTGTTCTGTAGAATCTTAATCAAACATGAATGGTATATAATATGTTTGTTGCATTATATTATCATATGTTATGCACTATATTATGTACATAATATGTTTGTATTTGTTGCATTATATTATAATGCAACAAAAACACCAACCGACCTTTTGCAGCTACTGATGATAGTAAGAAGAAATAATGGGGTGAAGCACAGGAAACCAATTTATAGATAAATAAAATTTATTATAAATCAGTTCATTACAATGAATTTTTCCACAGTGACACGGAACATTGACACACGACTAACGAAGAGTAGCATGTAGGTATATAAAAAAGCACAGATTATTTTTTTGGTGAGGGAATTAGGGTAGTATATAACGAATTACACATATTTCTAAAACAGCTGTTTTAGTGAAGAAGTGTAGAACTAAAGCTGTTGACATGGAAATGAAGGAGAAAAAATAAGACAAATTACTAGGAACCTACTGCAGAAAGATCTATAAAGGATGCACACTTCCTGATGAAATACACCAATATTTCGAAAGAAAATGAGTTGGTTCGTCAAATCAGCATATAAAATAATGGGACTTATTTACTTGACCAAACAAATTCACAACCAGATTATAATAATAACAAGAAATAGAACAAACAGAAAGGAATTGGATGTATTCACAGTAGAAGATATACAACCTTACTCCATTAAAATATTATACCGAAGTAAAGTTAATACCTAAAGTGATATAATTTTGGATTATACCTACAGTCAACCCTTCCCTTGGTCATTAACGATGGGTGATTATACATATATAAATGCAGTCTATGTACAATGATAGCTGATGAGACCAAATAGTTACATACAGTAGGATCTTGGTAGCATTGTACAGATTCAGTGACTCACCTGATGAAAACTGTACGAGTAGTTGCCCCCAGTTTCTCTCTCACTCACTTTTTGTGTTTGCACCAATAAATCTAGCCCACTTTTTGAACATGTTGCACATGATGAGGTTCCAATTGACAATTTTCAGCAAGAATTTCTACATGGATAAACAAATAGCAAGGCTGAGCTGAGAGGAGTGTGAGACGTCATGGAAGGTACAGAGCACTAAAACGTGGTACAGAGCACATGACGTAGCCAAAGCTACCAAATTGCAAGACCTTATTATCGGATACCCGTCATATAGCTCCTTTTAGAAAAGCTCTCATAACGATCTATTGTTTAGAGGAGAAAAAATTGAAAACTACCTCAAAAGTTCCCAAATCAGTCTAGGAATGATGTGAAATAAATCGATTCATGCCGCGCAATGTGAGTTACTGTTAGAATAAATTATTGTCTTCTATTGTATAATATAAATTGTCTTCTGAAATTGTCGACCAGTAGGTAAAAAACGGAATGTTGTAAGGGCTCGACCCAAAATGCAGACCACTACAGTTGTAACGTATCTTAGCAACGGACACCAGTTTTCACTTCGAACCTTTCCTTAGTGAGAGGGGATGATGTTCAAATCAAATGTCCAAAATAGTGATTATAGCTCGTTATTGGGACTGAAACCCCTCAACTATGGGAACGTATCTGTGAGTACAGTGAAGATGGTGAGGTTTGACAGCATGTGCTTGTTATTTAAATTAAGAGTTCAATGTGGAAGTAAAAATGAAAAGATAACTGTAATAATTAAAGATAACTCTAGTAATACTTCCCAGGATTGATGACTCCCATAATTGGAGTCATCAATCCTGGGATTATGCGCCAAATGGAGGGAACAGGAACTGGAGAGACAAGAAGAGAAAGTGGTTGTCAGGTTTCCAACCACTTTACAATTGAAAGAAATGTTCATCCAATATTGGCATCAGCTCAGCTTTGCTGAGGAATCAGGAAAAATGCTTCCCAATTGAAAAGATGTATATTTCAGCGGTTGTCTCCAATGAAGCCATTTACTCATAATTCATCATGAAACATCGCTCCTATTTACATCTTCTGTCCATCGTGTCCTCAATAACTTGTAATTGTATCTATTTGTTTTAAAAGTAAGTCTTGAAGACTCTGTGAAGGAATGGGAAGACTATACAAGAGGGACACATTCTAATGAGCACCAAGAGGCACATAAAGCCCCTCCCAAGGAAAAGAGAGATGGGAACATCACAACATTTGGGAAGCCTTATTAAATGTAAAGCAGCCTCAAGGAGAGCTGGCACACATTTTGCCTGCCGCTTATAATACAGGTAGGTGAGGAACTGTGAGAATTACCTACTCTAACAGAGAGTTACTATGGATAGACCAACATGTAGAGGTATTCAGATCACAACAGAAGTTGAGTGGCGGTGGAATGTGTGCAATGTTTTTCACGCCCTTGAACCATCAGCCAAGTTCAGTTGTCCCAACACCCACAACCATTGCAGAGGTGTGGAGAATTCATAGGCAACTCAAATATGGGGCACATTGCTTCATTTTAAGTAGTATAATTGTTTCTGTTAACATGTAACAAACTTTGAATGTTGCATTCTCAGTCAAAAATGTTGACCAATATATTAGTGTTCGACAGTTTCTGAATCATGCAAGCATACAACCGAGGCCATTAATGGCATTTCAGGAGTAAAACCCAATTTTGAGAAAAAATAGAAGAGCAAAATTAGAATAGATAAATCAACGGGCATCTTTAAGTAACTGGTTGTCATAACAAAGTTACCACAGTGTGTGGAATAATTCGACCCCATAAAGGTGAAACGAATACTGCTTAAAACTCTTACAGAGCTGTTTCACTCTTATAGAGCTTTTTTTATATCTACTTATTGGTTGCTTAATTTAGTGATTGGGAGAAACATCTAAATGATTGGATGTAACTCGTTGAATACCGACAGAAAATAGAAAACGTCTCACTAAACAGAGGTAGCCAATAAATTGTAAAAAAATTGAATTGAGTATTGACCAGAATGTCATCGTGACCAACAAATCGTAAGCTGTAGCATTTAACGCGAAAACCCCTTTTATTTTCAACAGGCAGTATATTTGAAAATCAAAAAAATCCGTGTCCAATGATTTTTTACAAAGATTCAAAAAACTATGTTTGAATAACTCTACAATCAGTTTATAATGAGCCTACAATAACTTCCTTATTTCAAATTATATAATATGGAGAAGATTGAATAATTACGACGCTGGCTTGAAGAAATTAGAGCACCGTTTCCGTAAATGCATCGACAAAAATGGTGGCTATGTGGAAAAATAGTTACTCTAAATAAATTTTTTTTTTTTCAATTTTAGATGGAATTTCTTTTTTTTTTCAGCACATCGGAACTTACTATTGAAACGACCCTCGTATATATTACGAGTATATTCTTTGATTTCTTGGCGTAATTCGCAGATAGAGGAATCAAAGGTATCTACTATACAAAGGTTCAATAATGATAGTGTAGGCTTGATGCTATAATGGTATGTCCCCGTGGACATACATTACGCAACATGAAAACAACTACAACACAATGGCTATCCTAGTTTTCACAGCAGTCACGATTTCCTGTACATTGGTTCATAGTAACATCTCAATAACACAAAACTGAGGAATCTGAACGATTGAATGAACTATTGAATTTTGTAGCAAGATTACAAGTTCAATTTTCATCATCAACAAAATGCATGAATAAATAATATTGATAAATTTTATCAATAATATTTACTATGCATGTATATTATACATCATACAGTGAATTCTTTTGTGGTTTCAGTAGCTCAAACAGGGTTTGAATACACTGGAAGTAATGGAGCAAACAACAGTGAAGCAAGGTTGTCTTTTCTTTCAACTGCTTTTGTTTACCAACAGATAAATTGGTGAAACTGATCACGTTAATATACTAGCACATGGATTTATTTAGCCACATATGAAATTATGACATTCTTATTCAAGTGAATAAGAGCAAATGGCTCACATTATAATTACCATGTATTCTGTATACAAACAAACAAGCAAACTTCTGTAAGTCAAGAATTATTTCAATTAAAGAATGGAGTGATTAAATTCTTAGAAAAACTATTAATTCGCTCTGGTCCTCTAACTTCATGGTCAAGGAGAGGCAACTTCACAACATGATAGTCTTCATACAAATCATGAACCTGTAACAAAAGAAGTGATGTTACTCAACACTGCTATTAGGTAAAGTGGAGTAAATTCAACTACTGCATTAAGAAAAAACTTGTAATACAACGAAATTGAACAAATAATCCTATAGATTGTATGTATCATACAAATAATTTATTACATTGACACCACTAATCTCTAGATTCGAAATTGTATTGTACAGATCACAATTCCAACGGATATTCAACCAAATAATGTCTGGATGAGGACCCAGCACACTGTGGTTCCAAAGAGGGGTTTCATGGTTCAAACTCCCTTTTTCTCCATTTTGGTTCATCATCTTCGGTAATGAACCTTTGGAATCGACCAAGAAAAAAAAACCCCCCTGTGTTCAGAATAACCCCCTCATAATCCTCGAAACTTTTCATTACCTTAGGTCAATTGGAAGGGGTTCAAAGCCAATTTTGAAAATTTCATATCTTGAAACATTCACATGGAACGGTATAGTTTTTATTTCACACTTAGAGTTTATTTTTTAGAATTGTTTAAGACCATCCGCAGCTTTCTGCGACAAGGCGTTCGTTGACAGTGAGCGCACAAAGGTTGAGCCAATGAAATGCCTTCATACCAGCGTGTGTCAAACGGCGGGGCAACCGTTACGTTCTTCCTTTACGTTGTAAATTTTACGATTATACTTTATGGGCTCAAATGAAAATTTTTGACGAGGGGGATTTGAGATATAAATGTTTTTTGATCAATGTACCTCCCTACCCATACCCCTGAGGGGGGGAGGGGGAAAGGGGTCTAGATTTTACGATTATAACCTACCGTTTCAAATGAAGCTTGTTGACAAGAGGATCAATGTTTTTTGAACCCTGGGTTCATTAATAATTATTAATAATAATTTTCACTACTTCATTTTTTTTTTTTTTAATTTAAATAATTTGTTTATTGACCAGAGTCATTTACAAAGAGTACACGCATTAGTTAATTATACAATTGGCCTGAAACATGAACTACATTAGCCCAACGGTTAATGTGACTTGTATACAATTATAACTTCGTAACAAATGTAATAACAATAACAATATAGATAAAATAATAATAGCAACGTAATGTGCGTAGAGTTGGCTAGTCTCACAGTGCCAAACCAAGGTGAACATCAGTGACGAATTTCCTCTTCAAAGTTTTGTGGTTTATTGTGGACGGTCCTCCTCTGACCAAAGGGTTAATATGAAGTCGCATCGATGTCGCCAACAATGCCGAATGCCGCTGGATTACCTCACTGACAAGCTCAATGCGCAGGTCATTGTGTAGGGTTTCATTACTGACGTACCATGGTGCGTCAGTTATGATTCTTAGTACCCGGTTTTGAACTACTTGTACATAATTTATGTTGCTTTTCGCCGCCGAGCCCCAAATTTGGCAACCGTAGGTCCAGATGGGTCTGATTAATTGCAGATAAATTAGCTTTTTAGTGCTTAGGCCAATTTGTTTGCTCCTGAGCAGGAAATACAGTTCTCTGATCCTTGTCCGCAATTTCCCCTTCAGGTACTTGATGTGGTCCATAAACGTCAGTTTTTTTATCAAGTATTAATCCTAAATACTTGACATTATTGTGTTCTGGTATATACTCATTGCCGAGCTGGTACCTCCTAACCACCCTTTTAGTCACTACTTCATAATAATTAATGATAGGTACTCGTAATTCATAAACTACCATTAAATCTACCATAATCTACCCTTTTATGTAGATCACTAAATTAGATCGCCAAAGGGTGATCTGCACAAAGAAGATAATAAACCGTTGAATCAAGAATTTGCAGAGTTTAAAATGAGGTGTCACTAGTCAGACTGTTTCATTTTGGGAATTTATGGGTAATATTTGTCCCTAAAACTCCCCTAAACCCCCCCTTAGAGTGCCCCGATTCTGCCCATCTACAAATTTAGCATTTTGATTGCTGAGGCAGATGTTTTGAAAATTGGGAAAATTTCATATCTCGAAAAATTCATATGTAAGGTATAGCTTTTAGTTCACATTTAGTTAGAGTTAATTTTTTAGACCAGTCGTTCGTTCACAATGAGGGCTCAAAGTTAGAGTACCTATATCAAAAGTTGTCAACATGAGGGTGAATCTTGCGGCACCCATGTTCATACTGGCCCAGTTGATTTGAACAGCACATGGTTTTCAGATTTCGAAATTGATGTTTTTTGAACCCGGGGGTACCTGTCAGTGGTGGAACCCCCCGAGGGTACCTACCTACCTGAATTTCCGATTTTGTTTGCCTTCAAATTAAGTTGGGAAATTATATTCCAAGTCTTAATTCAAACATTTTAGTTTTGCATTTTCATCTATAATTTTTCCAACAGCCAGACCAATGTCATGTGATTTATTTAGACCTATTCCTATAATTCTACTGTAATTAAAAAGGAGGGGGGGGGGGGGGGCTATAACCATGATCGGACTCCACACATTGGTTGCAGACGTCGAAAAACTCACTAACTACTCTTTTTTTTTTTTTTTTTTTTTTTTTTTTTTTTTACCCAACGTTTGTGGCTCCTGAGGGGCTACGCCTTGAACGCGCTATCTAGCGACTGCTAGGTAGACTCTCTCTCTGGGAGTTGTGCCCAGATCATCAATGTAGGTTATTTCAGGCGTGACACTTTCTAAGGAACTTTCTTTCTAAGACCTGCTGAACAAACCACATCCTCTCAACCACAAACATACACCCAAACAGTGAGTGGCGATCATCTCACTTCAAGTATGATGATAGAAAAAATTGATAAACTCCTCACCATCATCTCTCATCTTATTCCAGTATTATTGAAGAAATAATGAACACAATTTATAAACCTAATCTTATAATTTGCACATGGAATTGCAGGGGGATGCTCAACAAGTACCATGAATTACTCCTTTTCCTTCAAACCTACAACATTGACATACATCTATTGACTGAAACGAAACTATCTGTGCGCCATACCTTGTTTTTTTCCGGGATATAAGTATACCAATCGGATCACCCTAGTGGTAGAGGTAAGAGGAGTTTGCAATGCTAGTGAAAAACTCTGTACAGCTCGATGAGTTACCTCCCATTATTGAAAACGAAATGCAGGTATGCCAAATCATGCTACAGGACTCACAAATTCAATCACATTAAAGTATCATCTTTCTACTCCAGCCCAGAGAATTTCGTGCAAGCGAGTGAATTTTTATCCTTAGTACACGAGTTCCAGTCCACCTTTGTGCTCTGTGGAGACTTCAACTCAAAACATCCCCAGTTTGGATGCCACACTACTAATCCTCGCGGGCCGATACTCCATGAAATCATACTGCTTAACTCGATAGATGTGATTGTACCTATGGAACCCGCCTTTTACACAGACAATGGAAATACTCCTGATGTACTCGACTTCTTCGTATGCAATAAGCATCTTGTGCACGAGTAGTCCATGAGATGAGTCCACGAGATGAGTTCAGACCACTATCCAGTAATCATTCCCCTTAAACAACTAATGCACATCAATGCTCGCCCTAAAAAAGTCGCAAGGAGGACATGCGAAGCGATCCGCAAGCTAAGGCTCACTTCAATCGCGCAACCCAGAAACTAAAAAAGCTCTGAAAGGGGAAAGAAACATGAGAACAATTCAGGACAATTCGTTATGGACAAAACTAAAACGTATCACCGAAACTAATAGTGACATACCCCAATTAAAATTTGTTGGCCACTGGTGCACCACAACTCAAGAAAGAGTGGATCTATTCTCTATAATTTTGGCAGAGCAGTTCATACCTCACTCGGAAAGCAACCCCGAGTTCACTTCCACAGTATACAAAAGTTTGGATGAACCTTTGCAACTCTCACCGTTTGCCGATTTCTTTTCTCCAGGCATGACCTGATCACGCATAATCTTTTGACGGCTCTTCCGAGGAAAGGGATTGTCCTTTTAACGCAAATATATAATGCAATGTTGCAAACATGCACAAATTATTTTAATTAAAAAACCGAACAAAAGACCCTCCGACCCGCATAGTTACAGACCTATTAGTTTATTGCCAGCCCTATTAAGGTATTCGAGCGCCTCTTATTGCCAAAACGTCTCTCACACCTTGCACATCTTCTCCCTGATACCCAATTCGACTTTCGAGCAAATCACTCATGCCAAATGCAATTGTACCGCGTAGTTGAGAAGATTCTTATGAAGACACTTATAAAACCAGAAAGTGTGCCTTGGCGTGTTTCTTGATTCTGAGAAAGCCTTTGATAAGATTTTTCATCCTGGTCTTCTCAGCCTACTACCGACGAATGTTTTCCTACCTGCAAGGACGGACATTTGCGGTCAAGTACAAAACCGCCCTCTCTGCAACCCGACCTGTTTCAGCTAGCGTCCTGCAGGGCAGTGTACAAAGTTTATGTACCTGGTGTTTCCCCTTCAGTTAACTCCATGTCCGCACAATATGCTGACGACACAGCCTTCCTGCAAGTAGGGGATACATTCGAAGCATCCGGATCGGAACTGCAGAGCACACTCGAAGACACGAAAGATTGGTGTGAGAAATGGTGGGTTAAAACGAACGCAGCTAAATCAGAGTAGCGGTTCCCTTCACTCTTTACCACCAAGACTTCCATGGAACTCTCCTTCTCAATGGAGGCCCGATCCCGCAGGACCACTCACTTCGCTACCTTGGAAGTAACTTAGAATTATCTAGTCACAAAAGTCCGGCAACGAATAAGGCAACTAAAACCATTACTTGGAGATCGATCACCTATTTCCCTCAGCACTAAAATACTTATCTAGCTCTCGCTCATCAAATCAATTTGGTCATACTCTTGCGGTCTGTGGGGATCCGTAGCGGCCACTGCGACACTCCACAATGACCTGGACATCCCCTACGTACATGAAGTGATCAAAATTACCTACAGCAACCTCCACACTCGCTTGACTGACCACTCTAACCCGACAGTTTCCCAACTGGCAGCTAATCCTCCATCAATACCGAATAAACGCATATTAAACACGAAGCGACCACAAGATGCACTTTTCGCTTAAAGCCTCGTATGTACTATACATTGTGCCAATGACTGGTAGTGGGCAGCCATTGGGTTGTACCAGCTATACATGTTTCATGTTAATTATTTACCTACATAATCTACAATATTCAACTGTTATACTAACTGTAATGTTGATTTTTCTAACAATAAATTGTATATAAGGTGAGAAAAGGTAGGTACTTTAGGTACTTAATGGTAAGAAATTATTAATTATTAATACTTCTTATGGTAATAAATTATTAATTGGTCAGCAACTGTTTCTGCAACTATTCAAATAAATGCAATTAAGGAAAAGAAACCCCACAAAGAAACGTAAAACAGGTTTGTAAGTATAGTTATCATGGGAGAAAGGAAAAAACATCGATGTGCGATGAACATCGGCAGAAAAACATCGATAATTAAAGAAAAACATCGAATGTGTTGAAACATCGAGTATTTGGTACCCATCCCTAAGTTGCACACAACGATACCAAACAAGTATTCTTCTTAGTAATGAAACACCTTTTTTTATGGATGCTCTGGTGTCATTGTAGCACCAAAAACGGTACGGCTAATTGTAATTATGAACAATTGAACCCATGCCCTCCTCGCGCACAAAGAGGGCCAAAATCCTCCTTTAGCATAACCAAGCGACATCCAAGAACAATTAATTATTAATGGCCCATAGAGATTCATCTTTATTCAATTTTCACTGTATACCTACTTTAAACTTCTACCTGACAAATAAAAATATGTCCCGAGCCCAGTAGACAGAGAACGAATTCACACAAACCTGCTCTAAATATTTAAGTTGGCTGGATCGTCTTGTAGAACAAAGTGGGCAGCACTTTTCATGCTCGTTTGTTGGAGCTGGTAGAAGTTGATTGACGATTATGTTGTGGCAATCAATGTGGCATTTGGCAAGTTCTTGAATTAAGGTTTCAGTTTCATAAACAGATAAGAATTCAGCAATGCATACACATACAAATGTGGTTTGAGCCTGAAAAAAAGAGGATGGATCGTTATTGAAATATTTAGATCAAGGAGTAACAAGAATATTTTCAAGATTCTTAAATTATTCTTCAATAAAGAGTACATAGAGAAGAGTATGTATGGATCAATATTAGTCCAATCAACGAATGCTCATAAAAGGGGTGTAGAGTAGAGTAGTTTGCCTTCATAGCGATATGCCGATATATCGGCTGTCACAATATCGATATATTGATAAAAGTTCCTTTGGTCCCTGAGAATAAAGCCGGCCACCAAACCTTCTTTTTCGTTTTCCAATTTCAAATTGTGAGCAGGTGTGTGTGTGTGTGTGCTTTTTTCACATACTACAAATACTACAAACGTACTAAAAGTCCTGGCTTGTAGGGTGGTCGCAAAGGGGGGGGGGGGGTCCTTTTTTAGGTCCCATTTTTCAGTTTTTTGCTTATATGACGAAAGCGGTGTAATTTATGATGTACCATTCGAAATACAAAATGAAAGCTTTTAAAATTATCTACAAATTTGATTCCATACGTTTTGTAACGATTCCCAACCGTTACAGAATCAAAAATCAATAATTTTCAAAAATCGGCTTTTTACCCCTAGTTTTTTGTCAAACTGCTCTGTTCCGTTAAAACCGTTCATCTGAGAAGAAAGTTCTGTGGGAAGAAGTTGTAGAGGGTTAAATTACCTTTAAGAATACATGGCTGAATGCCAATTTATCTCAAACAGGTTCTAAGTTAGAGCAATTTCAAGAATTCCGTCAAATTTCCACCTATAAATGCACTTTAATTTTTCTCGTCATTTTTGACCAAAATCCTTCAATTTACGGCTAAATATAGTGTATGTAGTGCATATATTCACTGCATACTCATGTACACCGGTTTATATACTCACATGTTACATGTAAATATGCATATAAATGGTACCAACTAACCGCTGTTTCTCCTTTGCTTTGACTTCAAAATGGCTAATATTCTGCCTTAGCAGTCACTAGGTACTCCAACCTGGTGTAATGCAGGTATTGTAGTTAGAGAGAAATGGAATTGGTGGAATAGATGGCGTAAATAGGTGGTGAATGAGAGTAAAAATGGCCAATTTATAGATTACTTCCAAGATGTGAGTGGGCTTTGATTGATGGCGATTGATTCAGTACCTCTTAGGGGGATACTGGAATGTACAGTTTACCAATTATTTAAATTAAACCAATATAGCCTATGGTGGTTTTAATCCTCTCTAAATGTTTACTTAAAGTAGATCAAAGAAATAGGATCCCAATTCAGCAGTTCTCACCTTTCAGCCTCTTCCACTAAAACACTAAAAAGGGTGTTTGCCACTTGGTGTAAAAGAACAAATTGGGTAAAACTAGACTGAAAATGGAGTAGAACGCCGCCAACCGCACCTTTCTATCTCAATCCATTCCCAAGATATGATGGTTTTTTTTTAAGGGGGCAAGTGTAGGAGTTCCTCAAGGCTCGCCGCTGTCTCCCCTGCTGTACAGTCTTTAATGTCACATTGAGTTCCCTGTCTCCTTGGCAACAATTACTGCTCAATATGCAGATGATACTGTTATTCTGGCAGCAGGGGACACAGTGCGAGAGGCGGAGGGATATTTGCAACATCATCTTGATGAAGTGAGCCAGTGGTGTCAAGATAAACTCAGCAAAATCATCACTGACCACTTTCACTCTCCGCCGAGGATCGCTCTCAAACCTCAACTTCGCCGGGGACTGAATACCACACAACTCTGAAGTGCGATACTTGGGGCTGCTGCTGGACCTTCGACTAACATGGAGAGGGCACGTCAACTGCACTGTGAGCGAGATGAAGCGGCCAGTAATGAATCCGGGTGCCAAGTTAGACCTCAACAACAAAAGGCTGATATACACGTCGCTCATCAAACCAATATGGGCGTATGCGTGCGAAATCTGGGGCTCAGCCTGCGCAACAACAGACCAAAAAGTGCAAACCATGCAGAATGAAGTACTGAGGCAAATCTGCGGAGCACCATGGTTCGTCCAGAATGAGGTCCTCCATCAGGACCTGAAGATGGAGACGGCGAGGGAGAAGATTGAGCTGGCCTACAGAGCACTCCATTAAGGAGCTGTGGGACACTCCAACCCTCAAGTCGCAGCGATCTCGGGCCCTCCTCAGCTGAAGAGGAGACAGCTGAGGGACAACAACTCAGACGCAACACTCCCATAAACACATCAAGACACAATCCAAGCAACATATTACTAACACAAACAACACTCCCTCCCGACATTAGCCTACCAGGCAATATTGTGAATAAACTGATTGATTGATTTTTTTCTCAGAAAACCACGTTTTTGCCATAAAAACCATCGTTTCTTTACTTTGAAACAACGTTTTTCCACTGTTGGCAAAAAACGTGGATTTCTGAGAAAAAAAAAACCTTTAAAACATCATATCTTGGGAACGGATTGAGATAGAAAGGTGCGGTTGGCGGCGTTCTACTCCATGTTCAGTCTAGTTTTACCCATTTTTTCTTTTACACCAAGTGGCGAACACCCTGTATATCTAAAACACTATATACTATCACTAAAACACTTTCTCGCAAGCCTCAATGGTGTTACTTACAGGATTCCTGAATTGCTCATTGGCATTTTTTATTATGGAAAGGATTTCATCAAGTCTGTCCGCTGCCTCATCATAGTTGATTTGAGGCCCCAAAAACATTGAAAACTAAAAAAAAATAAAAGGAAATTATTGGTATACCTATATATAATCAAGGTTTTTAATGGTTTACAAAAATCTGGTGCATCAGGCGACTAGTGAATTACCTGGTTGAATAGAGGTCGTGCTCTATTGCGGAAACTCAGGAATCTTGTCAACGCCTTCTCAATGATTCCTGGAAATGCCAACAATCTCAGAGTGTGGCCAGTGGGAGCGGTGTCAAACACCACTACAGAGAAATCCATGCTTTTCACAAGCCTAGAAACGAAATGCAAGAAAGTACCTATACTAGTTTGTTGCAAGCAATGGTGAACATGAACTCATCTCAACTTGACAATACGCCACCTAGATTGAGAGACATGACCATAATATGGACCATAAATTAGTTAATGAGTTAAAGGCAGCTATCACCCTAACCAAGGGGGAATAGTTGTGATGCGTAATAGTTGTAATATTCCATCGAATTTGAAAATCAAAGAAAATACCTATGAAGATGCATCACAACTATGATAACTATAACTTGATAGCTCCCATCGACTCATCAACTAATTTTTTTAGTCGACATAATTTATTTGACATAATCTCTTTCCAAGTATGATGTCAAATGAATTCTAAGCAAGTCGAAATTTATTTAAACAAGTCATCAAAGAATGTAAAACTGTTTCTACTCACTTCATCATCTCTGAATAGCTCATAGCTTCATCAATGCCAGGAAATGCATTTATCAAGTCAAATAACAATGATCTTGTTGCACTGGTCTCATCTTGTTCAGTGCCTTCATAGTAGGCTTCAGGGATAGTGTCGAATCCAGCACTAGGATCCACTTCCTGCAACACACCGATTTTTTTTAAATCCAATTTGATCAGCTAAAATTTACAATAGATATACAAATGCATAAATCTGTCAGTTTTATTGGAACTCCGTCAAACGTGGGACATACCATTGCAAACAAATTGTTGAACCCATTTACTTTGGTTGGCACTTTCGATAACTTTTGATTGAATGCATCAGAAATGTTGTGAGCAGGATCAGTGCTGATGATCAACACAGATGGTCTAACTTCGGCAAACTTGACGGCCAGACTGCAACTATAACAGATATCAAAACGATCCACTTTAATGATCAACTGTTCCTGAAAGGAAATAACACCTCTGATATTGCAGACTTTGACGCCCTCATCAGCTGGGTGTATTCATTCCTCAAAAATCAATTATCTATCAGTTTGAAATAGCCATTATAAAGATTGACTCCAGCATGAATTTCAATGATTGAAGGTCTTGCAGTAAAGAAACGATCAGGCTGATCATGAATACCAAGTAGCAGGGATCTCTGAACAAACCTTGCCATCATATTCGTCGAAGATTTGTGAGTAAGGACAATAATCACCAGACGAAATGCTCAAACCAAAAAGCTATTCAAGAACATTTTAAATGAATCATTTTTAGCGAAATTGTTAAAACTCGAATTTCCGATAACATTTTTACCAAAATCCGTTTCAAGCCGCTAACTGGGCAAAGTGCCGCGTACTGCGGATGAACGGATGTTTTTTTATTCGATTTTCTTAATTTACGTATCTTGAAACGTAAACCAACAAATTTTGAGGGGGGGGTTAACAATTTTCTTTTCTTTGGTCGATTCCAATGGTTCATTATCGAAGATAATAAACCAAAATTTTGGACCGAGAACAATAGCTTCCTTTTTTTTAGAACATTCGCTAGCAACGTACAAGGAGGGTTGAGCTTTTATCTTGTTGAATGCAGAGTTTCATTTCCTATATTTTTTACGAGTATTTTGAGAGGTTTGTCAGTCTTTTGGAGTTTTTTTTTATCTGAAAACAGAATTCAAATCTGCGTCAGCAGAAGTCCCGCAAGGTTCCCCATTGTCTCCCTTACTCTATAGCATATACACGAATGACTTCCCCACCAATACTAGCACATTAACTGCACAATTTGCTGATGACACTGGAATTCTGTCTATGGGCGGGACGCTAACAGAAGTTGAGCATAACCTGCAAACGCACCTCAATGAAGTAGACCAATGGTGAAACAGATGGAAAGTGAGGGTTAACCCCTCAAAGTCATCTCTTACAACGTTCACCTTAAGACGAGGGTCAGTCTCTAACATCCGTCTAGCAGGCGACGTTATCCCCCATAGGTCTGAGGTGTGCTACTTGGGTTTGATCCTGGATAGGAGCCTCACATGGAGACCCCACATCCGTCGCACTGTGAATGAGATGAAGCGACGCGTCTACCAGCTATGGCCAATGATCAACCCCAAAGCAAAGTTGGATCTAAGCAACAAGAGGCTCCTGTACGCTCTCATGATTAAGCCCGTGTGGACATATGGATGTGAAGTGTGGGGTTCTGCATGCGTGAGCTCTATCCAAAAGATTCAGACTATGCTAAACAAAATGTTGCGCCAGATCTGCGGTGCACCTTGGTTTGTCTGCAATGAGACGTTGCACCGCGATCTTAAATTAGAATCGGTGCAAGACCGTATTTTTGCAGCGTACAACGCCTTGCAGACAAGAGCATCAGGACACGGCAACCCGGAAGTGGAGGCGATCGCGGGACCAGCGCCATATGAAAGAAAACGCCTCAAGAGAAGAGCGCTGCGGTACAACGTCCGCGAAGATTCAGAAGTGGACGCCACTTGACCAGCTCCTCTCCTACACCATCACTCACACACACCCAACTTAAACACCTTACACGCTTGCACCATAGTCGCCTGATGGGCAATATTATGTAAATAAAACATTGATTGATTGATTGAAAACAGAAAGAAACTGAAAACAGTATTTTTTTTCCAAGTTCTATTTGGACCCTTCATTATTTACATTCAATTTGGGTGGGGTTTTGGCATGGATCACTCTCTTATTTAGGTACCCCACATAACGTAATTTCTGATTGGGGATATAAAATGGTCAACTTACATGACATTGACATTGAAAATGAAACACGGACTAACGACCAGTATTGTCTGGGCCCCAAGTAATTATGTGTTCATTTGAAATTACCGCTAGGTAGTCCATCGTGGTCGGTCTCATCCCTATCAACAACGCGAAGAAGCCGTCTTTTGTGCTCAATTTACCCTCTAAATACATTACAGGTTCCCGGGTACTCGCAGCACTATACTACTAGTACCACTGCATAGTTCGTCGATGTGGGAAAACTGTGCTCGAGAGTAGCACTTGCGATCAACCCCTCTCTACGCCTCCCATCGACAGCGAAGTCGCCGCATCCCAGGATCGAATCCTACCACTCCGCCGCATTTTCGTTTGAAATTTCAATTAATTTTTATAATTTTGCTTTCATCTATTTCTATAGTTGTTAAGGAGCCCCTAATTTTCCTACGTTCGAAAAAATTCATTTCATTTTTCTATCACATAGATATATACCTATTATTTTCTTCTTCGCTAAAACCCGCATTGACACAATTTCAATAAAATTGTTTGCTAGTGACAATTGGTTTTTTTAATTCACTGAAAGCCCCGTTGCTGCTCAAACAAACAAGTATAATTGAGTCTGTCATCATCATACATCTGGTTACACCACATGGATTTGTTTTGTTTGCTGCAGGTTTGAATTTCAAGTACAATTGTATGGAGAAATATCCCATCACTCACGAATAATTGATGGCCAACAGTTGGATGGTTGAACAAAAATTGTTTCCTCAAATCCCTAAACATTGCACAATATTTCAACATATTTTTTAAAGCTACGTTAAGGCAGATTTTATGATTTTGCAACGGCTACTTGACGTGTAGAGGTTTTGAGCGTGTAAGAAAATCCTGATTGTTCCACCAGAATAAAACTGATTGTTTGCTACTCATACTTTATAGAATCTAACATAAGTTCGAACTCTAACAAGCCTCCAACACTCATTATTTCACCCTCTCTGTCCCCAATAAGTTAAATTGACTTACTATTGACATACTATGGACATCTGAAACTCAAGCCACAAATCATTTTGACTTGGATTTTGTATCTGTTGTAAAAAAAAAGGGGTTCTTCATCGACAAAAATTATGCATGTTACGCACTTTATGTCCACAAAAAGAGTAATTTTTTCATCCTTCACAAAGAAAATAAGGGAGGTTACTGTTGGAACTTTGTCACGATATCAAGTAGTCTCTGAGAGAAGTAATGGGTCAACTCAAACTGAAAGTTGATCTATCTTGATTAGGACAACAAAGATTCGAGATTTCGAGAACTACCTTGGTCTCGTATTACAACCTATGCATACTCGTACGTGCATTTGTGAATATTGTATAAATAGAGAGTGAATTCTACCTGCAAGTTGTTTTCCCAACGCCGCCTTTCCCTCCAACAAACACCCATCTGAGAGAGTCTTGTTGTAAAATATTCTTCAGGGTTGGTTCTAAAGAATCGGGAGCGTCCTCCATTTTCACGAAGCTCGCTGACGGCTGTTCGGCACCTCCGGAAGAAGGGGCAGATGATGTCGATGG
This sequence comes from Stenodema calcarata, assembly GCA_963920205.1. Classification (NCBI taxonomy): domain Eukaryota; kingdom Metazoa; phylum Arthropoda; class Insecta; order Hemiptera; family Miridae; genus Stenodema; species Stenodema calcarata. Next base: position 20,882,257 of record OY986048.1, read on the forward strand.
CGTGTCCATAGTTATTGTGGGTCACACCTGAAATATATCGGAGGGCTTAGTGCTTTGTTAGTCGCTCACAAATTCGAAACACCTTTAATAATGGAAATGAGGATTTTGGCCACGTCAATACATCCAGTTTCATATTGTGGGGAATATACTGGTTGATGATACCAAGCAACGAATTAAAAATAGATATTCCATGGGTGAGGGGGGGGGGAGAGAAAACAAAAGATATCGAAGTATTGGCCACATAATAGAACTATCTGTCGTGGGATTGAGCCAGTTAATTATAATCATCTGTGGGTGGTTGCTAGTTAACAAGAATACTGACATGTCATGACTGTTCAATAGTTCATGATTTTGAAAGATAATTCGTTCAAATCACACAATTGAATTCTCACGCTTACGAGCTACCTACTTCACTTCTTCTTCTACTGAGTATATAACACCATCGAACGGCTACTTTTAGGAGGTAGGAAGCTAGTTCGTAAAGAAACGTTGTAGTCTAGAGATGGACCACACGGCTAGATCTACAATAAGGCGCATTTATGAGATCATCCCCAAACTAAAGTCTACTTAGTGGAAATCAAGTATCGTCTGAATTCAATGAAATCTGTACAATACCATCTGGAGAACACCAAATCCACTTCCTACACATGTCATCTCACTTCGCCCGTTTTCTTATTTACCCGCCCTTCCTGAAGTGTAATGGGACAATATTGTAACTATTCTGAAACAAACATTTCTGGAACACTCCAAGAGACCGTGTCCTTACCCAACGTAACACAATTACCATTAAGTTTCAGACGAACTTATGTTTGCAACCCGCTCAGAAAATAGACGAAAAACATTTTTGGTTGTTCCGAATCGCATACTTCGTCTCATATTGGACCGATTACATGGTGAATTAAAATAGTCATGAAAGTGATGTCTAATCGAATTTATAGGTACTTATTTATGTGAAATACACCACCTCACCACCTTCCATAGAAAGTTCTTGATGGGTTTAACCCGTACCGTACGGGAATGTCATTTTGTTGAAACTTACACCCAACAATGGGGAAATTTTCTCCCGATCAGTTCAGCAGTTGAACCATCAACTACCAATCAATGCCTTGTGCATTGAACCAACATCTTATTGGAACCGGTGTCTTCATTTAGCTTGACTGAGCGAAACGATACTAAGCTTCGGTAGGTACCTTGGTATAACGTGAAATTCATCAACGTTCCGACAATGTAGGTATAATGAATACTCACTCACCTGTACCGCTAATGCATTCGGAAACAAGCAGTTGAGAGTCAACGTCCCTACTTCTCCAGTGAACAGTGCGACAATATTTCAATCAACGCTGCAATATACTAATAAACAACCAAACTTAATCGTTCAAGAACGAGAGATCGCACACAATCATGTGTACTTTAGTACACAATACATGTTGTATGTACAGTTGGGATATCACCGGTATCAACGAATATTTATCACTAGGTCAGGAGTGAACGTATCAAAAAGAACGGTAGGTACCCGTTCTTTACTTTCAGTTCAGTCGTTCAAACGTTCTTCATCACTATTCTCCTATTTCCATGTCCGTACGGTTGTTTGTTGCTCGGTCATGGAGGAAGGAGACTCCTCAGAGCCTTCCATGGCTACTTCTAGAATAATTATTATAGACCTTCCACTCCACATTTACCGTCTTTACCTTTCACCACTCCTATTCAACTTTCAAACAAATAATCACTATTTTCTATGGTTACCTACCTACCTCAATGATGTTTTGTGGTTACCTACCTACCTCAATGATGTTTTCGTGGTTACCTACATACCTCAATGATGAAGTGCTCCAGTTTGAGAACGGAATGACTCATTCCGTTCTCAACTGGAGCACTTCATTCCGAATGAGATATCGCAATTGTGACTTCACCATCGTGTTCAGCGTAAAGAAAAACCTTTAGGGCCGGTTTATCAATTCTCCGGTTAAATCTAGATTCAACTAAATGGAGAATTAAGGTAATCGACGATTGGCAAACTAGCCGTGTTTATCAATCTCAACTAGTGGTCGATTAGCTAATGAAACTATTAGCAGAGGGAAAACAGGGGTACCACGACACGAACGAAAAATTTCTCTCATCCCGCCGGTGCAACACTGCGGGTCTGGTACAAATCGACCAATCAAAACACTTCTCCGACAACTTCTCCAATTCGCTATTTTGTTTGTCGCTGTTTGATTTTAATGAAATGTTTTCTTCTTCATCTTCCGATGGAACTGACGAAGAGTTCGTGGAGTTTTTGGAGTACGAAAGGAGACCGTACAGTGTAAAGCCCCGGCCAGATTATTTCGCCAGTCTTGACGATGTGGATTTCCTTACGCGCTTCAGGTTATCCAAACGTTCAGCTCTGTTCGTGTTGTCTCTTATCGAGGATCAACTTGAATCACCTACAGATCGGAACCATTCCATAACACCAATGACGAAACTCCTGCTAACGCTACGTTTTTATGGCCTTGGTAAGTAGCTACTAACTTCGTTTACATATCTACCCGTTGACGTAGTCGTAACCTCTCGCTGGTGGACGAGTGAGCCAGACATTGCAGAAGTTAAATTCCACTAGGCAGAAATGCATTTTTTTTTTTTTTTTTTTTTTTTGTAAAATATGGTTGGTAGAGCTATCCAACGAGTGGTGAACGATTTTTGTACGATGATAACTGGCGAAGATAAAGCAACGAATCGGTTGTAAGCGAAAATCATCAGAAAAATGAGTTATTAGTGACACCCTCCAGTTCATGAATCAAGCACAACGCCCTAGAAACGTGACACTTGATCAAAAAGTTCGCTTTGAATTATTTGAAAAATGTCGCTTGGACCCTTGTTGCATAACACCGTCCAACTAGGTAAGCCTTATCTTACAAAAACATAACTAATCAAATGCTTGCATACGAGTCTGCAACACATTGGGACATTTTTAAAATGAGGTGTCACTTGTCAGAATGTTTCATTTTGGGGATTTATGAGGAATTCCCCCCCCCCCCAAACTCCCCTGTTAGAGTGCCCCGATTCTGCCCATCGACGAAATTTGCCTTTCGATTGCCAAGACAGATTTTTTGTGCAAATTCGAGATTTTTATCTCAATTCTATCGAGAGTTGTCGTCTGGAATGACACATACCTACATAAATATATACATAGTGGAGGTTGTTGTGACTAGGTTGTTGTTGGTCATCCTTACCCGAAATCTAAATATATACATATATAATTTTTGGTGTCTTTTGGCAGTGAATTCAGGTTGGTCTGAAACGGATTTTGGTATGACAAGTTTTCGAAAATTCGAGTTTTAAACATATTGGACCGAGAACAATAGCTACATTTTCTTTGTAAATTCGCTAAAAACGAGACCAGAGTTTACGAATCTGCTTAGATCCACAACAATTAAATAAAAACATATTGAAACAACACTTCGAAATGCCAACGTTTGAAGATATTCCCGCCTGTATAGGTAAATCAAAGATATTATATTTTGGCGAATAAAATTATCCGAAAACAGCTCATTATGTACCTGGTTCAACAGCCCTTATGGTAGATATTGTTTCAACCGGATGCCTTATGGGCTATGTTCAAGTTCTTAAATATTTAATAAGACTGATATTTTTGGCGATAAAAGTGGCACAGCAGTTATTATGGATGAATTGATAATATTTTCTCAAAACGAAGCAGATATTGTTGAACTACAAATATTGTTGAATGTGTTGAAACGAGCAGCGGAGTATAATGTGTCATTTAATATTGAAAAATGTAAATTTGGTACCTCCGAAATAAAATTTTTAGGTCATAAATTCTCAAAAAATGGTTTAGAACCAGATGGAGAAAAATTACAAGGTATTTTAACCATTAGGCCTCCATCAAATGCGAAAGAGTTACAAACCGAGGGCTAAGAGACAACGTGTGATATGAAATTTCAGCTGGTTTTCAGGAGAACGAAAAAAGCAATATTATATTAGTGGCAACTTGTGATATGAAGACTGCCATTTTGGAGCAACTAGTGACATTAAGATGATGAATAGAAAATTTTCATGAAAATTATTTTCCCCGCAACATTTCAAAAGAAAACTGAAGATTAGATGCAGATTGATGTTTCTACTATTAGATAATACAATCAGCTACCAGAATCAAGAATCAAAATAAAATACAGGAATATTTTCAGTAGAGAAAAACTTACTTAAACAGGAGTCACAACGGCCGGCTCACGTCACTAACAGCTTTTCATAACCAGTGTTGCTCATCTTTAAATAACAAATATTTTCAGTGTTGCCAACCAAAAAAGGACTTGACAGAAGACTTTATAAGTCTTCTCATTATCTTCGATAATGAACCATTGGAATCGATTAAAGAAAAAAAAATTTTAACCCCCCCCCCCCTCAAAATTTGTTGGTTTACGTTTCAAGACACGTAGATTCAGAAAATCGAATAAAAAAACAACCATCCATCCGCCATACGCAGTCCGTGGCACTTTGCCCAGTTAGCGTTGAGCTAAAATTGCGAATTTTTGTTACGGGTTCGGACCAATCCCACAATGGTCCTCGAAAATTTTCATAACCCTGGGTCAAGGGGAAGGGGTTCAAAACGAATTTTGAAAATTTCTAAACTCGAAAAATTCCCATCAAACGGTATGTTTTTTTTATTTCATATTTAGATAGAGTTTGTTCCTTATAATTTTTTAAGACCATCCGCAGCTTCGTACGACCAGCCGTTCGTTCACAATGACTGCTCAAAGGTTGAACCTGTCAACACGATCGTGAATCAAACGGTTGAAATACAGGTCAATTTTCATACTAACGAGCTGTTTGGAACATCATATGGTTTTAGTGATGTCGAGTTTTTTGTTCTGAGGTACGTTTTGTGCTACGGAAATGAAGGTAATTTCGAATGTTTGTTGGTAGGTACTTCTTTTAGAAAAATTATTGCCGACGTAGTATTAAAAACCCCATTTAATACTACGTCGGCAATAATTTTTCTAAAAGAAGTACCTACCAACAAACATTCGAAATTACCTTGATTTCCGTAGCACAAAACGTACAGGTACTGAGGTTTGTTACTTCTTGTTACAAAATGGAGTTGTTACTTCTGTGATCTGGAGGAAAGAACTTCCCTGTTGGAGTCTAACTCCATTTCATAAACTGCCCTGAAGATGAAGAAATATATTCTTCGAAACGTTGGCACATAAATCAATTTTCATTTGACCGACCCTCGACATCCCTCAACATCATTCTTACTGACGGTCAAACTAAATCACACACATTTATTAGGAATCTTAGCATCATAACAGAGCCGTTAAGAGTTCTGCTCAAAAAGGATGTTGTATGGTATTAGACTCATGAGCGGGAAAAGGCGTTGTTCCTGTATTTTTTATTTTGCCCATTGGCAGTCAATTCTCAAGTCTTTTCTTTTTCATCTGTCAGTTGGCTTCCTATTTTTCTGTAGGTATCTTTTATTTTGCCTGCTGGTAGTTAATTTTCAAGCATTTTCTTTTTTTCTCGGTCAGTTGGCTTCCTATTTTTTCTGTATTTTTTATTTTGTCATTGGCAGTTAATTTTCAAAGTGTTCTCATTTTTTCTCGTAAGACTTACCTAATATGTGATCTAGAATTTTCTCATCTCAAGGTTCTCTAGTTTTTATTTTCTTCCAATTTCATTGGAGTAAATATTTGCCCGTTGGCACTACTAATTTATTACCTTCCTAAGTACTTAAAATTATGACTACCTACCATTGAATTATGAATGTGATAACTATCCATTGCCCGTTGGCATTGTTACGATGTACCTACCATAAGTAAAATGTGATATAAGCCTTTGAAAGAAAAGACTGTGTAATAAATAAAGTAATTGTGATAGTACCTATTCTGTGCGTTTTTTGTTCTGTTTCCTGCGACTTTTCACTTAATTTGCGAATATATTATATTGCTACCTTACCTGTTTTAAAACATCGAAAAATGTCCGAAGTTACTCACATAGCGTTAAAACTTCGATTTTTTGCTGTTTTTCATGGGTGTCCGAAGTATCCTACTTTACCGGACACTTTAAATTCAAAAAAATATATATGTTAGTGGCCCCAGAAAAATCTGGATTGAAGTGGGCTCGATAGCTGGAATGTCAAGGATTCAAAATATGTGTTTTTCGTAATGTTCCTGATGTATTTTGCTGCTCAAAAACAAAAAAAAAACCGCCAAAATCGTCCGAAGTTACTCCATCTGACGGTATCAGTAGATGATCTCAGGGAGGAGTCGCAGCTATATTATTGCAAAAAAATTTACCTTGTGCCTACTCAGGTTTTTGATGATGTTCAGAAGCGATGGGCACAGATTGAGAAGGAACGCTACGCTATTGTCTTTGCATGTGAAAAATTTCAAAAGTATATTTATGGTTCTCACAATGTAACTGTAGAAAGTTTTTTATTTATTTATTGGCAAATAATCACAATAAAAATTTTACAAACTTGTATATAAGACAAATTTGAATACGACTGGCTAATATTTATGGCTATAACATCAGCATCCCTTATAATGACAACAAGTAGAACTCAAAAAAACAGAAGCCCTGCCTACCAGAATAAAAGTTCTTGATGAACTTGTGCTATCTGGTAGAGTTGTCCCTCACCAAAATACCTTACCTAGTATAAATAAACCTAAACCATGTGCATACTTATAGAAAATATAAACCAAACGAGTTAAGGTTTATATAGGTTTAGGTACTTCGAACAACTACGCAGGGGGGCTTCATGATCAGGCATGTACATCCCTATGATGGAAACGGCAAACATAGCAAAAAGAGCAGTAACTGTTGTGGTGGTTAACGTTTTATACAAGTATTAGTTGCTTGTGGAAGTAATAAAAACGTCTCGCAATAGCGCCAAGGGGAGATTTCGAAAGGGGTACGGTGCTTGTGAAGTGGTTAAGCTTTTCATTATACTTAGCTCCTTAATGAGGAAAAGGGCGGGCGGGGAAAGTGGATATCATAACTTTTTCCGGCCTCTGAAGAATGATATTTGCGAGGCGGGGTGATTTTTATTACACGGAGTGTTTTTTGGGGGGATATCACATCTTTTTGTTGTTGAAGTGGGTCATTTTATAAAGAAGGTCTATGCAAAATTTCAAGTCGATTGGTCCGGTTACCCAGGCTGTAGACTCGTCAAAGTTGCCAAAATTAGCCTAAATTTCATTTTTTTGTTTCTAAAAGTTTTTGGGTTGAGATAATGGGTTAAACCTTTCAAAAGGCACTGTCTGATGTTGAAACGAAGCTCTGTGCAAAATTTCAAGTCAATCCGTGAAGGTGGAAATGCCTAACTGATTAAGGAGAAGAAGAACAGGTAAGGGTGAAAAACCGGGTTTTTGAAGTTATATAACTCGGCTCCCTTTAAAGATATCGACTTGAATCTTTCAAAAGGCACTTGCTACCACTTGAAACGAAGCTCTGTGCAAAATTTCAAGACAATCGGCGAAGGTGGAGAGGCTGTAGCCTTAACCGACTGAAAAAAGTAGAAAAACATGGTAATTGGTTTTTGAAGTTATATAACTCGGCTCCCTTTAGACCTAGCGACTTGAAACTTTCAGGGCTTTCTATTATCCACACCAAAAAGATCCATACCAAATTTCAAGTTGATCGGTCTACTAGGAGCCGAGATATGGCCATAATTAGCCTAAATTACCCTAAATTTCAGTTTTTTTGTCCCTAATTTTTTTTTTGGGTTGAGATAATTGCTTATTTCGTTCAAATGGCACTGAGCCATGCTATAAAGATGGTATGTAAAAAAATTCAAGTCGATTGGTCCTTTTACCCAGGCTGTAGACTCGTCAAAGTGGACAGAATTTTCCTAAGGTTTCTGTTTTTTGTTTCTAAAACTTTTTTGGGTTGAGATAATGGGTTAAATCTTATATAAGGCTCTGTCTCAAGGTTAAATGAAGCTCTGTGCAAAATTTCAAGTCAATCGGTCAACGTGGAGAGGCTCCAGCCTTGCCTGTCTGAACAAGGAGAAGGAGAAGAACAATCTAAGGCCGAAAAACCGGGTTTTTGAAGTTATGTAGCTCGGCTCCCTTTAGACCTATCGATTTGAAACTTTCATGGCTTTCTAATATACACTCAAAGAAGACCCACACCAATTTTCAAGTTGATCGGCCAAATAGGAGCCGAGATATGGATACCTCGAAAACGCGTTTCGTGACGTCCGGTAAACATGCACTCGGCACCGTTCGTTTTCTCAACTTCTTTGCTTGGCGGGGCGGAACGCTACCGCGTTCCTAGATAATGGCCATATAGTACGAATTTCCGTCGATTGACGACGCCTGTTTTTATAAGGTTTATAGAACTTTGATTGCCGATATTAAGTTGAACGCGCACTTGAGATCCAACAAGTTCTTCAATCAGGTTTTTGATGTAACATACTGCTTTGCAGCAGCTGCATACTCTGCCTCAGTCGAGGACAATGTCACAATGGGTTGTCTTCGAGAGCACCATGCAATTGGTCTGCCCCCGTGGATGATCACGAATCCCGTTCTGATCCTTTTGGTATTCAGAGCCACAAAATGCGTTCACAATTTGCAGGTCTCCATCATGTGAAATTTTTATTCCTCTGGATCTTGTCCCAGAAAAGTATCTGAATATTCTCTTCAATGCGTTGACGTCTTCTTGGTGGTAATTTTCCATGTTCCTGCTTACCGAGTTCACAGCTTGGGCTGTATCGGCTCGCGTTTTTGTAGAGAGATGAAGTAAGCTGCCAGCAGCTTCTCTGGACGGGTACGAAATATTCTTCGGTGACTTTTTTCTCAACTTTGCGTAAACTTCAGGGGTTTTCACTGTTTTAGCGTCATCCATACCAAATTTTTTGAGCACCGAGTTTACGTAGTTTTCTTGCAACAGGGTGATTCCAGAAGAATCGCGACGAATTTCCATACCAGGAGCGTAGAGGGATTTTCTTCTGATTTCAAAGCAAACTCTTCCTTTAATTCACTAACGACTTTTCGAAGTTCCTCCAGATTATTTCCAATAGCAATCCCGTCATCGACATAGATTCCAATAATAATTATTATAGAACCATTCTCATGTTTGAACAAGCACCTGTCAGATTTTATTGGCTTGAATTTCATTTTTATCAGGTCTTCTGTAAAACGACCATACCAGATCGCAGGGGCTTCTTTTAAACCATATAAAGCCTTTTTTAATTTGCACAGCTTTCCTGGTTTGTTATAACCTTCAGGCACTTTCATAAACACTTCCTTTTTTAATCTTCCGTATAGAAAAGCACTTTTTATGCCAAACTTAATCATTTGGCATTTTTTAGAGGCTGCAAGGGAAAAAATTAATCTTAATGAGTCAGAACTTACTACTGGACTATAAAGTTCTTCTAGGTCAACATAATCTCCTTGCTCACACCCTCGTACAACCAACCTTGCCTTAGGTATTGTACGCGCTTATCGCATAAATATAAACAAAAGACCGTTCGATTCCTGTCTGAGACGCTGTGCTGATGGCTGACTGCCCCCCTTTTCATCATTCTCATTCTCTCTCTCGCCTTCAATGTGTCCAACTCCTCTCGTGTCTCGCACATGTTTTTTATCCCAACTTTCACTGTTTTTCCTTACGAAACGCTCAGGACTTCCGACGTTTCCCTTCCTCTCTAACTTTACAGTATTGAATCATATTATATTAAAATCATCCCCGTAAATTCAAAGTAGTACGATCCAACGCATTGTGCCAGCTCCTCGCCTGCAATCGTCGCCGCTGCCGCATCCGTCTCGTACCTAAGTATACTTACCTAAGTATACGTAAGTATACGTACCTAAGTATACCGGTATACCGGGCCCGGGAAAAGTCATCGTCACTGGTGAGTCTCGTATCCTATGCAAACTTGGATCGTACTAAATCGTACTTTAAATACAGTCCACTCTCTATTTTCTATTTTACCTTCACGTTAACAAAATCAGCGCTTCAGATAGAAGGCAATTCCTATCTGAAATATTGTTCTTTGAATCGAACAGGTATTTATCATCTTTAACATCTTTATCATCTTTAGGTATTATCATCTTTAACACGAAAGACCCAGCGGTTTGACAAAATTTCTTTTCCCTTGGCTATATTTTCATCAACAAATTCCTAAGTATTATTTGCAGCTAAAGATTGTTTTTCTTCTTCCAAAGCTACTATCCACCTATCTTTGTCATCAGTATTCATAGCTTCTCTGTAAGTGAGCATCGCAAACCCATCATATCTAGAGGGGATCCTTGTAGTTCTTCTTGGTCTGTTATTTTCATTAAATTCTGGCGAGTTGTCAACAAGTGCATCTGAATCATTATCTTCATCGCTTACATCAGATGTACTTTCGTTTTCACTCACAGTATCAGGTTCGCTGTGATTATCCGTTTCCCACAGAGATATCATAACTTCCTCGTCTTCTGGGTTGCCTCCTGAACCAGTACTCTCATCAAATACTACATCTCTAGCGTGGACAATTTGACGACGATCAGGATTGCAAAGTCTTGGAAAACCTCGCCGAAAACTGAAACTATCCCAAAAACTGTGAAAACACGTGAAGTTGCTGGGAAGAAGGCAAAGAGGAACGCTGAGGTGAAGTTAATTTAGTGTTGAATGATATGCTATAGGTATCTTATGAGTTGCTTGTGGAGAACAAAGAACCTGAACTCGTTGGATGCCACAACCAGAGCTCTCTTTAGGTAGGAGGTACGCATTTTGTATCATTTTGGATCCAACAGGAAGGTAATCGTTTCCTCGGTTCTGTGATTTTATCGACATCAAATATGTGATTTCACTGACATTTTATGTGTATGGTGGATGTGTCAAATTTAGGGTTGCAAATATGGAATACTGGAAACATGTCCCATCCGTCGTTGAATAAGGGAACAACTCAAAAAACGCCATTTTTGAGGTAGCACTGGAATAATTCCTGGATACAATTATTGTATCATGGAAGGGGTGTCGCCAAAGGCGAGAGTACAAACAATAAACAAGCCTACCCTGTCCCGTGGGAAGGGATGGAAGGTACTAAAGGAGTGAGGAGAAGGGTAGTGGTAAGCGGAAACGGAAAAGAGAGCCAGTTGCGAATGAGTTCGTGTGTGCGCATTGTCGTTCCATCCGCTCAACGTTGGAGTCGTAAGTACTCGTACAGCAACCTTACCAACGGTAACTGCGGCGTTACCGAACGAATACATACACACATATAACATTACCTACATTCCAATCATAAATCACAATCATCATCTCACACATACACACTAATGCAGTGATGACTTGGGAAGTCACTATGGTCACATTGTTGTTGAGTTGTAATGCTCCAGTTCACAATGACGTCACACACAATAACATTGGTACTTGTCGATTATCGTGAGCAACACTCCTCATCTATTAATAGCGAGGATTCGAGCCAGCTGTATAATCCCTATAATCCGAGAGGTAATGGGCAGGTGGAACGAGCAAATGGTGTGGCGAGGGCGTCAAGAAATAGCCGTCATCACCGGGAGTCCTCTAAATGCCTTGAAGTTGAATACAAAACGAACACTGTCCATTGCCGATTTACAACATGAAACTTTCGATATTGCTTTAGGGTGCTGTCTCGGAAAAAGTTCCGGCTGAAAGACTGGGAATGAAATTGCTGCAAGGCTGGAAACGTTCGCAAAGCGCGGCAGTTGATTATGGAAGGTGCTCCATTTATTGTAGATGGGGTAAGACCAACCACTACCTGTAGTAAAGTACTTTATTCTTTTATGGGAATGTTGATTTCTTACCTGCAACTAATACAAAACTTGAGTTCTTGTGTTATTCACCTACAAGTTTCCAAATGAATGTGTGTTTCGCAATTTGCAGGAAGGACGAAGCCCTTTACACTATTCGGTGGCAAATAAACAAGTTGATGTAACAGAAAGGCTGGGATTTGCAAAGATGCCAAAACTAATGAGGGTAGCACTCCTTTACTTATTGCAGCATACATGGGACTCACATACCTACATAGTTAAACTACTTCTCTCGTATGGAGCTGATGTCAACTGCCGAGACCAGGTACTTATTTAGTTATTTAAGACTGAGGGGGTTGTGATGTTTTAAAATTGTCTCTTCATCAGTGGACACGCATATTAATGATACGCTAGTAGGAATGTTTTCATACGAAACGCGAATTGAGTAGAAGAGTCCGGTACATTGGATTATAATAATATTTCAATATTAGTATGTAATCAAAATATATATTAGCGCATAATACTTAATTATTTGTTTGTTAGCATCAATTATTGAATAACACGATCAATATTAAGATATGAATCTACTTTGTGATGTACCTATACCAGAGTGCTCTCTTGATTTTTGTACCTCTAGAAGGAGAGCTCATGAGAAATGTCAATATATAGGCTGTGTCTCTTTTCCCCTCTTGTCGAAGTTTTTGGATTGCAGCAAACGTGAGTTCAGAAAACAAGAGCATTTGAAAAAATACTCTTGTTTTCTTAACATGGGTTTCCATGATTTCGTCGCGAGTGATTTAGATCGTAAACGTGAGTTGATGAGGGACAAAGGCCCTGCCTCCGAAAAACTTTTGAGGGCCGTCCCATGGCAGATGACACGGCCACATTGTTATTAATTTTAATTTGTATTTGGCCATTCAGCCACGTTTCTTGATCAGACAAAAATCGACTCCAAGAGCTGTTGGATTACCACGTTTTTCTCAGTACTTTCACAAAGCCAGCAAATCGTTCCAAAATAATGTCTTAGCCACATTCATGTTGCCATGGCTACTCTCCAGGAGGACCGGCTTCGTTCCTTCGCCCTGACGGTTTTTAACGCTTTTTAACCAAGAAATGGTGACCTTTTGGCGATTTGAAAAATGATAATTCTGATAATTCTGTCACGCTCTTAGGGTAGACTTTGGGAAAATGGCAGTCTAATAAACGGACGATAAAACAACTCTATGCAAAAAGGCAAAAAATTCCTGCATACTCTCCAAGATTTCCATCGGAAAAATGTATAAAAAAGAACCGCAGCTTCTTCTCGCTCGCATGAACTACAACTGTATGCATTATGATTCCCGAGCTATTATGTCTTGTTTTGACCTCTCGAAGATCACCTCTGATAGGAGAGCAGGTTCTTCCTACCAAAAAACATGTTAATTTTTCGACTTTTGGAATGCTAGATTCGGGTTTCATCCCACTGTTCGCCGCCCTGAAACCTGGGCTTATTGTGCGGAGCGTTCCCCTGTAGACCAAGGCTCTGGGTCCAGTCCACTACCTCCACCAGAATGATGATCCCCCCCCCCCCCTACCAGGTTGTTTGCCGATACAATCTCTTCTGGTACTTGATACCTGAAGATTCTGTACCGTCCAACATCGACGCAGTTTCGTCCTCCTCTCCACAAAGTCTGCACGACGGATCTCCGGCGTATACTCCGATTCTGTGCAGATGTGCCCCGTCAGCATCCCCACCAGGAGTTTCATCTTCCTCCTTGGCAGCTCCAGTGCTTTTGAGGTTATTTATTACATTGAAAGTTGAATGTTCGAAATATTTTAATTTGACTCCCCTTTGCAATTACAGTTGAACATGACACCATTACATTGGGCCGCAGTAAATTGGGATTTGTTAACAGCTAAAGGTCTCCTTGAATACGGAGCCGACACCTCGGTTGTTAACAACTTTGGAGAAAATGTGGTAAATAGGGCTGATCAAAGAGACTTCGGAAAAGTATTGGTACGTAGAAAACTATAACACCGCCACGTCTATCGTCAACAGTAGTACATCTAGATAAGCAGTCGTAGTTGTGTGTGCAACTCGAAGATCAAGTACTTAATGTGTGTTTCAGAAAACGGAAAAAACGTCACCCGAATGTCGGAATGGTCCAAGTTAGCGATCTGCAACAGAATCCACTTGGTACAAACAAAGGAATAAATCCCGTTGCTGAGATTCTGGAACCCGATCCATCAAGTAATCGTTTTTTTTTTTTTTTTTTTTTTTTAATTGGCCGACATTTGTTTAATAACCATAAGACGTCTATTATCTGGTCTTATTATATCTGGTATTATTTCATAGTTTTGGTAAAAGTCGAATTAACAACTGTTGTCTAATCAGCAGAGCCCTTAAAACACAAGGAAAAAAAGGCGGTGTTATAAACAGCTGTTTAAAACGTGTAAAACATCGAATAAAAAACACCTGTTTTATTTGCCAAGCTTATTTTATTTGCTGGGAATTGAAAAGGTATATCAATAGTTTATACCAGTACGAATTAGATCACTCGCGACGAGGTTGTGGAAACCCATTTCAATAAAAAACGGAGGTATAGAGTGAGAGAGTCTATTTCCACGAAAAACAATGAGTACAATAATTGTTAAATCGATTTCGACGATTAGGTCATCATCAGTAACAAACATGAACTGAAGGTACAACAACTCCGAAAATGTCGAGGTGGCTTCATTGCTTCTTTTTGGTTTATTATCTTCGATAATGAACCATTGGAATCGCCCAAAGAAAAAAAAAATTTAACCCTTCCTCAAAATTTGTTGGTTTACGTTTCAAGATACGTAGATTCAGAAAATCGAATAAAAAAAAATCCGTCCGCGCCACTTTGCCCAGTTAGCGTTGAGTTAAAATTACGAAATTTGGTTTCTGGGTTTGGACCAGCCCCACAATAATCCACGAAACTTTTCATAACCCTAGGTCAAGGGGAAGGGGTTCAAGACGAATTTTGAAAATTTGAAAATCTCATATCTCGAAAAATTCATATAGAACGGTATGTTTTTTATTTCATATTTAGATAGAGTTTGTTCCGTAGAATTTTTCAAGACCATCCGCAGCTTTGTACGACCAGCCGTTCGTTCACAATGACGGCTCAAAGATTGTGCTTCACAACACGATCGTGAATCAAACTGTTGAAATACAGGTCCATTTTCATACTAACAAGCTCTTTGGAACATCATATCGACCGTATACCTGCAAAACCTCGTAAGTCCGATTTTTCCCGAAAATAAGGTTTTGAGCTTTCTGGGCAAAAGTAAGGCTCTAGATTGTTCGTGCAAAGTTTGGTTTCGATCCGGTGAGAAATTTCTTCTCTGTGTTCGATTGTAATAACCTGTAAGTCCGGAAGGTTCCAGAAGGGTTGTAAGAACTTGTAAGTCGCAGCTTCTGCCGGTGTCTCCAGAATTTTCCAGTAATCGGTAAGTTTTTCTTTATTTTTCATCTGGTCTTTCCTTAGTTAGACGTCACACATAGTAATTGATGAGCTGAAGGAGTTATCCAAGTGAGAAATCGTCACAACGTTCACCAAAAGTCGCTTTGTTGAGCTGCTGGCGTACTTGTGACTTACAAGGATTTGGGCATTCCATCAGTCTGTACTTACAAGGTTTTACACGATAGGATTATGAAAAAAATAAAACAAAATCAGACCTTCCAGATCTTTTTTCGATGGTACCACGCCCGAATCATTATTATTACACTTTGATTTCTAGTTCGCCAAGACAATGGAAAGTGACATTCAAGAAGTACTGATAATAGACACGACTGACGGAGATGACATCGTCCACTACAATCACGGTTTGTACCAACCTACTTGTTTTGGTCTTCCAGAGACTCTTGATTTTAATTGGTGGAATTAGAAGGGATAATTTTTGGTTTCCATAATGATGAAAAAATGTCCTGCAGGAGAGCTGGAGGCCACTAATCGTTGCGATTTCGATGAGCTGGAACTGGCAGATTCGTCTGAACTTGACAACGCCGCAACGAACTTATGTGGAACTCTTTTAGCTGAAGGATATCATCTACTGGATACGACTGAAGATAACATCAGAGTTTACTCCAATCCAGCAGGCGAGCTAGTAGTTTTTCCTTTTCTGGATCATTTTTTCTATCGTATATGAATTGAAGAATCAAGAAGTAGGTAATTCAGTTGGCTTTGCTTTCATCGCTCAGCCTCTTGAAGTTAATTTTAGAAAATGCGAAAAATTATTGTATATTAATGCGGTTTTGGTCCTTTTGTTTATCAGATGTGGTTGAGTCTACTGACCTTCATTCGTCAAATGAGCTGGAGGACCCCCGACAAACCTACGACGAAGACCCAACTCCAAGAGCAAAGCCAAAGTCGACTGTTCGAATAGCCCGGGTTCGCGATAAACAGTTGAGGGAACGTGGAAAATCGTACATGGGTATTAAAAAATGTGAAAATGATCGTTGGAACTATAACTTCCCCAGGCCGGCGAAAATAATCAAACCCCGTTGCAACTGTAAAGCTGGTCGCATGGGGAAAAAATTGAAATGCGGGGAGTTCACTGAAGACGTTAGAGCTTCTATTTTTCGCGATTTCTGGGCAAAAAAAGACTGGGGTGAGAAGAGAACATTAATCAACGCATTGGTCGATAGAAAAACTCCGAAAAATCTGAAAAACAGGAAAGACTCAAAGACAAGTCGCCGTGGCAATACCCTTATCTTCTATTTGAAGGTAAGTAGATGAAAGGAAAAGAGTTTGCAAAACAATGTTTGTAAACACGTTAGCGATCACAGATTGGTTCGTGCTATCTTGCGTCCAGCCCAATCAAAATCAAGAACAGGACTTGGAACAAGAAGAAAGTGGAGATCAAGAGGAGGAAAATATCCCGCCTACGCCATCTACAAGCAGAATTTCTCCAAAAGCGCGAATATCGCCCGCCGTCAAGGCTAAAATGGAAGCTTTGCGTTCATTCCTAATGGCTTTACCTCACATGGAGTCGCACTACTGCAGGAAAGACAAAACTAGACAGTACCTCGAGCCCATGTTCCAAACGAAAACAGATGTCTTCCAGCTATATCTAAAATACGCCTCTGAGAAATCCACTCCACCTGCCACTTTGAAAACTTTTTACGAAGAGTTCGACCGACAAAATTTATCTATTTATACCCCACGCAAAGATCAATGCGACACTTGTGTCGGATTCGAGGCAGGGGTTATCTCTCGGGAGACTTACGATCAGCATCAAGAGCAAAAAAAATTGGCAAGGAGCGAGATGGAGGCCGACTCCAATTCCCGAAATGAGAACATCTTCGTTTTCACAATGGATGTTCAGGGCGTATTGTTGAGTCCCCGCCTCCAAGCCTCCGCCTGCTACTACAAAATGAAATTATGTACGCATAATTTCACAATTTTTAATAACAAAACCGGAGAGGTCAAGTGCTACATATGGCACGAAGGTCAAGGAGGTGTCTCATCCAATGAATTCGCCACAATGTTAACGAGCTTTATACGTGGACTACAGCTTAAACCTGGCAGTGAAGTTATTCTTTGGAGTGATAACTGTATGTACCAAAACCGCAACGTGAACCTCTCCAATGGCCTCCTTCATTTGAGCCAGGAGCTTAAAATTATCATCATACAAAAATATCTGCAGAAAGGGCATACGCAGATGAAGTGTGATAGTATTCATGCCCTCATTGAGAGAAAGTTGAAAAACAAAGTAATTTACGCCCCTGCCCAATACATCGACGTCATCCAGAACGCTCGCAAAGGTCCACAGCCGTACGTCGTGGAATACCTTAATTTTACTTTCTTCAAGGACTTCAGTGGCTTGGGTCCTTTCACGTCCATACGACCCGGAAATAAAACTGGTGACCCCACTGTTGCCGATATGAAGGCAATCATGTACACGCCTGATGGTGAACTCTACTTCAAACTGAACTTCTGCGAAGATTGGGTCCTTCTTCAAAGAAGATCGAGAAAGAATTCGGTCGGTGTGATCAAACAACTCTTCAAAGTACCTCCTAAGATTACTCCAGATAAGTACCGGCACCTTCAGGAGCTGAAGGCTGTCATCCCGGCAGACTTTCACCTCTTCTACGATAATCTCGCACACTGACTGTGGTATCAAGTTACCGACCTACCTAAGTACTATTCCATTTTTTTGAGACCAAATTTAAAAGATTCCACCTTTTGGACTTCTAGTGCCTTAGAAACTTTATAAAGCTTGTGATTTTTGTCTGAGACTGGTCAAGTGCCAATCTACCAATTTTACATGAAGACTGATAGTGATAGTTGAATTTCAATTCAACGTGCTATTCTTAAGAGTTTTCCAGCTATTTTTAATGAAAGCTGGAATATTATTTTTAAACGATGTTTTACCTGAAATCGAGACTGTTTGATTATCTAGTCTGATTAGTAGGTACTTTCTGATTAGTGCCTACCCGTCTCCGTTCATCTTCACTATTTTTTGTATTTGAAGTATTGTGATCTCGTGAATTCTAGTGTAATTTTAACAAATAAAAGGTTTTAACATTAAATAAAATATTTTAATATTAAATAAAAGTTTATTCCTCGTTTATTGTTTTGGCTGCATAAACCCTCGTAAGTCTAGACGAGTTCTTGAATAAATCCTTGTATGTCCAAACACAGCTGCCTAATCTGGAATCATGTGAATAATATCCCCTAAATTAATAACTACTGTAGATCCTGATGTTTCTCATAAAAATTCGTCGATTTAAAGTGCTTTGGGCATCGCAAAACGTCTCCAAGGCGTTTTTTGTGTCTCCTGTAAAATTTTGAGTTTGGAACATACGAGGTTTTGCAGGTATACGGTCGATATGTGATGTCGAGTTTGGTGTTCTGAGGTGCGTTTCGTGCTACGGAAATGAAGGTAATTTCGAATGTTTGTTGGTAGGTACTTCTTTTATAGAAAAATCATTACCGACGTAGTATGTATTAAAAACCCCAGAATTATATCGTATTAATTAATCATAATTAATAATAATTATTATTAATAATAAATACGAATTATTAATACCTAACAATAAATTATAATAATTTTCACTAGGTACTTGATAAAATTGTTAATAATTAGTGATAATTGATAATAATAATTAATCTAACATTTAGACCTAGTGATCTAGACAGAAGGGTGATCTGTACAAAGATGATAATGAACCGTTGTGTCAAGAATTTGCAGAGTTTCTTTACTTGCAAAAACTGTGTACGAAATTTGCGATGTCCGCGGGTGGGGGGGGGGGGAGAGAGAGAGAGAGAGAGTGCGAAAGAGAGACAGTGAAGCTGGGTTCACATCCATCCGGTAGTGCGTTCGGGGAGTGCGTTCGGGGAGCTGATTGGTTGGACGTTAGCTGGGGAGGGGGAACATTCTTACCGGAGAAGCACTTTTGAAGCGTACTGTACGCATCAGATTTTTTAGATATTTGCCGCAGCCGCATCTGCGCAGTTCACTACTGCGCATACGGAAATGGCGGCGCTGTTGAAAACAGCTGTTGAACCTTCCCAACTGCCGCGATTCCCCTCCATCCCCTCCACTGCTTTTCACTAGCTTCCCCTATCCGTATTGCCGCAGCCTACCGGATGGATGTGAACCCAGCTTGAGTCGGCGACAAGTCGGCGGTCGGGCGGTTGTGCGTGAGTCTTTTGTTTTTCAGTGCCTTCTGGATAAGCGTAGCTGAAGCGCTCTGCCGGCTGTAGTTGTAACTTAGCGGTTCCAGTAGATTTCTCACACGCATAATTTGAATCTGATCGGCTTCTGAGACCGCCGAAATATATATATATATATTTTATAATAAAAGAACCAATATTGAAATTTCGTCCGAAATAACCGTCTTCAAATACATAAGATTCTAGAATTTTGAAGTTAAGGATATGAGCAAAACGCGTAGGTGCACCCAATTTGTGGTCGAAGAAGTGACCCCCCTTCCTCCCTTCCTTCCTTCCTTCCTTCCTTCTTCCTTGACAGGCCTCGTCCCTTTTGACATCTTTGAACATGAAGAGAACATGGACTTCTGCAGGTGAGTGAAAACTTGCTTACCACAATTTTTATTCAAGGCCGAGTTTATTGTAATTTTGTTTCCCTCGAACTTACCGAAATACTCAACTCAATATCGAGAGTAGTTCAGAATTCAATTCGGAGGCTGATTTTCGGTTTGTTAGGCTAGTGACATGCGAGCGGTAGGTAGTTTGCCGCCAAGCGGTTGCGGTCATTCCAAGAAACAGACGCGGCGGTCGGATGCAGTCGTTCAGTTGTGTATATTGAACACGACTGAATCTTGATCTTTCAGCCGAGCTCTGAGAGTTTAAGCCGCCAGGTCGAACGAGGTTATGCCTAACGTATTCTGTACTGAAAAACTCTGCAAATTGTTGACAGAACGGTTTATTATCTTCTTCGTGCATAGTGTTAATTTTTTTTTTTTTTAATGTTTCGTTCATTTCCTCCTTGGCTTATTGACCGTTTTTTTTATTTGGAGGGTTGTAGGAGGTTTGGTGTAAAAAGAGAGAACGCTTTCCATGCTTTCGGCTGTAATATCATTTTGACCCTTAGGTACGAGTTATTAACGACTCAACTTAATTTTTTGTGATACTTTTTTTTCGAAAAGAATATTGGCGAATTTGGAATAGTCTCGTTTCTTCTTCGGATTATTCTGTCTTCCGCACGTCCATGCTCATGGCTGTAACAAATTAAGGACAGTTGATAAATTGCACACTCTTGAATATTAGGATTTTATTAAACGAGGCAAATAGGTTTGTTCAATCCGAGCGAGTTCAGTAGAACGTATTATGCGCAGATCGATCCGCGCATAAAACTGTGTTCCTACAGTGTCGGTTCCATGAACCCAAACTTCAACTTTCTACATCGACTGTACCGAACCGTGTTCCTTCCGCGTCAAGTGCGGAACAGTCCCGTACCTAGGGATGGGTCGAGAAACGAGAAACTAGTTTAAAAAACTAGTTTGAAAAAAATAACCGTTATAACCGTTTCTCAATTTGAAAGAAACTAGTTACAAAAAAACGGCAAAAGTAGGTAGGTGTTAGTTTTTGAATTGAACTATCGAAAACTTTGTCATCACATTCGTTATTCGTGGTTTGTTCCGAAGCATAAGTAGTTGATTATTAGGTAAATATGACTCGGAACAAACCACGAACAAATGCGCCGACAAAGTTTTCGTTTTTCCTATTACAGTTGAAAAATACAGTTTTTCGTTTTCTTTGTAACTAGTAGTTACTACTACTAACAACATATTAGAACACCTGCTGTTTCACCCGTTTTTCATTAAGAAGAAATTAAACTAGTTTTTTCGACAGTTTGTTTTATATAACGAACGTTATTTTACGTTTTTCGAAAGTAACCGTTAATAACGGGTCAAGAAACAAGAAAAGAAACGGGTCAAGTAACCGTAAAGTAATAGGGACGGGTCAAGAAACAAGAAACTAGTTTTTTTTTGGGATGGGAGAAGAAACGAGAAACTAGTTTAAAGTAACTAGTTTGAAAAAAACGTCTTAAGTTTGAAAAAAACTAGTTGAAAAAACGGCACACGTTATTTTCGAGAAACGTAAAAACTAGTTTTTTCGACAGTTATTATAACGAACGTTATTAAATAACTGTCGAAAAAACTAGTTTTTTAACTAACTGTTTCACCTGCTGTTCCACCCGTTTTTCATTCAGAAGAAAAGAAACTAGTTTTTTTGTAACTAGTTTTTTTGACAGTTATTTTAATATAACGAACGTTATTTTACGTTTCTCGAAAATAACCGTTTTGCCCATCCCTACCCGTACCGAGTTCGGGACTTTTCTGCACTCACGGCGATCGAGTTTTTGAAGTGAACCCAAGAGGTAACAGTCTGTAACCTCCCCAAAATTCATTTGTTCTGTTGGTGCCGTGTCGTGACCGCCGTTACGTGACTTATGCTCCAATTCAATTCCGATTCAATTTTTTTAGTGACTTGTGCTCCGATTCAATTCCGAATTTCGGTCATTTCATGCAAATAATGCGATTAACTAGGACTAACATATTGTTTGCATTTTAGTTTACTTTTTCTTTATCTTTATTGAATTAATTAAGCTGCGGGTTATATAAGAATGATAGAATAAAGAATGTTGAAAACACTTAATAAGTGTGAATAATATTTCAACCTCTCCATTTCTCAGAAAAAAAAACTCCTTCCTTTTTCTTTTATAATTATTCTAGTGATATTACAGATAGGTACTTTCCAATCCAATTCATCCATTAGATAAAAGTGTAGAGTACTTTTACTTTGATGACATATAACACCATCACGTAATATATATAAATATATATAATATTTTTTCACTAGGCCTCAGATTCAGAAAATTAGGGAGACAAAAACAAAAAACGTTAAGATGGGTATCAAAAACTCACAGTTTTATTCAAAATATTAGAAGAAATATTTGGTAACGAACTGTTTTATAAGTAGGTGAATAGTAATGATATTACGATGAACATCATAAATATCAATTCTCTTTCCTAGAAGTGAGTATATAATATATACTCACTTCTAGGAAAGTGATATTATCACCAGTAATCACAATATTTTTCTTCGACAAGAACAATTTTAGTCTTCGACTTCAGTCTCTTAGGTTAAGTCACCATCTTCACAAATGAAGAGGCAGTGACAAGAGTGACAGTAACACACCTTGTAAAAGACACGATTGGGTGATACAATAAAAATAGCTTGACAATGTGAACACAACTGTACAAAATGAATTTAAAAAAAAAAAAAAAACAATCTCAGTCTTGACTAAAAACTTGTTATCAAATGACTTTTTTCATTAAATAAATTTTATGACTTATAACTAAGTATGTTATACTTTGAACACATGCTCAACTTCTAACATAATATTTTAACATAATAAAGTATAACGTACTTAGGTATAAGTCATAAAATTTATTTAATGAAAAAATTCATTTAATAACTTGTCATACTATGAGCAAATGTTCAAAGAAACTCGGTTTTATATAAATAATTTACATTTATTTACATTATTTTTGAAGTACAGAACATGTCATTCAAATGAGAGCAATCTTACTACTGTAGGGAGCGTTTTAAGAGTTTTGCAAGAGGAATAATAACGCGAAAATCAACAATTTTATTTTCTGACTTGTGATACCTCATTTAAAAGCTTTTTGAAGAAGATGGTGAAAATGGAATTGCAATATCTCATACCGTTCTCAAGTTAAAGCTGAATAACTGCAGAAAACATCTCCAAAAGATTTCTGAAGTACAGAACATTTCACTCATATGTGGGGCAATGTTACCACTGTAGGGAGCGTTTTAATAGTAAGTAAGAGTAGTTTTTATATATATAATTGGTAAAGGGACGTCGCTTTGGTTGTTGAGGTGTGGTCGAGCAAAATACGATTTTTTCCAACGTTTCGAATATTTATGTATTCATCTTCAGGGAAAATTAATGTTTTTTTGAGTTGGGCCCCTTCGCCGAAATTGAGTATGTACCTACACTGTTAACAAAGGAGACGTTCTAACGGTGTAGCTTGTCATTTAGCTCCCAGAGAGCAACTTCCCTTTACCAATTATTCACAAACGGTCAACAACTCGTCAACATATATGTACACATCGGGAGCCATCAATTTTCACAATGGCAGTCCTGGAGGAGAACGGGGAAAAAGTGCTGCCAGCAGAAGAGAGAAATCCGGCGTACTATAACTAAATATATAGGCTGAAGCGTATTACCCAAAAGCCATACCTGATATCATGAAATTTCGGGCAACACAAACACCATTCAAGGCCTTCCTTTTCAGTGAACAGACCGCTGGTGTACCCCCAAACACATGGTGGAAGGCACTTGAGAATAAAATTTCTGAAGAAACCATGTCACTGGCCCAACAACTTTTCACCGCCACCGCGTCGTCAGCAGGCATCGAACGGCTGTTCTCCACATTCGGAGTGGTTCATTCAAAACTGCGGAATAGACTGGGGGTAGACAAAGCCGGGAGGCTTGTGGCCGTGATGAAACACCTGAATTCTGGAGCATAATTTGTGTACCTATACGTGTTTTATCCTTTACTTTAGTTGTAAATTGTGATTGGGGGTTCTCAAAATTAATTTTCATTTTCAACAAATTATGTCGTAGGTAGGTATGAGTTTATTCCTACATTAAATTGTAATAAAAATATTCAGCCATGGTTTAAAAAGAAAAAAGATTAGATGGTTTCTTTCTCAGCCCTGTTACCTAAAGCACTAGGTTTTGAGCCAATCTTTTGTATACACACAAGTTGCCATAGTCCTTGACTGGTTGATGAGCGATCTTTAAAAACTAGTTTAAAACAATGTCTTGGGTCTTCTTCCCGGTGGTTCCTCCAAATGGTGTCCGAATGAATTTTCATCTTCTCAGCTGCAACACATATTCTCAGCTGCACGCTTTCAAACTGACATTTGCGTAATAATCATAAGACGACTATTATCTGGTCTTATTTATATCTTATTTATGTTATATTTTTGGTAAAAGTCGAATTAACAACTGTTGTCTAATCAGCAGAGCCCTAAAATATAGCACGGATTTTGGCCCAAATATGGCTCTTATTTGTCTCAATATGACACTTATTTTGGCACTTATATGTCTCTATATGGTACTTATTTTTCAACCCTCTCCACTTCAGCTGATGATGCCGGGACGTTGCCAGGTTCTCAGCCTCCCCCAGATAGCGCTCAATCACTGAATAGAATGTTAAGCGACACATCGCTCCTCGAACCTATGACTGATCCAGACAAACCTGACGACTTATGTCCGCCCGGAATGGTAAGTAATCATCTACATTAATGGCTTTGTATTGGTAATGCTTATTATTTGGCTTTGGTTATAGTCGAGTAGGAGATGGTGGGGCACAATGAAACACCAAAGTTGGTTTCGCCCATAAGTCCCCTCGTGAGACTTTTTTTTCCTTACTTTTAGCGAATTTTTTGAGGAAAGGAAGCTCGGTCGAAAATGTTTAAAACTCGAATTCCCTAAGAATTTTCATACCAAAATCTGTTCCAGACCATCCTGAATTCACCGCCAAAAAACCACAAAAAAAAGCGATAAAAAGTTCAAATTTGCAAAACAAAATCGGTCTTGGCAATCGAAAGGTTAATTTCGTTGATGGGTACTCAAGACGGTTTTAAGGGGATTACCCATAAATTCCTAAAATGAAATAGCCTGACACCTCATTTTGAGAGTTTTTTTTTTAATGCTGAACAAGACGGTGAAGTCAGAATGGCAATATCTTATCCCATTTTCAAACTTGAGCACTTTGAAGATGAAGAAACGTGGTCGTGACTTGAGATGTTCTTCACGGTTCCTGATGGGGCTCCATGAAACGTTTTATCTTGCCCAGAACGCTTCTATTTCAAGGAACCCCCCCCCCCACCACCACCATACAGGCATTTTGGTCTCCATCACTTTCTTCCATGAACGTGAAGAGGTAGACATGCCAAATCGGGCTAAATGTTAAGGCAATACATGTAACCTGAAGACGAAACATTTTAGTTTAATAAAAAAATCCGCACTTTCGCTCGTGGAATCTGTCACACAACTAGTGAAAAGCGGGCGATCCAAAGCCACAGTCGTAGTTGTGTGTGCAACTCAATGATCAAGTACTTAATGTGTGTTTCAGACAACCCAAAGACGTCGCCTGAATATCAAACTGGTAAACATTGACGACCTGCTAGAGAGGCCACTTGGTACAAACAGAAGAATAAATCCTGTTGCTGAGATGATGGAACCCAATCCATCAAGTAATTTTTTTTTCTTTAAATTGGCCGACATTTGCGTAAAAATCATAAGACGACTATTATCTGGTCTTATTTATATCTTATTTATGTTATATTTTTGGTAAAAGTCGAATTAACAACTGTTGTCTAATCAGCAGAGCCCTTAAAAATGTAGCACGGATTTTGGCCCAAATATGGCTCTTATATATGTATCTATATGGTACTTATTTTTCAAGCCTCTCCACTTCAGCTCCATGTTGCCGGGACGTCTTTCATAGAAACGACATCGCCAGGCTCTCGGCCTCCCCCAGATAGCGCTCAATCAAGAAAATTCTAAGAAATAAACTCTATCTAAATATGAAATTAAAAACATACAGTTTGATGAGAATTTTTCGAGTTTTGAAATTTTCAAAACAGTCCTGTCTTGTTATAGAAGATGCAGCGCGTACTGACAGCACAAATCCTGAAGTGGATCTCATGGAAGTCAAGGAGGAGGAACAAGATTCTGAAGAAGAACCAGCTATCAAGAGTGATCCTCCTTCTGCCGATGGTAAGAATTAGTTTTGGTTACTTTTTTGGTACATTCTGACCTCTCCACCATCAAACGGTTTCTCTCCTGTTCTAAGGTGAACAATGAGGTGCCCCCGTTCCATCAGCGCCGTTTGAAATACGTTTGCAGTGGTACACCAAGCCGTGAATTATCCTCAATATTGACATTTGAACTCCTAACCAACGTTGAATATTCATACAAATTGTCCCAACGTATCATAAATTGAATCATTTGTTCTGTTTGTGAATGTCAGAAGAGGATGCCAGTAACGCTGGCTGACAAGATGAAGACGAAATCTTTGAGGAATCAGAATTTGTTGTGTGAACATTGAGGAATGTTTCTAAACAGGTAGGGTGGGTCAATAGTGGGGTGAGGGGGGTTAAAGGCAGTTAGGGTAGTGGGAAGGGGGGTATTACCGGGATTTCAAAACTACTTGACCGATCTGAATGAAACTTCGGGAATATGTTGAGTGAACATTGGGGAAGGTTTCTGACCAATTTAGGAGGGGGGGTACGGGTTGTGTGTGTGGGGGGGGGGGGGTCTACACAGGCAATCCAAAAACTACTTGACGAATTGGAGTGAAACATTGAAATTGTGTTGTGTGAACATTGGGAAGGTTTCTGACCAGTTGAGGAGGGGGGGATACGGGTGTCTGTTCTACCGTTGCGAAGCGCTAGTACACAGCTAGTTAATAATCAATACAAACTATTAATACCTAAACATAAATTATAATAATTTTCACTAGGTACTTAATTTAGTACTGAATTAATTCATTGTTATAGAAGATGCAGTGTGGATCCTGAATCCTGAATTTGATAATATCGACATCAAATATGAAAATCTTTCAGAACACGAGTCATCAGTGACTAAACCTGGTAAGAACTGTTTTTGGTTACTGTTTTGGTACATTCTGAACTCTCCGCTGGCTAGTTGCACACACACCGATATTTGACGGCCAGTGAAAAATCGGCCGATATTTTATAGGTGACAGCCGCCTTGCGCACATACCGGATTTTCACCGGTCGTACAATTCAGTTACTTTTGTGTCCTGATAGGAGATTGTACGTTAATAACGTTCATAATATGAATCCTAAACGAGTTGTAGCTTCTAGAGGCGTATTTCGGGAGAATTCATGATATGTACGAGTAGGTACCTACATGTTTTTGAGGGAAAAATACTCTCTAACCAAATGAAATGATGACTGACTATACCATACTTATTATGTTCTTTCAAGATGAAGCGCAGAGAGAAGACTTTCAATTACCACCTTTATAATGTGGACGACAAGTGTTCGAGAGAGAGAAAAGATGGAAAAATAAATAGTACTTAGCGTTTTTCTCAGCAACCGTTCCAAATTTTTTAAATCTGAAAAGTGGTTTATTTTCAGAGAATGAATACAAAATTTAATGATTCAGTCATTTAATGAGGTTAAGAAATAAAATTTTGAAAAATGTTTCAAAAAACGTTTTTCCCCCATTTAGATGTTAATATTTGTAAGTAAATACCTTTTTTTGTACAAAACTGGTACAGCCCGGATCTGGGTACTCATTACCTAATCAAGCATTATTGTAAAAACCGCCTATGTAAAAGAATAGCATCGGTAGGAGGTCGAAAAGATCACATTTTGTGAATCGTTGAAAATCTACACTAATCGGGATGAAACGTGGCGTATGCAATTTTGTATGTATATTTATGGGTTGTATGTATATTTGTATGCAAATTTTGTATGTATACCACCAAATTTTAGTTTCTTTATTTCTAAATTAGGAAAGATTCTATAGGGTAATATGCAAGAGAAGGCCAACAACCAAGTCTGCAAAATTGGTCGAAACTCTTCTGTAGGTACCCCAAAAAATTTGAAAACGACGCCGTTACACTCTCGAAAATTTTGCGAAGTCGATGTCATGAAAATTAGCGGGAAAAATGTTTTCGCACTGAAGCAAACCCACAAGTACTCGTATTACAGGGACTAGGCGCCGCACTCGTATTATTAAATAATAGATTAGATATTCCCTAATTATGTTCCTACGATCCAACATGCTGATTAGATATAAAATTTATATCTAATCAGCATGTTGGATCGTAGGAACATAATTAGGGAATATCTAATATACAATAGGCAAGGCTTAATAAGTAATTCTCTAGAAGTACGTTACACTCTCTAACAGAGATCAAAATCGAATGAGAAAAAACTTGAAATAATGAAATAAGAATATTGCTCCAAATATGGAATTTATAAGGAATTCCCCCCCCCCCCCCCCAAACTCCCCTAAACCCCTCTTAGAGTGGCCCGATTCTCCCCATCTACGAACTTAAGGCATTTAGGCCTATATATGATTTATACATTTGGGTTTTTTTGTTTACAAGAAGAAGGAGACGAAGAAGATGAATCCGAAACCCGTATAGGGAGGGTTTGGAGTCTGAAACCTGAAACCTTGCAGAACGGTAGGTACCCATTGTACTCATCATTTTCATTTGATAACGGTTGGAATTATTTTGAAATCCGGTAGTTCTATGATTCAAAAACAATGAAATCAAAGCGTTTGTCAATGAAATACAGGCAGAATAATACTCTGACAATAAATAGGTCGTTTATAAGTTTTTATTTATGAATCATCGTAATTCTTTGATGATTATATAATATAAATAAGAATAATGATGAGGGATGTCGAGGGTCGGTCTAATGAAAGATGTTTCATGTGCCAACGTTTCGAAGAATTTATTTTGTCATCCTCAGGGCTTAAAATCAGTTTCACAATGTAAAATTAATAGAAGTTATAGTTATTTTTATAGGTGTTTTTACAACGGGGAATATACTAAGTATGTGAATATACTAATATAACACTAACATTTGTGAATATTATGAATATTTGTGAATGTATTATGTACACTAATATTTCTGATTATTATGTGAATATACTAATTCGTAGGTTTGGACATTGAAAATAGGTACTTCTGGTTTATTATTTTCGATAATGAACCATTGGAATCGCCCGAAGAAAAAATGTTTTTAACCTCATGACGAAATTGGTTGGTTTACGTTTCAAGATACGTAGATTCAGAAAATCGAATAAAAAAACTCTGCAAATTCTTGACGCAACGGTTTATTATCTTCTTTGTACAGATCACCCTTCTGTCTCGATAATAATTATAATAATAATTATTATTATTATCAAGTAGTGTAAATTAACAATATTTATTGTTGGTTATTAATAATTTTTATGCTTCATTATTAATATTTATTATTAAATATTATTCATTAACTCGATATTTGAAAACCATGTGCTGTTTGAATCAGCTGGGCCAGTTTGAAAATGGACCCGACAGGCTGCCTCGCGATTCACTCTCATGTTGACGATTTTCGATCTGCTCCAACTTTGAGCCGCCATTGTGAACGAAAGGCTGGTCGTACAAAGCTGTGGATGTTCTTAGAAAATTCTAAGAAATAAACTCTATCTAAATATGAAATTAAAAACATACAGTTTGATGAGAATTTTTCGAGTTTTGAAATTTTCAAAACAGTCCTGTCTTGTTATAGAAGATGCAGCGCGTACTGACAGCACAAATCCTGAAGTGGATCTCATGGAAGTCAAGGAGGAGGAACAAGATTCTGAAGAAGAACCAGCTATCAAGAGTGATCCTCCTTCTGCCGATGGTAAGAATTAGTTTTGGTTACTTTTTTGGTACATTCTGACCTCTCCACCATCAAACGGTTTCTCTCCTGTTCTAAGGTGAACAATGAGGTGCCCCCGTTCCATCAGCGCCGTTTGAAATACGTTTGCACTGGTAAAAGTGTAGATAAAAGTGGTAAAAGATAAAAGTGTAGAGTACTTTTACTTTGATGACATATAACACCATCACATAATATATATAAATATATATAATATTTTTTCACTAGGCCTCAGATTCAGAAAATTAGGGAGACAAAAACAAAAAAAGTTAAGATGGGTATCAAAAACTCACAGTTTTATTCAAAATATTAGAAGAAATATTTGGTAACGAACTGTTTTATAAGTAGGTGAATAGTAATGATATTACGATGAACATCATAAATATCAATTCTCTTTCCTAGAAGTGAGTATATATCACCAGTAATCACAATATTTTTCTTCGACAAGAACAATTTTAGTCTTCGACTTCAGTCTCTTAGGTTAAGTCACCATCTTCACAAATGAAGAGGCAGTGACAAGAGTGACAGTAACACACCTTGTAAAAGACACGATTGGGTGATACAATAAAAATAGCTTGACAATGTGAACACAACTGTACAAAATGAATTCAAAAAAAAAAAAAACAATCTCAGTCTTG
Organism: Stenodema calcarata; assembly: GCA_963920205.1. NCBI lineage: Eukaryota > Metazoa > Arthropoda > Insecta > Hemiptera > Miridae > Stenodema > Stenodema calcarata. The sequence continues at coordinate 20,912,578 of OY986048.1, forward strand.
ACTAAAAACTTGTTATCAAATGACTTTTTTCATTAAATAAATTTTATGACTTATAACTAAGTATGTTATACTTTGAACACATGCTCAACTTCTAACATAATATTTTAACATAATAAAGTATAACGTACTTAGGTATAAGTCATAAAATTTATTTAATGAAAAAATTCATTTAATAACTTGTCATACTATGAGCAAATGTTCAAAGAAACTCGGTTTTATATAAATAATTTACATTTATTTACATTATTTTTGAAGTACAGAACATGTCATTCAAATGAGAGCAATCTTACTACTGTAGGGAGCGTTTTAAGAGTTTTGCAAGAGGAATAATAACGCGAAAATCAACAATTTTATTTTCTGACTTGTGATACCTCATTTAAAAGCTTTTTGAAGAAGATGGTGAAAATGGAATTGCAATATCTCATACCGTTCTCAAGTTAAAGCTGAATAACTGCAGAAAACATCTCCAAAAGATTTCTGAAGTACAGAACATTTCACTCATATGTGGGGCAATGTTACCACTGTAGGGAGCGTTTTAATAGTAAGTAAGAGTAGTTTTTATATATATAATTGGTAAAGGGACGTCGCTTTGGTTGTTGAGGTGTGGTCGAGCAAAATACGATTTTTTCCAACGTTTCGAATATTTATGTATTCATCTTCAGGGAAAATTAATGTTTTTTTGAGTTGGGCCCCTTCGCCGAAATTGAGTACCTACACTGTTAACAAAGGAGACGTTCTAACGGTGTAGCTTGTCATTTAGCTCCCAGAGAGCAACTTCCCTTTACCAATTATTCACAAACGGTCAACAACTCGTCAACATATATGTACACATCGGGAGCCATCAATTTTCACAATGGCAGTCCTGGAGGAGAACGGGGAAAAAGTGCTGCCAGCAGAAGAGAGAAATCCGGCGTACTATAACTAAATATATAGGCTGAAGCGTATTACCCAAAAGCCATACCTGATATCATGAAATTTCGGGCAACACAAACACCATTCAAGGCCTTCCTTTTCAGTGAACAGACCGCTGGTGTACCCCCAAACACATGGTGGAAGGCACTTGAGAATAAAATTTCTGAAGAAACCATGTCACTGGCCCAACAACTTTTCACCGCCACCGCGTCGTCAGCAGGCATCGAACGGCTGTTCTCCACATTCGGAGTGGTTCATTCAAAACTGCGGAATAGACTGGGGGTAGACAAAGCCGGGAGGCTTGTGGCCGTGATGAAACACCTGAATTCTGGAGCATAATTTGTGTACCTATACGTGTTTTATCCTTTACTTTAGTTGTAAATTGTGATTGGGGGTTCTCAAAATTAATTTTCATTTTCAACAAATTATGTCGTAGGTAGGTATGAGTTTATTCCTACATTAAATTGTAATAAAAATATTCAGCCATGGTTTAAAAAGAAAAAAGATTAGATGGTTTCTTTCTCAGCCCTGTTACCTAAAGCACTAGGTTTTGAGCCAATCTTTTGTATACACACAAGTTGCCATAGTCCTTGACTGGTTGATGAGCGATCTTTAAAAACTAGTTTAAAACAATGTCTTGGGTCTTCTTCCCGGTGGTTCCTCCAAATGGTGTCCGAATGAATTTTCATCTTCTCAGCTGCAACACATATTCTCAGCTGCACGCTTTCAAACTGACATTTGCGTAATAATCATAAGACGACTATTATCTGGTCTTATTTATATCTTATTTATGTTATATTTTTGGTAAAAGTCGAATTAACAACTGTTGTCTAATCAGCAGAGCCCTAAAACATAGCACGGGTTTTGGCCCAAATATGGCTCTTATTTGTCTCAATATGACACTTATTTTGGCACTTATATGTCTCTATATGGTACTTATTTTTCAACCCTCTCCACTTCAGCTGATGATGCCGGGACGTTGCCAGGTTCTCAGCCTCCCCCAGATAGCGCTCAATCACTGAATAGAATGTTAAGCGACACATCGCTCCTCGAACCTATGACTGATCCAGACAAACCTGACGACTTATGTCCGCCCGGAATGGTAAGTAATCATCTACATTAATGGCTTTGTATTGGTAATGCTTATTATTTGGCTTTGGTTATAGTCGAGTAGGAGATGGTGGGGCACAATGAAACACCAAAGTTGGTTTCGCCCATAAGTCCCCTCGTGAGACTTTTTTTTCCTTACTTTTAGCGAATTTTTTGAGGAAAGGAAGCTCGGTCGAAAATGTTTAAAACTCGAATTCCCTAAGAATTTTCATACCAAAATCTGTTCCAGACCATCCTGAATTCACCGCCAAAAAACCACAAAAAAAAGCGATAAAAAGTTCAAATTTGCAAAACAAAATCGGTCTTGGCAATCGAAAGGTTAATTTCGTTGATGGGTACTCAAGACGGTTTTAGGGGGATTACCCATAAATTCCTAAAATGAAATAGCCTGACACCTCATTTTGAGAGTTTTTTTTTTAATGCTGAACAAGACGGTGAAGTCAGAATGGCAATATCTTATCCCATTTTCAAACTTGAGCACTTTGAAGATGAAGAAACGTGGTCGTGACTTGAGATGTTCTTCACGGTTCCTCTGCTCTAATCTGACGGAATGTGACAACGCAATTCTGACATGGATTAAGATTTTGCCCAGAACGCTTCTGTTTCAAGGAACCCCCCCACCACCATACAGGCATTTTGGTCTCCATCACTTTCTTCCATGAACGTGAAGAGGTAGACATGCCAAAATCGGGCTAATTGTTAAGGGATACATGTAACCTGAAGACGAAACATTTTAGTTTAATAAAAAAAATCCGCACTTTCGCTCGTGGAATCTGTCACACAACTAGTGAAAAGCGGGCGATCCAAAGCCACAGTCGTAGTTGTGTGTGCAACTCAATGATCAAGTACTTAATGTGTGTTTCAGACAACCCAAAGACGTCGCCTGAATATCAAACTGGTAAACATTGACGACCTGCTAGAGAGGCCACTTGGTACAAACAGAAGAATAAATCCTGTTGCTGAGATGATGGAACCCAATCCATCAAGTAATTTTTTTTTCTTTAAATTGGCCGACATTTGCGTAAAAATCATAAGACGACTATTATCTGGTCTTATTTATATCTTATTTATGTTATATTTTTGGTAAAAGTCGAATTAACAACTGTTGTCTAATCAGCAGAGCCCTTAAAAATGTAGCACGGATTTTGGCCCAAATATGGCTCTTATATGTATCTATATGGTACTTATTTTTCAACCCTCTCCACTTCAGCTGATGTTGCCGGGACGTCTTTCATAGAAACGACATCGCCAGGCTCTCGGCCTCCCCCAGATAGCGCTCAATCAAGAAAATTCTAAGAAATAAACTCTATCTAAATATGAAATTAAAAACTCTGCAAATTCTTGACACAACGGTTTATTATCTTCCTTGTGCAGATCACCCTTCTGTCTATACCAGACTGTATTGCAAATCGGCACCATACCATATTCTCACCGTACTCATACCATACCATACGAATTTCTTTCCTATCATACCATACTGTATTATACCAAATCATACATACAATAATATACCATACCATACTCATACCATGTCATACAAACCGAGTGAATAATGAAATGTCATCCATTTCAGACCTATATTTAAAATTTCAAGTATCTAGCTCATCATCAACATTTAATTTGGTTAAACAAATAGACCCATGATCACCTATGCCTCAACGGTATGGTGGCAGAAAACCTGTCAGGCAACGACTGTGGAGAAACTTACAAAACTCCAAAGACAGGCCTGCCTTGGAATAACAGGGGCAATGAGAACCGCCCCTACTGCAGCACTAGAGGTTTTACTTGACCTCGAACCCCTCCATCTTCACATACAGAGGGTGGCCTACCTGGGGGCCATGAGGATGCTGCAAGCAGGAGCAATAAAACATCCTGCCAGGAAAAATAGCCATGCGTCCATCCTTGACTTTGTTAAGGTAGACCCAGTGGTTTCATCAATCTCTGACAAAATGCCAGAGAGGATGAATTTTGATCTTCCATTCAGAGTAATAATAAAAGATCGTGATTTCTGGAAAGGAGGCATGCCTCAATTAGAGCCAGGATCACTGCTGTGGTTCACAGATGGGTCAGTGATGGATGAAAAAGCAGGCCTGGGGATAAAAGGCCCCAGATTTAGCCTGTCTAAGCCCCTTGGGGCCTTGGCCACCATCTTTCAAGCAGAAACCCATGCAATAGATATTTGTGCCCAGGAGATCGCCAGGAAAAGACTAAAGGGCGCAAAGATCTATATTCTATCAGACAGCCAGGCAGCATTAAAGGCCATCTCGGCCTTTTCCATAAAATCAAAGCTCACCTGGAGCTGCCTAAACTCCCTCAAGATGGCTGCCCATGGCAACAAATTGACGCTGCTGTGGGTGCCGGGTCATGAGGGTATAGAAGGCAACGAAGAGGCGGATCGCCTCGCCAAACAGGCATCCATGTCAAACCCCACTGGACCAGAACCTTTCCTCGGCATTACAGAGAGCTTCATAGCCCGAGAAGTGGGGAAGTGGGTTGACAAGCAGAGAACAAAGCATTGGCAAAGCGCTCCAAAAATGAGACAAGCCAAGCAGTTCGTATGCTTTTCCAGAAGGAAAGCCAGGGCTCTCCTTTCCCTCAGCCGGAAGGACATAAAGGCCGTTACAGGCCTCCTAACTGGCCACTGTCCAGTCAAATACCACCTCAAAAAGATGGGAATATGCAGGACAGATGACTGTCGACTCTGTGACTGCGAGCCAGAGACAGCGGAACACATACTCTGTAACTGTCCAGCGCTTGCATACAAAAGATTTAAGCACCTTGGTAAGGGCATCCTCAGTCCCTCCGAGGTTGCAAAAATCGATGACAACAGCCTGCTCCACTTCATCCGGGAGGAGGCTGTAAACCGTCTCCTCACTACCAATGTTGTAGTGTAGGAACAGGGGCACAATGTCACAATAGACCCACTTCGAGGTCTACGTGACCAAAGGCATAAGCCTATCAAAGCCCCCCAAAAAAAAAAAAAAAAAAAAAAAAAAAATAGGTATTATTTAAACAATTTTACAGACAAGAAACCGAGTGAATATTGCATTGTGATCCAGTTCTGACCTACATTTAAAATTTCAAGTCAATAGCTAATCATCAAAATTTAATTTGTATTATTACAAAAAGGTATTATTTAAACAATTTTACAGATGAGAAACCGAGTAAATATTGCAATGTGGTCTATCCCCGACTCACGGTTAAAATTTCTAGACTGTAGTTTACCGGGAAGATGACAAAAGGTAGTTTTATTCTGGGCGTCTGGGGGCTGGGTCACATAACGGCCGTTTTCGACGCGAAAGTTTAGTGTTTTTCCTCAAACTTTGCGCGGTCACTGTGAACGAACGGCTGGTCGCACAAAAATCCAGTTGGTCTTAAAAGATTCGTAATTTTTCAGGTCATTCAAAAGTGGACTAAAATATACACGGTTCAGTTAAATATTTGGAGATAAGACATCGTCGAAATTTTAAATTTCGTTTTGAACCCCTTCCCCTTGACCTAGGGTTATGAAAAGTTTCGAGGATCATTGTGGGGCTGGTCCAAACCCAGAAACCAAATTTCGTAATTTTAGCTCAACGCTAACTGGGCAAAGTGGCACGGACGGCGGACGGCGTACGGTGGACGGCGTACGGGTGACGGACGGATTTTTTTTTATTCGATTTTCTGAATCTACGTATCTTGAAACGTAAACCAACAAATTTTGAGGGGGGGTTAAAAATTTTTTTTCTTTGGGCGATTCCAATGGTTCATTATCGAAGATAATAAACCAAAACATACAGTTTGATGAGAATTTTTCGAGTTTTGAAATTTTCAAAACAGTCCTGTCTTGTTATAGAAGATGCAGCGCGTACTGACAGCACAAATCCTGAAGTGGATCTCATGGAAGTCAAGGAGGAGGAACAAGATTCTGAAGAAGAACCAGCTATCAAGAGTGATCCTCCTTCTGCCGATGGTAAGAATTAGTTTTGGTTACTTTTTTGGTACATTCTGACCTCTCCACCATCAAACGGTTTCTCTCCTGTTCTAAGGTGAACAATGAGGTGCCCCCGTTCCATCAGCGCCGTTTGAAATACGTTTGCAGTGGTACACCAAGCCGTGAATTATCCTCAATATTGACATTTGAACTCCTAACCAACGTTGAATATTCATACAAATTGTCCCAATGTATCATAAATTGAATCATTTGTTCTGTTTGTGAATGTCAGAAGAGGATGCCAGTAACGCTGGCTGACAAGATGAAGACGAAATCTTTGAGGAATCAGAATTTGTTGTGTGAACATTGAGGAATGTTTCTAAACAGGTAGGGTGGGTCAATAGTGGGGTGAGGGGGGTTAAAGGCAGTTAGGGTAGTGGGAAGGGGGGTATTACCGGGATTTCAAAACTACTTGACCGATCTGAATGAAACTTCGGGAATATGTTGAGTGAACATTGGGGAAGGTTTCTGACCAATTTAGGAGGGGGGGTACGGGTTGTGTGTGGGGGGGGGGGGGGGGTCTACACAGGCAATCCAAAAACTACTTGACGAATTGGAGTGAAACATTGAAATTGTGTTGTGTGAACATTGGGAAGGTTTCTGACCAGTTGAGGAGGGGGGGATACGGGTGTCTGTTCTACCGTTGCGAAGCGCTAGTACACAGCTAGTTAATAATCAATACAAACTATTAATACCTAAACATAAATTATAATAATTTTCACTAGGTACTTAATTTAGTACTGAATTAATTCATTGTTATAGAAGATGCAGTGTGGATCCTGAATCCTGAATTTGATAATATCGACATCAAATATGAAAATCTTTCAGAACACGAGTCATCAGTGACTAAACCTGGTAAGAACTGTTTTTGGTTACTGTTTTGGTACATTCTGAACTCTCCGCTGGCTAGTTGCACACACACCGATATTTGACGGCCAGTGAAAAATCGGCCGATATTTTATAGGTGACAGCCGCCTTGCGCACATACCGGATTTTCACCGGTCGTACAATTCAGTTACTTTTGTGTCCTGATAGGAGATTGTACGTTAATAACGTTCATAATATGAATCCTAAACGAGTTGTAGCTTCTAGAGGCGTATTTCGGGAGAATTCATGATATGTACGAGTAGGTACCTACATGTTTTTGAGGGAAAAATACTCTCTAACCAAATGAAATGATGACTGACTATACCATACTTATTATGTTCTTTCAAGATGAAGCGCAGAGAGAAGACTTTCAATTACCACCTTTATAATGTGGACGACAAGTGTTCGAGAGAGAGAAAAGATGGAAAAATAAATAGTACTTAGCGTTTTTCTCAGCAACCGTTCCAAATTTTTTAAATCTGAAAAGTGGTTTATTTTCAGAGAATGAATACAAAATTTAATGATTCAGTCATTTAATGAGGTTAAGAAATAAAATTTTGAAAAATGTTTCAAAAAACGTTTTTCCCCCATTTAGATGTTAATATTTGTAAGTAAATACCTTTTTTTGTACAAAACTGGTACAGCCCGGATCTGGGTACTCATTACCTAATCAAGCATTATTGTAAAAACCGCCTATGTAAAAGAATAGCATCGGTAGGAGGTCGAAAAGATCACATTTTGTGAATCGTTGAAAATCTACACTAATCGGGATGAAACGTGGCGTATGCAATTTTGTATGTATATTTATGGGTTGTATGTATATTTGTATGCAAATTTTGTATGTATACCACCAAATTTTAGTTTCTTTATTTCTAAATTAGGAAAGATTCTATAGGGTAATATGCAAGAGAAGGCCAACAACCAAGTCTGCAAAATTGGTCGAAACTCTTCTGTAGGTACCCCAAAAAATTTGAAAACGACGCCGTTACACTCTCGAAAATTTTGCGAAGTCGATGTCATGAAAATTAGCGGGAAAAATGTTTTCGCACTGAAGCAAACCCACAAGTACTCGTATTACAGGGACTAGGCGCCGCACTCGTATTATTAAATAATAGATTAGATATTCCCTAATTATGTTCCTACGATCCAACATGCTGATTAGATATAAAATTTATATCTAATCAGCATGTTGGATCGTAGGAACATAATTAGGGAATATCTAATATACAATAGGCAAGGCTTAATAAGTAATTCTCTAGAAGTACGTTACACTCTCTAACAGAGATCAAAATCGAATGAGAAAAAACTTGAAATAATGAAATAAGAATATTGCTCCAAATATGGAATTTATAAGGAATTCCCCCCCCCCCCAAACTCCCCTAAACATGTAGTTAATGTCCAGGCAATCATTGTTGCGTGCGCTGTACTCCCCAACATATGCTGTGACAGGCTTGATGTTTTTCCAAATGAGGCAGATCAGTCTATGGATGACGACATTGAAAGGGAATCTTTTATTGGAAATAATGAAACGAATGCTCAGAGTTTGAGAGGGAGGCAAGAAAGAGAAAAACTTATCCAGGAGCACTTTAGTAACCTCAGATAAATGCTCTAGCTTCAATGACAAGGTGAGAGAAAACAAACGAATGTTGTGACATTTTAATATAGGAATGAAAATTAGAAAAAATAATTATCACATGACTGTTTATAAGTAACAAAAAGACACAACAGTACATTGCAATTGCAATGTTGATATAAGCATGAAAAGTATAAAACATAACTATTACGACTATTTATGAACTGACTATAGGAACTGAAAGTAAAAGAAACGTAAAATAAATGAGTAACAAAACGACACAAAAGTACATTGCAATTGCAATGTTGATCCTAAGCATGAAAAGTATAAAACATAACTATAATAACAGTTATTATAGTTATGTTTTATACTTTTCATGCTTAGTTACTATTTCATAAATAGTTACTATTTATGAACTGACTACCTATAGGAACTGAAAGTAAAAGAAATAAATAACTACCTATAGGAACTGAAAGTAAATACTAAATAAAGTAAAAATAAATTATACGAAAGTAAATTACAATCACAGGAAAATTCGAAAAAATCAAAATAGGAACGAACGAATCATTCAGTTTTTTTTAACTTTGATTCGGAGAAGTTCAATTTCCAACTTCATTTTCTCCTCTTCCAACAGCAAAAGTCTCTTCCTAACTTCATTCATATCGATTTGCTGCTCAGTCAACTTTTCCTGTAGACCCAGCAACTTGTCTTTGCGTAGTAAAACCTTGGTTGCCTCAGCCGTTGTGCTTTGGTAACGTCTCTCTGAAACAATTTTTAATTTGCTATCATCCAACGAAGTTCCTATGTAAATGTTAACGGTGATACGCATTGAAATATTAACGTTCCTACAATAAAAACCGGAGGTATAGAGTGAGAGAGTCTATTTCCACGAAAAACAATGAGTACAATAATTGTACAGTTATTGTTAAATCGATTTCGACGATTAGGTCATCATCAGTAAAAAAAACATGAACTGAAGGTACATCATGAAATAGGTAGGTACAGCTTATATAGTAATAGAAGTGAAAGGGATTGGGCGGATCAACAAATGCCAATTTAGGCAGACAAAGTGAAAGGGAGCTAAAACAATGGTGAGGGTAACATCATCCCCAGGGGGGGGGGGGGGGGACCAAGCTATATGTTGAGGGATCACCTCATTTACCATACCTATCACTCTTGAGAATTTCGAATTTTTCAAGTACATCCAACATACCTCCCTTTGGGCGAAAATGAGGGAATTCTACATACTGTCTATTTGTTAGATCAAAACTAAAATCATCCGCAAGCAAAGGAGACAAAGGAGAACCCATAGCTACCCCTGGCTGAGTATAATATTTGCCTTCAAACGGAAAATAATTCTGATCCATGCAAACAGACATCAAATTACACAGTTCATCTTTTTCAAAAATATCAAGATTGGACTCATGGATAATTCTATTAACCACATCTTGGCAGCAAGCCACATCGATATTGGTGAACAAACTAACAACGTGAAAGGAAGCAAGTTTGGCATTTGGAGGCACTTGAATCCCGCTAATTCCAGAAACCAAATCGTATGAATTTAGAACGGTATTTTTGGCCGAAAATTGATCCTATTCCTAAACAAAGTACATACATTTGAGAATACTTTTTGAGCATTTTAGAGTTTTGTTAATGTAGTTTTGTTTAGTTAAAATGACAGTAGTATCAAAATATCGTTAGAATAACGTTCCTACAGTGGGTATCGAATTCTGAGGGGAGGTAGGAAGCATTTTTTTTTTTCTCACGCCATAATAAACCAACCAAGGCTGGTTCCACTCACTATTTGATCTGAGAGGTGTGCTCTTCTTTTGTTGCAGCTTTACGGGAGCAACTACCCCCCCCATCCTGTCTGTCGACTCGTCCCTGCACCTGAAAGAAAAGAAAAACTCAATAACCAGGGATTCAACAAATGTTGCTGCTTATTATAACAATGCCTACGACAATTTTTATCGTACCTACCAATAAAACTAATGAATGGAAAATGTGGAAGTTCCCATCAGTTTACCTTGTGATACAGCACTGTCCTCTTCAACATCTTGCGAACCTTCACCGGCGTCCTCATTCTGTGGGGGTTCCTGATACAAAATGATGGGGGTGGGAAGTACGTCGTCGGTTATTGGTGTTACCTCTATTGTATGTGTTTCTGAAAAAAAAAGGAATAATAATAAAGCAAATAGGAACAAAATTATTTAATAATCTCCATTGGTATTTGGATATGTGATTAGTAAAATATGCAAAAACTGCTGCAGTGACAGGTGAAGTAGTGGAATGCCTTTTGCCTAAAGGAGGATTTCTACATTACACTTAGGAAAAAAGTAAGAATGGAATGGCAAAATAGATATTTGAAGTGCGACAAAGGTCGATTTTTCAAAGACATTGGAGATACCTTAAACATTGGAGATACCTTTTAATTATCGATTAATATCGATGTTTTTCAATTATTATGGGAATTCATAAAAGAAAATGGTATTAGAATATAAGTTTAGGTGATAAGATGCGTTTGTAAATATTTTTCATTGATACCCTACGATTGTGGTTATGATTAATTATGTTTTAATTGTGGCTGTATGTTGACAAGCATGCCAATAAAGAATTTGAATGAAATAAAAAATATGCACTAGAGCGACAGACTTTCTCCTTCTTCAGGAAGGAAATATTATGGTTTATGGAGATATATGAAAATATTATGGTTTTACCAGTGCCTCCGTCGTCGATGGTATCGCAGTCATATTCTGCCGGGATGCCTTCCACCGATATTCTTCCTACCATGTCCATCAACTTTACGTTTATGGTGTTGAGGGGCAGGCTGTCATTTTGACCTCCACCGTCTTTCTCCCTTCCAGCCTTGAATAATAGGAAACCAAGAATTAACGTTACAGCACATGAACTCGTAATATGTTGGTAACTATTACAAACAAAATTATAGAACATGCTATTTATGTAGGTTAACGTAGCTAGTTTGTTCACCACCACATTGGTATGTGTGGTTGTACGTTTTCGAAAAGCTTCAGAAAACCAAGTGCTATACATTCATCACATAATTTCGTGAAATCGTTTAAAATTAGGTCAACTTAAAAGAAGGGTCCTTGCTACCTGTTATAAAATAAAAGCTCGGTAAGTATGTTGAACTTACTTTGCTCTCGCACTCTTCTTCCTCAGCTCCTTTTTCAGACCCTTGTACTTCAATTTTAGTTGCTCGATGGTCCTGGGAACTACGAGGGATGCGCTGTTAAAATCGTTTTCAACTTGCTTCCACGCGGCCTGCTTTTCCTTCCACATCACAGAATCAGTAGTTTTATTTTCTATCACTTCTTTCCTGTGATGAACTAAATCAACCAAGAGTTCCACCTCCGCCTCAGTAAAATTTACATTTCTCTTTCGGTACTTGAGTATTAAACGGAGGCCACCATTACGAAACGCGCCGCGGCACTTACAGAAGGTTAAATTGTTATAGATGTACAACAAGTAGATGTACTACAAGTAGAACTATTCTAGTATTGTTGTGAGTCGAGTCGGAATAAAAACATCCCCCAAACAACTGATAAGTACCATATAGATTAGTTGGACATGTAGATCAAGTGGACGGGGTCTACATGTCCAACTAATCTATATGGTACTTATCAGTTGTTTGGGGGATGTTTTTATTCCGCAACCCCGTCCACTTGATCTACATGTCCAATTAATCTATATGGTACTTATCAGTTGTTTGGGGGATGTTTTTATTCCGACTCGACTCACAACAATACTAGAATAGTTCTACTACAACATCTATAACGATTTAACCTTCTGTAAGTGCCGCGGCGCGTTTCGTAATGGTGGCCTCCGTTTAATACTCAAGTACCTCTCTTTCTTTTTTCCATTATTTACAGACAAACCGACTTCACAACTTCACGACGTTTTCAACACTATCACTGCGTTATCACCGTTATCAGCTTTGCTGGCGCGAAGGCCTTCGTCAAATCGTCTGGGAGCAACATTCTGAGGCTAACCAGGGAACAAAGTAGGGGATGCGTTATCCCCGAGCCGGAAATGCATGGTGAAACTGAAAACCGGCTATCACTGGGATAGGGTTTATTCTCGAGGATAGCTTATCCCTCCTTTATCACCGACCTGGTGAAATCGGCCATTAGAGTGGCCCGATTCTGCCCATCTACGAACTTAAGGCATTTAGGCCTATATATGATTTATACATTTGGGTTTTTTTGTTTACAAGAAGAAGGAGACGAAGAAGATGAATCCGAAACCCGTATAGGGAGGGTTTGGAGTCTGAAACCTGAAACCTTGCAGAACGGTAGGTACCCATTGTACTCATCATTTTCATTTGATAACGGTTGGAATTATTTTGAAATCCGGTAGTTCTATGATTCAAAAACAATGAAATCAAAGCGTTTGTCAATGAAATACAGGCAGAATAATACTCTGACAATAAATAGGTCGTTTATAAGTTTTTATTTATGAATCATCGTAATTCTTTGATGATTATATAATATAAATAAGAATAATGATGAGGGATGTCGAGGGTCGGTCTAATGAAAGATGTTTCATGTGCCAACGTTTCGAAGAATTTATTTTGTCATCCTCAGGGCTTAAAATCAGTTTCACAATGTAAAATTAATAGAAGTTATAGTTATTTTTATAGGTATATTTACAACGGTTTATTTAAATATAATTATTATTATTATCTATTATCATTATCAAGTAGTGTAAATTAATAATATTTATTGTTGGTTATTAGTAATTTTTATGCTTCATTATTAATAATTATTATTAAATATTAGATATTAAAACCATGTGCTGTTTGAATCAGCTGGGCCAGTATGAAAATGGACCCGACAGGCTGCCTCACGATTCACTCTCACGTTGACGACTTTCGATCTGCTCCAACTTTGAGCCGCCATTGTGAACAAACGGCTGGTCGTACAAAGCTGTGGATGTTCTTAGAAAACTCCAAGAAATAAACTCTATCTAAATATGAAATTAAAAACATGCAGTTTGATGAGAATTTTTCGAGTTTTGAAATTTTCAAAACAGTCCTGTCTTGTTATAGAAGATGCAGCGCGTACTGACAGCACAAATCCTGAAGTGGATCTCATGGAAGTCAAGGAGGAGGAACAAGATTCTGAAGAAGAACCAGCTATCAAGAGTGATCCTCCTTCTGCCGATGGTAAGAATTAGTTTTGGTTACTTTTTTGGTACATTCTGACCTCTCCACCATCAAACGGTTTCTCTCCTGTTCTAAGGTGAACAATGAGGTGCCCCCGTTCCATCAGCGCCGTTTGAAATACGTTTGCACTGGTACACCAAGCCGTGAATTATCCTCAATATTGACATTTGAACTCCTAACCAACGTTGAATATTCATACAAATTGTCCCAATGTATCATAAATTGAATCATTTGTTCTGTTTGTGAATGTCAAAAGTGGATGCCAGTAACGCTGACCGACAAGATGAAGACGAAATCTTTGAGGAATCAGAATTTGGCAGTAGTGCTGAATCAGAGGACAATAATGACGGTAGGTACCCATTGTATAACGGTTTGAATGAAAGTAACAGTGTGAATAACAGTATGGTATGAGAGAAATGATATGGTATTTTAAATTTAATTTGGATCTACGTATCTACGTATCTTGAAACATAAACCAACAAATTTTGAGGGGGGGTTAAAAAATTTTTTTCTTTGGGCGATTCAAATGGTTCATTATCGAAGATAATGAACCAAAAATTATCCCCAAAAATCAAAATTTCCACTTGTTTTGGTTACACTACTTCAGTTTGGATACCTACATATCTTCTTATCACCAACTATTAGGGCTGAAGTTTAGGTTTATATCTGGAAACCAAATCCTGAATTTTACTTCCTATCCCACAAAAGAGTTTCCTATCTTTACCGATTTCTTGAAGATTGCAGACTGGAAATCAGAAAAATCTAAATTGAAAACAGTTTAATTATTATTATTATTATTATATATATATATATATATATTATTATTTTTTTGCAGAACAAAAACGATTCCCATGCAAGCTTTGCAATTACAAGACTACTCAGCGTTGTCGCCTTTCAGCACACATGACAACCCACAGAGGTACCCACATGTAAACCCTGCAGGCTTAGTTACTTAAACTATAATTCGATAGGTACCTATATTTACTGTAGTGGCACTGAGGGCTTGTAATTTCCATCATTGATGAAGTAAATCTTATAAAGTGGTTGAGATTTAAATCATCTCGAAGTATATTGAAGTTAACGTTTATTTGCAGGAGAAAAACCATTTTCTTGCAAACTATGCAACTACAAAGCTGCTCGTAAGGGAGATCTTTCAAACCACACGAGAACTCACAGAGGTACCTGCAGGTTTAGTTACTAAACTATAATTCCATATATTTACTTTAGTGCCACAGATTGCTTGTAATTCGCATCATTGATGAAGTAAGCATTGTTCTAAGAAGGTGGTTTCCTGAGGACGGTAAGGTCCTCCGTCAGGTAGAAAGGACGGTGACAGAAATAAAAAGACGGCCGTCCTAGCGGTGCCCGACAGTTGGTTCAACGTTTTTGGGAAGAACGGTCGCCGCTTCGCAATGAGTTTCAATGAGAATCACGTGTGGTACGACCTCCTGCGTTCCGGGAAGAGCTTGCGGGGGTGGTATGTTGAATTTATTCTCCAAGATCAGTTGCCCAAATTTGCTTTTTCGGAATATCCCCGCATCTCCTTCTCTGCCGTAGGAGCCAACATCCACGGCAATAAACTTACAATTGGGCCAATTGAATTGGCATCGACCAAAGCCAGCATCACAATCGAGTAAAATTCCTTGTAATTGAAGTATAGTGACCCAGAGTTTTTTGGAGCTTTGCACCTCACGTGCTTGCCATCTATCGCACCCACACAATTTGGAAACTGCCAGGACAATAAAAAGTTGGTCGCGTTTTTCTTTAGCGACTGCTCTGTCGGAGATGGTAGAGCTGTTGTCAACATTCGTTTGACTATACTCTTAACAACTTGTTTTACGATGGAGCTTATCCAGGAATGGCTTATGCGAAACTGGAACGCGAGTGACCTGAATGATTCTCCGGCTGCCAAAAATCTGGAAAAGAATGAAAATAATAAAAACTGACCAAGAACAAAACGGTCAATTTCTTAAAAAGTTGGTACTGATTGCAGGGGAAGAATACAGTAAAAGATGGGCCTATGTGAGAGATTACTACGTGAGGCGTAGAGGGAAACCAGGTACTGGATCTGGTGGAGAACTGGCCAAAAAACGATCCGACCTGCTGTCATTTTTGGACAGTATTCCCTCTTCAAAGAGAAGGTATGTTGACTGGTGAAATACGTAACATTTATCACAGTATTTGTTCAGTTAGTAACAGCCATCATCGAAGATAAGGATACCTACGTAAGAATATTATGTTTCTATTGTAAAATAAATTTTAATTTCAGCACGATCACCAACGTTGAGGGCCCCATGGACTCCCAAACTGATTGCACCGACGCCGACGAGATCAATCCTATACAAGACTTGGAAAACCACTTTAGTTCAGCTGCTGAAGAGCCCTCTGAAGGAGGAGGTTCCCTGCCCGTCGTACTTCAGCCGAGAAAACGGATGGCTTCCCTTTCAGGAAATCCGTCCAGTTCAGGCTCAGATGATACCTCCGAAGGAGGAAGATCACCACTTTCTATACCTCAGCCTAAAAAACAACGGAAGACGTCTTTGTCGGAGGAAAGGATGCAGATTTTGAAGCAGATTGCTGCGAAAAACTCAAGCCCTAATGAGATGGACGAGAATGATTTGTTCTTCTCGTCCATGGCAAAAAGTGTGAAGAGGTTGCCTCCACCAGAGCAAGCCAGAATTAGGATGGAGGTTGGACAATTGGTTGGCTCAGCAGAAGTGGCTCATTTCTGTATACCCATCCTCTGAGCAGCCGAGTTATGTAAATTTGTAAATATCCATTGTACCTACATATTCATTCTATATAATTCAATGAACCTTTTTTTATTAATAAAATTCAGTTATAAGTAGGAGAAACTCTTTCGTTGCTTAATCATACCTTTTTTACTGTAATGAATAATACACAATAGGTACTGAATATAATAGTGATCATTACCTCAGAAATAAGCAGAGTTTCTGCTCAGGAGATATAGGAGTCAGGTTTCTGTTGTATGGCGTTGAAGTTATATCATCCTTTATAAAATTCAGGACATAGTCGAAGAGCACTGGGCTCAAACGAAAATATTCGACGAATTTATCCTCATTAGACAGCAGATGACGGCGAACTAGTATCTCGTAGGCACCTTCAACATAGCGCTTTTTAAACAGTTCACTTTCTTCACTTCGCATCTCCTCGTCTGACCATTCGTCTTCCAAAACTAACAATAATGCCACATCTATATCGTCCATTTTAAACCGACGGTGACGGTGACCTGGCGGAGCTAGATTTACACTGCTGAACCACCGTCAGAGCCTCGTACCGCTACCTTCACCTCCACCAGGCCGTCCGAACGTACAGTGACGGGCGTCAAAAACTGGCACCGCATTTCTAGGAAACCGAGGCTTCAGTCTTGACTAAAAACTTGTTATCAAATGACTTTTTTCATTAAATAAATTTTATGACTTATAACTAAGTACGTTATACTTTGAACACATGCTCAACTTCTAACATAATATTTTAACATAATAAAGTATAACGTACTTAGGTATAAGTCATAAAATTTATTTAATGAAAAAATTCATTTAATAACTTGTCATACTATGAGCAAATGTTCAAAGAAACTCGGTTTTATATAAATAATTTACATTTAAAAAAATTATTTTTGAAGTACAGAACATGTCATTCAAATGAGAGCAATCTTACTACTGTAGGGAGCGTTTTAAGAGTTTTGCAAGAGGAATAATAACGCGAAAATCAACAATTTTATTTTCTGACTTGTGATACCTCATTTAAAAGCTTTTTGAAGAAGATGGTGAAAATGGAATTGCAATATCTCATACCGTTCTCAAGTTAAAGCTGAATAACTGCAGAAAACATCTCCAAAAAATTTCTGAAGTACAGAACATTTCACTCATATGTGGGGCAATGTTACCACTGTAGGGAGCGTTTTAATAGTAAGAGTAGTTTTTATATATATAATTGGTAAAGGGACGTCGCTTTGGTTGTTGAGGTGTGGTCGAGCAAAATACGATTTTTTCCAACGTTTCGAATATTTATGTATTCATCTTCAGGGAAAATAAATGTTTTTTTGAGTTGGGTCCCTTCGCCAAAATTGAGTATGTACCTACACTGTTAACAAAGGAGACGTTCTAACGGTGTAGCCTGTCATTTAGCTCCCAGAGAGCAACTTCCCTTTACCAATTATTCACAAACGGTCAACAACTCGTCAACATATATGTGTTCAGTTGCGATCGTGAGCTCAGGCGGTCAACACCTTCATCGCGTCGCTTATCGCTGTTTTGTTTATAAGCCCGAATATCTTCTTCTGCCTCGCCGACAGCCGTTATCAGCTGACTGATGGGGACAAATTCTCCAGGTATGTCTCCCAAACGACCTAGAATGGAACCTATTCCGACAACCTCTTTCGCTACACCCAATCCCTTCAGTCCATTAACTTCACTAAATTCAAATAATGATCACCCTCCCGAAGAAATGGATAATGAACCCGCAGTAACTGCGAATAATAAAGAGAAGAGAACCCCTCCAATCTACATCTACAACATAGCTAACATCAACTCATTCCTTGTTGATATGCAAAAATTAGACCCCGGAACTTACACACATCGAACGACGGGTAAATCTGTCAAAATTCAAATGGATACAATTGAAGGATACAGAAAAACTATAGATTTTTTGGAAAAAAGTAAGGCTGAATTCCACACTTACCAATTAAAGGAGAGCCGGGCTTTCCGTGTAGTTATAAGAGGCCTACATCACACAACTGACACCAAATTAGTGATGGATGAATTGAAAACACTAGGATTCGAGCCTACTCAAATGACATTGGCACTGCACCCAGTTACCAAAGTTCCTATGCCTCTATTCTTTGTTGATCTGAAGCCCAACGCGAAAAACTCGGAGATATACGACTTAACAAGACTGTATAATGCAGTCATCAAGATTGAACCACCTAAACCTAAAAGAGCAGTTATCCAGTGCACCAAATGTCAGGCTTATGGCCATTCAAAAAATTACTGTTTCCGGCAACCTAAATGTGTAAAATGTGACGGCGAACACGGTACTGAAGCCTGTAATAAAACCCCGACTAATAAACCAGTTTGTACAAACTGCAAAGGGAACCACACTGCCAATTACAAGGGTTGCCCAATCCACCTATCCCTACAAAATAACCGCGCTAAGCCAGTCAAAACAACACCGCAAAACATTCAATCAATAAACTTTATTTCAAATAATACCATACCTCACCAGTCAAGAACAAATCCCAACTATGGACAATCTCGAACCTACTCTCATGCCACACAAAATCTTCCACTTAGCACTGATGAGGTAAGCAATGAGCGCACCATCACCGTCCTATGTGGAAAAATTGACCAGCTGATCAATCTCATCCAACCCTTGTTCTCCATGCTCACTGAACTAATACCTAAACTCTTAAAATGAACCCACCAACCCAGAATAATCTCAAAATTGTCACATGGAACGCCCGAGGGATAAACAATAAATATCATGAATTGACACTGTTCTTGAGACAAACAGGTGTAGATATTATGCTACTAACAGAGACTAAAATGGAACCGAATTTACACTTTTCATTACCAGGCTACAAATGCTACAGAGCTGACCACCCATCTAATAGCCGCAAAGGAGGTTCAGCCGTCATCATAAAGGCAAATATCACACACAACGAACTACTCCCGATATGTGAAGACGACGCACAAGTAGCTAGAATCAGCCTAGTGATCAACGGGATCTTATACCAAATCGGAGCCTTCTACTCTGCTCCTGACCGAGAAAATCATAGGTTGCTAATGAGTACAATATTTGGCATAGTTCATGAAATGGGCCTCAAATTCTTGCTTGGGGGGGACTTCAATGCCAAGCATCCCCGATGGGGGTCAGCTACTACAAATCCGCGTGGTAGGATGGTACAAGATGCAGTCTTACAACTCGGTATGCAAGTGCTACATCCGATTGAGCCCACACACTATCCTGATAATCCATGTCACTCTCCAGACATACTTGATATATTCATAGGAAAAGGTCTAAGCAACCTACACATTGATATCAGTGTCCTGCATTCACTATCCTCCGACCACTACCCAGTCTTGGCCGCTATTCCTTTTCCCGTACCAAATATAAAGCCAAAAGAAAACAGTCTCATAAAGCACCCTTTCAATTGGAACCTGTACGCAGAAACTCTGGAAAGGGAAACCAATTTAAAACTTCAGCTCAAGACTCATAAAGACATTGATGTTGCAGTCAGTCATATAACCCAAATAATCCAATACGCAGCAGGTCTTGCCAGTGATAGCTCCATTAGACACCTCTCAACCCCTCACCAACGATCCAAATACACACCTACACATATTCAGAATCTCCTCGATGTGAAGAAAAGAGCAAGGTCATTATGGGAAACCACTAAATATCTTCCTTATAAACAAGCATACAACAAGGCTACATATGATCTGAAAAAAGCTTTGATGGAACTCCACGCTGAAGAGAAACACAACTCTTTGATATCATTAGACGCACAAGACGGCTCGCTGTGGCGCAAAGCAAAACTTCTAGTAAAACAACCGCAATCCACCCCACCGCTCAAACTGAACAATATCTGGTATTCAACTCCAGAAGAAAAAGCCAGGATATTTGCTGAACAACTAGTTGATCAATTTAAGCCTCACGACAGCGAATTACCCCTCTTCCACGAACAGGTCGTTGACGAAATAGCACAGCCACTACAGTTGACACCCTTCAAAGAGTTCTTTAGTCCTCCCCAAGTAAAAAATATCATCCTACGATCCTCTACCAAAAAAGCTCCCGGATGCGACAAGATCACACAACCCTTGCTGAAGAACATGCCAAGGAAAACTTTAGTGCTCCTCACACAACTTTATAATGCCATCCTTCGTATCACCTACTATCCATCGAAATGGAAGCATGCGCAAATAATAATGATCCTCAAACCTAAGAAAAACGCTAGAGATCCTAAAAGCTATCGACCAATCAGTCTGGTATCCATTTTTTCGAAGATCTTTGAACGCCTGATGTTATCCAAACTTATGCCACACTTCATGAATGTGATTCCGACACATCAGTTTGGTTTCCGCAGATCTCATTCCTGCCCGCAACAACTTCACAGACTAATTGAGGAAATCCTGGACACATTCGAAGAGCAAGAAATCTGTCAGGGCATTTTTCTTGATACGGAAAAAGCGTTTGACCGGGTCTGGCATCCAGGTTTGCTCTACAAATTGAAACCGCTATTACCTGATACCTACTACCGTATTATCCAATCATTCATCAGTGATCGAACATTTCATGTAAAGTGTGATCATGCAACCTCAGCTAGCCAAAATTTAATCTCATCAGTTCCACAAGGAAGTGTGTGGGGGCCAATACTCTATCTCATCTATGTTTGCGATGTTCCCAACTCACCAAACACGACATTAGCTATGTTTGCGGATGATCAAGCCATATTATCTCGGGGAAGCAGCAGTGCTGAGGTAACCAGAAAACTTCAGGAACATATTACAATGATTGAAGATTGGAATAAGAAATGGCGCACATCGATGAACCCCCAAAAATCCAACACAACAACCTTCACGTACAAAAGGAACTATCATATTACCCCCATCACACTAAATAACACCACAGTACCACAAAGTAAGTCAGTAAAGTATCTTGGCATCACAATTGACCAAAAACTGACGTTTTCCGAACACATTGGGGACTTGGTCAAGAGGCTGAGGACAAGAACAAACTTACTCAAACCATTGATTGGACCAAGATCTCCTCTCACCTTAAGTAACAAAAGGCTCATATATCTTGTACTAATCCGCCCAATATGGCAGTACGGATGCTCAATATGGGGATCAGCCAGCGCCTCACAAATTAAAAGAATACAAATACAACAGAACCGTGCACTTCGCTTGATCACGAATGCGGAGTGGTATGTGAGGAACTCGGTTATACATCACGATCTGGATATCCCCGAAGTGAAAGATATCATTTCTCAAACCTTCCAACGTCAGTATGAAGCCCTCTCAGACCACCCAAATCCTACGTTCCATGGATTTACCGATCGCCTATTGGCTCGACGAACTGGCAGACGGCTCAAGAGAAAAAGACCAGTTGATCTTCTCATGACACCCACCTAAAAAGAAAAATCCAAGGTCCAACGATCCACTTTGTCCTCTTCGATGACTAACTGAGATTTAAAAAAAAAATATATATATATATATATATATACTAATAACATGTAATAACCTATACTATCTTACAAAAATTTATTAACATATTAACTCTATTTATAATATTTTACAAGGACTACTACTGGGTAGAAACCTTGTCCCTCGTGCCATTGTACTTAGTACGGATAAATGTTATATTTATTAACTCAACTATAGAGTAAAATGTATTACTGGAAAGTTCTGTCAATTGTTAATAAAAAAAAAAAAAAAAAAAACATATATGTACACATCGGGAGCCATCAATTTTCACAATGGCAGTCCTGGAGGAGAACGGGGAAAAAGTGCTGCCAGCAGAAGAGAGAAATCCGGCGTACTATAACTAAATATATAGGCTGAAGCGTATTACCCAAAAGCCATACCTGATATCATGAAATTTCGGGCAACACAAACACCATTCAAGGCCTTCCTTTTCAGTGAACAGACCGCTGGTGTACCCCCAAACACATGGTGGAAGGCACTTGAGAATAAAATTTCTGAAGAAACCATGTCACTGGCCCAACAACTTTTCACCGCCACCGCGTCGTCAGCAGGCATCGAACGGCTGTTCTCCACATTCGGAGTGGTTCATTCAAAACTGCGGAATAGACTGGGGGTAGACAAAGCCGGGAGGCTTGTGGCCGTGATGAAACACCTGAATTCTGGAGCATAATTTGTGTACCTATACGTGTTTTATCCTTTACTTTAGTTGTAAATTGTGATTGGGGGTTCTCAAAATTAATTTTCATTTTCAACAAATTATGTCGTAGGTAGGTATGAGTTTATTCCTACATTAAATTGTAATAAAAATATTCAGCCATGGTTTAAAAAGAAAAAAGATTAGATGGTTTCTTTCTCAGCCCTGTTACCTAAAGCACTAGGTTTTGAGCCAATCTTTTGTATACACACAAGTTGCCATAGTCCTTGAATGGTTGATGAGCGATCTTTAAAAACTAGTTTAAAACAATGTCTTGGGTCTTCTTCCCGGTGGTTCCTCCAAATGGTGTCCGAATGAATTTTCATCTTCTCAGCTGCAACACATCTTCTCAGCTGCACGCTTTCAAACTGACATTTGCGTAATAATCCTAAGAAGCTATTGTTCTCGGTCGAAAATGTTTAAAACTCGAATTCCCTAAGAATTTTCATACCAAAATCTGTTCCAGACCATCCTGAATTCACTGCCAAAAAACCACAAAAAAAAAAGCGATAAAAAGTTCAAATTTGCAAAACAAAATCTGTCTTGGCAATCGAAAGGTTATTTTCGTTGATGGGTACTCAAGACGGTTTTAGGGGGATTACCCATAAATTCCTAAAATGAAACAGCCTGACACCTCATTTTGAGAGTTTTTTTTTTAATGCTGAACAAGACGGTGAAGTCAGAATGGCAATATCTTATCCCATTTTCAAACTTGAGCACTTTGAAGATGAAGAAACGTGGTTGTGACTTGAGATGTTCTTCACGGTTCCTCTGCTCTAATCTGACGGAATGTGACAACGCAATTCTGACATGGATTAAGATTTTTGGTGTCTTTTGGCAGTTAGTTCAGTATGGTATGGAACGGATTTTGGTACGCTGATTTTTTGGAAATTCGAGTTTAAACAATTTAGACCGAACTTCCTTTTCTTCGAAAATTAGCTAAAAACAACTGCTTGCTGATAATGAAAACTGCTTAATGAAAAACTGATGGGGCTCCATGAAACGTTTTATTTTGCCCAGAACGCTTCTGTTTCAAGGAACCCCCCCCCCCCACCATACAGGCATTTTGGTCTCCATCACTTTCTTCCATGAACGTGAAGAGGTAGACATGCCAAAATCGGGCTAATTGTTAAGGGATACATGTAACCTGAAGACGAAACATTTTAGTTTAATAAAAAAATCCGCACTTTCGCTCGTGGAATCTGTCACACAACTAGTGAAAAGCGGGCGATCCAAAGCCACAGTCGTAGTTGTGTGTGCAACTCAATGATCAAGTACTTAATGTGTGTTTCAGACAACCCAAAGACGTCGCCTGAATATCAAACTGGTAAACATTGACGACCTGCTAAAGAGGCCACTTGGTACAATAAGAAGAATAAATCCTGTTGCTGAGATGATGGAACCCAATCCATCAAGTAATTTTTTTTCTTTAAATTGGCCGACATTTGCGTAATAATCATAAGACGACTATTATCTGGTCTTATTTATATCTTATTTATGTTATATTTTTGGTAAAAGTCGAATTAACGACTGTTGTCTAATCAGCAGAGCCCTTAAAAATGTAGCACGGATTTTGGCCCAAATATGGCTCTTATATGTATCTATATGGTATTTCATAGAAAGGACATCGCCAGGTTCTCGGCCTCCCCCAGATAGCGCTCAATCACTGAAAAGAATGTTAAGCGACACATCGCTCACCGGAAGTGTGATTGATCTGACTCAACTTCCAGACGAAACTGACGACTTATGTCCGCCCGGAATGGTAAGTAATCATCTACATTAATGGCTTTGTATTGGTAATGCTTATTATTTGGCTTTGGTTATAATCGAGTAGGGGATGGTGGGGCATAATGAAACACCAAAGTTGGTTTCGCCCATAAGTCCCCTCGTGAGACTTTTTTTTCCTTTATATTTTAATTTTTTACGGAAAGGAAGCTATTGTTCTCGGTCGAAAATGTTTAAAACTCGAATTCCCTAAGAATTTTCATACCAAAATCTGTTCCAGACCATCCTGAATTCACTGCCAAAAAAACAAGAAAAAAGCGATAAAAAGTTCAAATTCGCAAAACCAAATCTGTCTTGGCAATCGAAAGGTTAATTTCGTTGATGGGTACTCAAGACGGTTTTAGGGGGATTACCCATAAATTCCTAAAATGAAACAGCCTGACACCTCATTTTGAGAGTTTTTCTAATGCTGAACATGAGGGTGAAGACGGAATGGCAATATCTTATCCCATTTTCAAACTTGAGCACTTTGAAGATGAAGAAACGTGGTTGTGACTTGAGATGTTCTTCACGGTTCCTCTGCTCCAATCTGACGGAATGTGACAACGCAATTCTGACTTTTGACATGGATTAAGATTTTTGGTGTCTTTTGGCAGTTAGTTCAGTATGGTATGGAACGGATTTTGGTACGCCGAGTCCAGAGTGACTCCAGAGGTTCCAGCTATACCAACTACGCCAGCAGCTCGGCCTACCAGAAACAGGGTGACTCCAACATGGCTACGTGACCATGAATTGGGATCTCCTGGGTAATCCAAACTCTTCTATCTGTAAACAAGATAAGGGATGTAGCATGGAGCACGGATATCAGTAGGAAGGTTGAAGAGGAAGATGGATGGATTGATTGTGGATATGTGTAAAAGGAGATTATTAGACGATTATGTTTATGGGTGTGAGGTTCATGTAACTTTATACAGTTTTGATGGAGTTAAATTCGTTATTCATAAAACCGGAGTTTTACTAGATAAAATGCTACAAACATGATTGCATTTACCTGAAGACGAAAAATTTTAGTTCAACAAAAAAATCTGTCACACAACTAGTGAAAAGGGGGCGATCCAAAGCCAGTTTTGGGGTCATCCTTGCACCTTCTGCCGGAATACTATTGCATTTGAACTTAAGGTACACCTCCTGTTTCATTGTGCCCCACCCTCCCCTATATATTGTTATCATTATTTCATGGGAATTGCATCGTGAGTACCCTCTGAAGAGAAAAAATAGTTTGATAGTCAGAAGGAGAAGTAGACTTAGGTGCAGTACCTAAGTCTGTTAATAATGGAGTTGGGAGAGGGAGGTGCGGACACGTTGCAATTCGCACTGCGGAGGTAAGTACCTACTAAATTAGTTGAATACTTAGTAGTTAGGTAGGTAGGTACTCTATCAGGGTTCCTATAGTACCTAACTACTAAGTATTCAACTAATTTAGTACTTACCTCCCTCTCCCAAGTCCATTGTTAACAGAGATGATGATGATAAAGTGCAGTAAACAACATTGAAACCCCTTTGACAATTGGTGAACATCTGTTTATAGACCGACTCGCTGCACGCTGCGATCCTGCGCCAGATGGAACGCGAAGCCATACTGTACCAAAAACAAATTATGAAACTCTCCAGGCGGCTAAAAAGCAAAAGGATTATGCACGCGCTGATCGCAAAAGAAATAAAAAAGTACAAAACTTGCCCTAATCCAACTGCCAACGTTAGTGGGTGTGAATTTGTTCCCAATCATCGCGGTTGACGGAGTTTTCGTAGGATATAACTGCTCAGAGTAGCTCAAGGCTGACCTTATTTATATTAATACAGATACTTCATACTTATTGTCATAGAGGGAAATTAAGTTCTATTGTGTTGGTCACACTGATATGACCCCCACCTGTTGTGATCGGTTTTGAATAAACCATTGTTGTTCCTCATGTTGTCTCGTCAAGTTATTCCCGAGTTATTATCCGAATTCATCCTTAATTTATTACAATTGGCGACGAGGATGGGATAAAACAGAATGCAAAACCTCCCGTTGAAACCAGAAACGTCCCGACTAACAGTGATGTTAAGGAGACTTCAACAGCAAATGCTGAAGCTAGTATTCCCACAACTCCCACAACATCACGTAGAGTTACTTAATAATAGTTCAAATGCGGATATGAATCCTAACACAGAACGACCAAGGAGGGTTAGGAGACCACCAGATCGTTTGAACCTATAATGTGTTATTCAGAAGTACTACCTACTATACTATATTATTATATTATACCTTCATTCCATATTTTAGGATAGATCTTGTCAAGTCTGGTTTAATTTTGTATCTTGTATTTTTTTTGTTTGGATGAAAAGTTTGTATTTTGATTTTATTTGCATTTTATTTGAATTGTAATTTTTATTTGCATTTTATTTGAATAGTCATTTTCATTTTTATTTTATTTGAAGTGTCCTTTGCATTTTATTTGGATTGTTATTTTCATTTCCATTTTCTCGGAACTTCTGTGGGGGGGGGGGGGGGAGATGTCATAGAGGGAAATTAAGTTCTATTGTGTTGGTCACACTGATATGACCCCCACCTGTTGTGATCGGTTTTGAATAAACCATTGTTGTTCCTCGTGTTGTCTCGTCAAGTTATTCCCGAGTTATTATCCGAATTCATCCTTAATTTATTACACTTATTTATATTCATAGTTATATTCTACTCCTGATGAACGTGATACGAGTATTGTCTCTAGAAGTCTTTGGAATTTATTGAGAATGTCAATACTAAAACTTAGGAATTTTGGTTCTTCTTTATTGAGAATGTAAATAATAAAACTTTTGGATTTTGGTTCTTCTTTATTGATGAACCCCGCCCTTTGCGAAAAAAAAAATCATTGTTATCCTCTAGAAAATCCTGAAATCCTAGAAATCTATTTTTTTTTAAACGATAGTGCTATATAGTTGTGAACATTTCTGGCTTAATTCTAGTACCACAGCACTACATCACTTGTACTTGTGGTGAGGTTTCTGCTCAGCAGCAGTCCCCACACACCGTCCTTCATACCTAATGGGTATACAATTAGGCAGTAGATTCCAGCAACCTTTAGACCATAAAGTTCAATGGTTTGGCGGCACTATGACATGGTAATAGGAACGTTTCGGCCATAAGAAGTTTGACAAGCCTCAAGTTATTCTCTAAGAAGTCAGGTGGACTTTTGTCTTCTGGGAGATTTGCTGCTATAGTTTTAGCGAATTTTCGAAGAAAAGGAAGCTAGCTATTTTCTCGGTCCAAAATTTTTAAACTCGAATTTCCAAAAAAGGTTTATACCAAAATCCGTTTCAGACCATCCTGAATTCACTGCCAAAAGACACAAAAAAATCATAATATGTGTCTGGAATAAATACTTAATTTGTCATAATAATTTGTGTCTGGAATACATATTATGAATTCCAGACGATAAATCCCGATAGAATTTAGATAAAAAGTTGATTAAAATTTGCACAAAAATTGCTAAGAACATCGTGTTCAGCGTTGAAAGATCTATAAACTGAGGTGATACTCGGCAAAAAAGGAGACAACGTTTGTTGTAAAACCAGTCATTACTTCAAAAATTTGCTCTTGCAGACATTCTGCATGACTGTGGATTTTTTCTGATTTGCACTCTTACTTTACCCAAGTTCAAAAAATAGTGCTTACTTCAGTGTTGTAGATTTGGTTTTTAACTCGTTTGTAAAATAATTGATATAGATGAATGTCCACAGGCACGTCTATTTATGAACCACTGCGTTTTAAGGCTGAGAAATAGATAAATAGCTCCTATATTGTAAACTGATATTACGTTTAAATCTAGGGACGCGGGAGCGTCCCGCCCGCCAACAAAACCGAAGCCCAAAAAACCGAAGCGACTGAGACACTGATTACGCGACGGAACAAGTTCGGGTTTTCACCCTATCGTAGCGCGGCTCCCTGAGTGTCTCGAGAGTTGATTTTTTGTACACCAACTCTCCAGGGGCACGTGAGGACGTAAACCAAATTTCAGCTCTCGGGAACATCAGGTGTCGGGGGTATAACAATTTTAAAACCACTATTTTTCACGTTTTTCGTGTTCTTCTTCTTCTTCTCGTCGTTGTTGTTGTTGTTGTTGTTGTTCATTGACGGGGCTACAGCCCAGCAGACAAATCGGATCGAGCTGAAATTTTGCACACACGTTTGTTATGCTCCAAGGGAGTGCCTTTTGAACATTTTTTCTCCCTCCCCCCATTTCCCTCCCAATTAGGGGGGAAATAGTGTTTTTTAGGAATTTCAAATGGTCATAACTCCTTCAAAATTGAAGCTTTTTCAGATTTTCTTTTTTAGTTGTGTTCAGCTTTTCAAACTGTTTAATTTGAGATCAAAAAATGCTTCCTAAGATGATAAATAAAGGAGTTATGGTGATTTTTCTATTTTCAACAACAACTGCCGCAAATATTGATGAAAATTGGTGCGGTTGGTCTTAAAATGTCCGCTAGGTTGTCTAGAATATGCTCAATAATTTTGAACTAAATCTCAATCGATTTGACTAATCCACAGCCAAAAATACGTGAATAAATTCCACATCTACTGATTTGGCTAATTTCCGAAAACATCAAAGTTGAACGGTGGTCAGAAAAATTGTCGTAGAGTGGCGCCTGTTTAAGGATCGATAGGAAATTTTATGGGCTTTCGAATGAGGGTAGCGCACTTTGTCACTTTTCCCAACGGTTCTCGAGTTATTCGCGATTGTTGGTGTAAAAACGTGCGTTTTACCAGTTGCAAACTTTCTCTTTCCTCTTTCTCTTCGACACCAATAATTACAATTATTGTAATGATTCTCAACAACAAAAATTTGCACAATCCCCAAGAAAAAATGCAACCAATTTTCAAAAAATTTCTAATTCAAATTTATTCAAATGTCTAATTCTT